>VXBQ01007573.1:400058-436174 GCA_013400175.1 Phainopepla nitens | reverse complement strand
ATTATTGAGAGGAGGAGGGAAAAAAAAAAAAAGGCAAAAAAAAAAAAAAAAAAAGAACACAAGATCTCTCCTCATTTCCCTTCTTCAGAGAAAGAAAAGCCACTGTACTCAGCCTCCCACTTCAGCGACACTTTTATCACTCATGTTCTCTATCTGCCAATGTGAGGAGCTCCTGCTCTCCAGGCACAGCAGCCACCCTCTGCTCTGCTCTGTAACAAGGTTTGGGGCAGGAAATGCACATCACCTCTCAATCTGGTGACACCAATGTCCTCTGCACCTCAGTGCCATTTGGCCTCCAGGAATTTTACCTCATCAGTGTGGAAGTACCACACCAAGTCACGGTCCCAGTGTTGGCTCTTCAGCTCTCTTCCTCCTAACCCAGGTGAGTATATCCACATCCAGACTCTTCATCTAATGTATAAACTGCTCTGCTAACTCAGTCATTGAGCTTCTCAATATGAGCCTGGAGGGTTTCAAATGGCACAATAAATTTTTTCTCATCTCCTTTTCCTCTCTGAAAAGTGTCCCCCAGTAATCCTGTGTTATTGCAATGACCTTCCAGCATCAAACTTTCAAGTTACTGGAACTATTCAGCTTGGTAAGAAATGCAAGACTTTGGGGAAGGTACAAATTTACCAAAGTGGCTTCTAGGCCATAAACCTCAAGGTCCTCCTTCTCAATCTGCAAAACTGCTCTGACTGCACTTCTAAAATGCAGTGACAACAAGACCATGATCTGGTAGAATATTTATCTTCCCATTCCAAGTGTGTAAATGCAATTTTCAAAGTGGGAGCACGTTCAGACCACAGGGAGCAGGGTAATTCAAGCAGCAAGAGATTGAGGAGAGCTTAAAGATCTCCACAGAGCTCTAGAACTGCCATGGACATGTCACATATGGCTGACTTCTCTGCCACACCACACTGTGGCTCCTCACAAAGAATTCCACTTTGCTACAGGAGTAGACTGCTAAAGAAAACCCCTTCTCAAACTAAGACACTTTAAATCAAAATCTGGTCCTTTCTGCATCTACTTGAGACCTGCACTGAAAGGTCAGAGCTGAAAATTGTTGTCTATGGAGAGGAAGATTAGACACAGATACATAGAGATCTTTGTTTCAGCTGACCAGCTCATTTGTTAGAAACAGGAGACATCCTTTATTGCTTGAAATGAAGTATGACTCCGCTGAGCACAGATAAAATTAATAAATGCAGGTCTGTGGTGATGAATCTTCCCAGCTTCATTGATGGTAGAAAATATTTACTGAGGGTGTAAAAAGATCCAACAGCATAAATAATAAATGGCTTGTAGCCATTTATTATTTATGCTGTCCAATCAATACATTTCAATATAATATCAATATATTTCTTATGGCACATGAATACACTTGTCACTCTCTACAGCTGTAAAATCTGTGTGAGTGAATCATGCTACATGAGACAAATGATGAGACGCTGCAGGGAGATTACAAGAACACAAAACACACAAAAGAACCAACCTTGACACACTAATAAACTGCCAGAGTTATTTTTCTTGAAGTGAGCTGTTTTGCATGAATGTGCAGAACAACATCTACTGCATAAGAGCACAGCAACATTCCAGAATAACTCTGATTTTATACATGGTCAAATTCAAAGTCAGCGCTTCACAGACACACAAGAACACAAAAGAATCCATCTGATGTATTTATCTATGCCTGGCAATGGCCTGGTGCTCTGTTTACAGAACAAGCACAAAAAAATAGCAAAAATAAAGGGGGGTTAAGTCACATCTGAAAGAATGATGACCATGAGGATGTGTGTTAATAGTTCCACTCTTTCTGTTATGTACAGTGGGACCACTGCCAAAAAGGATGTAAAGATTCAGGGGTCTTGTCCTGTTCTCCTCCTCACAGTACATCAGCCACGAAGGTCCTTGTGGCTTAATTCAGGATATGCCAAACTTTTGTTCTCCCTGCCTGCCACTCTGCTTTGCTGTGCTGCCTTTCAGTGCACGCTGGGAAGATCTGAGTAGTCTTCCCATGCACCATAAGCTGGGAGGAAATAAAGTACAGAAATAAAAGACAGCAAAATGTTCAGAAGTCTATCCCTCATTTCCTCCGGCACTGCATGGCGCCTGATTTTGAAACATCAGGTAGCTCAGAAAGCACAAAGAGAGAGAAGTAACACATGATCATGCTGCTCAGTATCCCAGCTCTAAAAATGACCCAAATCAGATGCCACCAACAAAACCAGCCTGCTCCAAATTGCCATGATCTAATCAACAGGGCTTCCTAAGCAACTCCAACAGAGGAAGTAAAGGAATTAATCCTTTGGGGTCTGGGCCCTGCCTTCATGGCCTAGCACACATGGTAGCTACAATGTCGTGACTCCCACTTTTAAACCATCCAACTCATATTTGCATGTTTTTTTTTTTTTTTTTGAGGAGCACCATCAGTCTGCCTTTGGGACCCTGGGCTAGTGGCTTCTGTACTCCTTTGGGCCCAGACCAAGTGGAAAATCGAGGACCTGTAACAGACTGAAACCCTGCAGAGCTGCCAGCTCTCAGGATTGCCCTGACTCCCTGCTTCCCATGAGTTATCAAAGCTGCCATTTATCAGCAGGAAGGATCTAGAAAGGGATTCCACTGTCCAAAAGCATGTGACCTGCAAGATCTGAGGAACTCCAGCGTATCTGGAATAGCCACACGAGGCTGGCAGAGAAACTCAGGACTTTGGGAAGATCCATCCCTTCTGAAGCAGCAGCCACAGGGCAAACATTTTGTCCCCAGCATCTCAGCTTTTTTGGGACACCTGTGGATATCAGACTGGGAAAAACCTGGGCCTGTCATAAAGGGAAGAATCCCATCACAGCATGTCAACAGGGAGTCTTTCACTATTACTGCTTAGGCTTTACTCTGTGTAGTAGATTTTTACTCCTTGGGTTACCTAATTAAAATCATTCATGAATGTGGGAAATCTCCTAAAGCACAAAGAGTGGCACAAGCAGTAGCCTTGTAGAGCACCTAAAGTTTTACAGATAATTTTCTCCCCTTGGCTCAACTGTTCTGTTTGTAACACATCTCAGAGAGGAAACAAATTTTGGGCACATTTCTTAGGGTGTCCCCAGTGCAAATGTTTCCAGAGATGCCAATTAACCGAGGTGTGCAACCAACAGAAAAAAAATAACAACTTTAGCAAGGAGATTCACCTGATGAGATTGATTTTGTCCTCAGCTCTAAGCAATATCCTGAGTAGATTTTTGCTGTCTGTGAGAGGAACCAACCTGTATTGATGTAAATGTCTGCATTAATCAGATGAATCCCATTGCAGATGGCCTGAACAAAGATCAAATTGTTTACTGAGCTCTTCCCCACTGGCCCACCTTGTCTCCCTGGAGTGTTTGGCAGCTATAATCCTGTAACTTTGGGCCTATAATTTGATGGGAGAGCAAACAAAAATATTTGAAATTAAACACATCAGGAATAAATACGAGAAGAAAAATGTCCTGTTAGGACAGGACTATCACAATGCCAGCAGCATTATGTTTAGAGATTCCGTGTCTTAGGTTTAATGGAATTATTTACCAGAGGAAATCAATACAAGACAAATACTGTATAATAGATTTGCATCTCCCTGCCAGCCACCACTCAGCAAACACCAGAGAAAATGCCTGGAAATGAAGTGGCAGGAATCATGAGCAGAATACTGACTTGGAGAATTGAGAGAGTGGTTCTCAAACACATCATTTTCACCCGACAGTGAGGAGGATCCAGTCACACCAGACACCAGCTGGAATGATTAGGCATGAAAATGGATTATCGTAATATTATTATGGCCATGATAACTGAGGATAAAGAATGTAATAATTGCCTGATCTGTGATTTTCAAACTGCTACTGCACACATTTGAAGCCCCAGAACAGAGAGGATGTCAGAACATTCATTCTGTTGCAATAGCTCATGCCTGTGTCTGGAATCAGTGACCTCACATCATTTTGGATTCCTCCTGGGATAAAAAAATCCCTCTCCAGATCTCCTCCCTAGCTTGGCTCACTACCCCCTCACGTTTTTACCACCAGGGCCAGTATTTCTGATTCTGCAGCTCAGGGTTCTTCAGATCTTGCACGGTTCAGGGTATTTGAGAGGTCCACAGAGGCAGAGGGATTCATCTCACTGAATTCCAGCCACCTAAAATTTCGGAGTCAAGACTAAATCAGGTTCTCTAAGAGTCTTCAGGGAAATGGACACTTTCAGAGAATGATGATTCATTTAATTTGGAGACAAATAACCTTCTTCAAATTTACAACTCTTAGATATTCCACTTAGTAGGATGTTATTCACCTCATGATGTATTTGTACTTTGGAAAGAGCTCTCACCTGCCAACACATCACATATCTGAGATGGATATTGGAGTTTTACTTAAGTGTCAGACAGAAATTGAAAACTAGGACTTTATGCTGATTTAAACGGCACACTTATTTGTTTAAATACTATGTTTTTATTTGAATTTTAATGATGTTGCATAGAACTTTTAGAATCCTGTTATTTTAAATCATACATTTTGAGCCACCTGTAAATTGTCTGTGTCCATTTTATGGCTAAGAGCTTTCACAGTAAACATAAACCTTGGAAAACAGTTTAAAGTCTCAAAACCCATTTTTTTTCTGTTCCTATCAAAACTTTGGATATGCAGATCTCAACCTATAACTGGTTCCATCAGCATTGGTTATAGTGGATTTTTACAAAAGCCATGGATCAATCCACAAGAATTCAAAGCAGAACAGCTGAAAACTGAAATAAGCACCAACATTGAAACAGATTTATTTCAGCATAGATGTAAAACACGGGTAAATGTCATCAAGTAGCTGATAATGGGACAGAGATTTTAATAACAGGTGCAGCAACAAATTAATCCTGGGAAGTGTGGCACTCCCAATGTGCCTGACAGCACAGCTGGGTTTCCTTCCCCAGGATGTGTTAATGTGCTTTCTAGTTGGAAAACTGCACGTCTCACCCCAATGAATATTAAAGAATGAGTTTGGGGAAAACACGTAACATTCTGATTAAACATTTTGTCACTCACATGCTCTCACACTCAACTGCAAAGGCAAAAGATAACAACATCTTATTGCTAAGCCAGTGATGCTTCTCTTCTGGACTCATCAAATCTCCTTTTTACCCTTCCAGCATCTCCTACCACCCCTCAGAGAGCCCATCCATGATGTTGCTAACTGCCAGTTATCATGAGCAGGTGTCCAAATCTGTGATTGATGCCTGCAAAAAAGATAATTTTTCAGCTTTCTTCCCTTTCTCAGTTAATAAGATCAGCAGAATCATGATTTACAGCAATGTTTCAGGCAACAAGGACCTGGTTATCATGACTTTACCTCTGGGGGCCAGGAAATGAAGAAATAATAATTATTCATTTTCTTTCGAAGAGTTTTTTTTGGCAGTTATTGCATTCTGAATACTAAGAATTACCTTTGTGAAGACCAAGTTCTTTTCATTTTCAATTCCTGTAGAGTTATTAAGTACAAAAGCTCTCAGTTTATCCCTAAAGTTTATCCAAATATGCAAATAGCCCCTTTTTTCAGACAGAAATAATGAAGGAATACGCACATATTCTTTCACTCCCAGAGTTTTTCAGGTGCTGTGGAGTTTCTCTGGATCAAAGGACCAATGTAAGCAAGGTATAAGTCATCCCTGACAGGGCTGGAGCTTCCTACCTCTGAAATATGCAGCAGATCTTTCTGCCCCTGGTTTCTAGGCTGGTCTGGCTCTCTGCAGAGCTCATCCCCTTCCCTCGGCCACTGGAGGGCTCTCCTAAATCTTCATTACTGCAAAGGAAACGTTTGATTGAGGACAGAAACGCTGCAAAAGAAAACCTGCTCGCAGCTAGCTACCTGAATGCAAAATCAGAGCTACCAAAAGTGGAGTTCACTGGCTCATCCAAGAGATCTGCATGTGGAAAAAGATGCATTTTACTGTCCTGCCTTTGGCAGCAGAAGGTGTTGCTACAGTAAGAGATGAATTTCCCTGAAGAGAAAACTTCTTTCTCCACACAAGTTTATGAGCTGCACAACAGATTATGGGTTGAAGATGGCCAGCAGTGTTTGCCTTAACCACCCATTCCTCCTCACGCCGCTTCACTCTGAAATCACGGCACAACTCAATTCCTTTTTTCCACTAAGTGTGATTTCAGCCTTCTGCCAGCTCATTTCCAGCTTATTTCCTACCCCAATACCAATTTCCTGTGCTGGTTCAATTTGCTCTTGATGGATCAATCATCTTATCCTTTTCCTATTAGTGCTGCTCCTGTGGAAAGAGGAGACTGTTTAAGGTTTTCCATTCCCCTGTGGGAAGAGGAATGCTCTGCCCACACTGCTGTGAGTACCTGCAGACTATTGCCAAATGAAGATTTCTGACTGTTTCTTTTTCCCTTGTTTCTTTTGGATCAAAAGGCCTGAGTTAGTTAAACCTGAATTGTTTTGTGGAAACAGAGCCTTATCAAGTACCAGAATAAAAGACAAGTAGCTTTGATCACCCCAGAATAATAACTTGGGATGAACTCTGCCCTACACCTCTGTCNCTTTTTTTCTTTTTTTCTTAAGGCCTTATCAAGTACCAGAATAAAAGACAAGTAGCTTTGATCACCCCAGAATAATAACTTGGGATGAACTCTGCCCTACACCTCTGTCACTCACTGCTCACCCAAACTCTCAGGTACATCCCGAGAGAAAAATCAATTTTGTCCCCACCAACCAGGGAGGGATGTGGATTTTGCCATTATCCTGGTATGGCTCCTTTGAGTTACCTTGAATATTTTTAATTCTAAGTGAGATACAACCCAGCCAGCCCATCAGGCAAGGCAGAAAATACTTCATTTTCCATGAATTAGAAGTAGCTTTGAATAAAAAGCCCTGGCTGTGGTCATTTTATCCCAAATCCTTTGAGATAGTCTCACATAGATAGAAAAATACCAGTGATAATGGACAAATGGATTTTCTTGGCCTCTGTGACTCTGCTTCTGTCTTTGAATATAAAATTAGCTAGAGTTGGGCTGGAACATCCTAAGGGTCATTTAAATTACACCTTAATTATTTAGTCTGAATTGTACTGGCTTTTTAGCTTGCCAGGTGACAGAAAATGTAGACAGAAGAACAAAGGTATAAAATTCTGAGCAGGAATTTATGTCAGTTTCCTAGATTTTTTTGGAATCTGCAGGTTCTCAATGAAATAAATGGTTGGGATTCTTAAATTTTAGACATTGGTACGTGTTCAAGGCCAGGCTGGACCTGTTGGAGACCTGTTCCAACACTGCCAGTTTCCTAGAAGTGGAGTCTGAGGTGTCTGACTTAACTGTGGTTGTCTACACAATGTATATTTAACTCTCTAAAGCTGAATTCTTTCTCCATCTCTATTTTTTTTTAGATATTTTGATTTATCGATATATTTGATTTATTTATATACATTTATTATTATTATTATTAGTAGTAGTAGTAGTAGTATTATGGCATTGGAACTTGATGAACTTTAAAGTCCCTTGCAACCCATTCTTTGATTATGAGCAAAGGTTATTCCTCCAACATAGTCCTTTGAGTTTAACATTAAAATTCCACTCTGCACAGAAATCAATATCTGAGTGTTCCCCCACATCAAGAAAGCCATGGTTTCATTTAAAATAATTGATTATTTTATGGAGACGAAAGAACAACCTAATTTACCCTCTTCAGATAAAAAAAGTATAATCTCTTTATAAGAAACTACTTATATAAGAATAAGCAATTTATGGTTTTTAGAAGAAAACACCACCCCTCTTCAGCAGAATTATACTGGTTTTTATGGATTATGTTCCCTAAAAGTCTTTGCTGGAGGCAAAACCTGCAGAAAAGATAAACTGAGCAGACCATAAAAAATTGATAGATGGGCACTGCTCATGGCAGCACTCCTCTGAGCTGCAGCTGATGTGGCTGGGATCATTTGTCTCAGTTTATGGTCTGCAGAGGAGCTGTCAGGGCAGAGAACTCTCCAGGTTCCCTTAAAAGTCAAGAGGGATCCACTCTGTGAAGTCAGTGGACTCTTTGGGATGATCTCTGTCACCATAAAGGAGACAGATATTGGATCAGATAAATTGGATCAGATAAATTGTCTTCTAAAAGTGTCTCTTTCTCACTATTAACAACAAAGACAACCTGAGCTGACCTGCTCCCTGGGACATGTCTGTGCTATAAATGTCTGAACTGAGGGGCAGGAATTCAAACTGCAGGGAAAATAAAACTCAAATCAGGCCTGGAAGAGCTTTGCTGTAAAAACAGCCTCACTTTCTGCAGAGCTGAACGCTTCCACCAAGGCTTTGCTTTGGCTCTTGATTTTCGTACAACTTTCCGTGATGATTTTATTGTGGCTGTGTAGGAATCCTGTTCCTGACCACGATGTCCTGCATCCAGCTTGGGGGCCCCAGCACAGGAAGGACATGCAGCTGTTGGAGTGAGTGCAGAGGAGGCACCAGGATGATCAGAGGGATGGAGCAGCTCCGCAGTGAGGAAAGGCTGGGAGAGCTGGGAGTGCTCAGCCTGGAAAAGAGAAGCTCCAGGGTGATCCAGCTGTGGCCTTCCAGCGCCTGAAGAAGCCAACAAGAAAGAGGAAGAGGGCCTGGAGTGACAGGACAAAAGGGAATGGCTTCCCACTGCCGGAGAGGAGGTTTAGATTGGATATTAGGGAGAAATTCTTCCCTGTGAGAGTGGGAACCTGGCACAGGGTGCCCAGAGAAGCTGTGGCTGCCCCTGGATCCCTGGAAGTGCCCAAGGCCAGGCTGGACAGGGCTTGGAGCACCCTGGGACAGTGGAAGGTGTCCCTGCCATGGCAGGGGGAGAACTGAACTGTCTTTAAGATCCCTTCCAACCTAAACCATTCTATGACTCTACAATTTGTTTGTACCAACCAATAGCACCAACTAAGAGGAAACTGAATTAGATTATTAGAATTATTAGATTATTAATTAGAAATAATGAGCTGTATCCTATAACTGCGCCTGCTGACTTCACAAATCCATGGTCTGTGTTGAAGCATATGAGAGGCTTAATAAACCAACCCATTTTGCCTCATTTTCTGGACCCAGCAGGAATTGAAATGCTCAGCACCAAGAACTCAACATCGCCAGGCTCCTACAGAGCACTCAAAAAATACCCAGCTATGGCAAAGTGCTGATCTGGGGGATTTTTATGCTGAGTACCTTCCGTTTGCATAGCAAAGAGATTTTAATTTTTCAGCATTTACACTTGTACTGTTAATACAGCCCATCAGTTTGGGACTGATGTAATTTTAAGAGCAGCAGTTAAGAGAAGAAAAATCTCATTGAAGCATATCCTTTCCAGAATAAATACGAAGAGAAGGAAGGAGGCAAACAAGCAACTATAAACTCTTACTGTTTAAAGGATAAAATTCTCCTCCATTTGATTACGTTGAGATCTGCAGTGTTTATCCCAAGAGACATGTTGATGTGCTTTAGCTTCTAGATCCTATCCTAATGAGAAAATTAATCCTAACAATAAAAGTATGATTTATAACCACAAGACAGATTTGGAGTTTCCATCTCTGAGATTAGAAGTGCCCCAGAAAATGAGAACTCATTGGTCTCCTAAAAGCTTTCATTAATGGGCTGAAACAGTAAAAACAAAGGAAACACTATTAAAATAGAAAGCAGCTGGGAATCTATGAATGCAGAGTTTACATGGATTTGCAAAGAACCAGGTAAAAAAAATGAAGGCTTCCAAGAAGAGCTGGTAACCTTCCAGCAAGGAATACAAATGCCTTCATGATTCCATTTATTTTATCCTGTGATTTGCTCCTGGCAGGAGCATCCCTCTGGAGAAGCCTCTTTCAGTATCCTGACTGTAAATCAGTAAAGACAGGTGAATGGTTCAGAGGTAGGCAGACACTTGGGTGGCCTGACCCTCTCCAGGAAGACAAAATATTGAGATTGAAGCATGAACAGGCCAGAAACAGACGCTGCATCTTTTTTTACCCTAGTCAGATTGCCTACAGGCCATTCCCTTGCCTTTGGACATGATGTGTCCTCCTCTCCCAGCTGCAGCAACACAACCAGCCCTCCTAGGCTTTGTCACCTGACTCAAATTGTCCCTCTCACTACCGACAAAACGTTTTTTGAAAGGTTTTCAAAGAATTCTGCCCGCACTTTAACAACCATTCCAGCTTTAAGGAGCCAGAACAGCCCCTTCCTTTATGTTTCTGAACTACATAATCTACACCCAAGTGTGTTGATGACACAAAAAAAAATTGGTGTCTTTTCAGCATTAGATTCCTGCATTATGAATCACCAAAAATGGTCTTGAGTGGCACACAAATTGTTGAAGCAGAAGCCAACAGCAATGGAAAATAAATGTTATAGGCCAAGCAGCAAGTGATAGGACAAGAGAGGAAATGGCCTCCAGCTGCACTAGAGGAGTTTTAGATTGGATATTAGGAAAAAAATTCCTCATCAAAAGGGCTGCAAGCATTGAGGCAGGCTGCCCAGGGAAGTGGTGGAGCCACTGTGGAGATGTGGCACTTGGGGGCACGGTTGAGTGCTGGGCTTGGCAGTGCTGGATTTGATGACGGTAAAGGTCTTTTCCACACAAATGATTCCAATAATTCTAGGATCATTCTTCAAAATGAACTTGCTGCTTTCCCTAATTGAACCCCTGTTGTTCAGAACAGCAATTTCCTTGGATATTTACTATTCAGTTTATTGGAGAAACACACAAAAATGCAAGCCAAGGGCTGCGAAATGTTGATGATACCTTAATTGCACTAAAATGAATGTAAGCAGAGAAGAGGACCATAAAACAGAGGGGCAGAATTATTCTCTCCTAATTTTAGGCACCCACAGTGGAGAGTGAGTTCTATCTTCATTATTTTAAAATGTGGAAATCTCAGAATTTACTCAGACAAGTCTCTAACTTTCTAATCATTTTCTAATCATTTTCTGATTAGATGTAACGGGAAGAAATTGATATTATGGACATTTTTTCCTTTATGGATTTAATATGATTTTTTAAAATAAATGGATTTTCCAAGCTTGTAAAATTTTTTTCCCTTGTTAAAGGAAAACATTTACACTTACGGAAATCAAGATTTTTTTTTTTTTTTTAATCTCGAGCAGTAATTGTTGAAAATGAAACACATTCCTAAATCTGCATGAATTTGGAGTTTCCTAAAGGTAAAAATTGGTTTACTCTCACTTAGGCAATGACTGGCAACCAGAAGTATTAAGCTTTTAAGTAGATTTTTTTTACAGTTTGTTTTTGCCTATGGGAAATTTCATATTATCATAAAAAGAAATTTTATATTACCTAAACAGAAAGGAACAGCAAATACTCTGGTTGTAATTGTAGTTACTCCTTGGGAATCCCTAAGTACATCAGGGGAACCGAAAGAAAATTTTTGTTGGAATATCCCATGGCAGCTGCTTCTCCACAAAGTCTTAAACCACTGAGCTTGTGCAGAAATGGCAGCAGGAGAAGAAAACCCTAAAAAGTCCCAGACCCCCATCCATCCCCTGATCTTCAGCGCAGAGTCCAGCTCTGGATCCTGCTGCACCTCATCTCCACCACCCCAGCAGGCTCTGTAACAGGAAAAAGGACTGGTAGGGACATCAAAATCTGCCACAAGATGCAGAGGAGGACCTGAGGGTCCAAAGAGGAAGATGGAGTGAGAGATGGATGTCTCACATCTCAGGGATTTGTGAAGGAGCAGGAAGGAAGAGGAAAGAGAGTACAGGAAAAGTCTGGAGAAGAGGGGAATGACACACACTCAGCTGTGCCCCTCCCCATGCAGTGAAATTTCCAAATGAGCACTGAATCTCTACTGCCTCAGGAGCAGGGTATAGAAGGTGAAGGAAAACACTGACTCAGACTGCACTGACACGAGGAGAAATATAAAAAAAAGCTTTGGAATCCAGCACTTCTGCTGCTTATTCATGGACACCCTGAGAGGTTCCAGGAAGAGAAGCGCTGGATGGACCAAAGGTAACAGGGTAACAAGGCTAGCAGCACTTCTGTCACATGTTTTAAGCCCTGTAACTGCGTGTGCTGAGGTGTTGGGGCAAATTCTCTTTGAGGTAGATCCCACAGCTGACCCCCTCCCAGGCTTTGTGCCAGAATATTCTGCAACAGTTCAGCGAGCTCTGCCAGGACCAAAGTGACTCAAGAGCTTTCTTTAACTCACTTGGACTGTGTTTCAGTTTTCCCTGTCAGGTTTGATCATGTGTTTGAGACTTTCCAGCTACTGCTCAGATCACACAAAGGCTGGACAGGTAAGACTTTTGCCTTGCCCACATCCTTATTCTCTCCCATGACAGCCTTGCCCACCTTGCCTATTAATTAATTAAGCAAATATATTTACCCTATAAACACACCCACAGCATCCGTTATTAACATTTCCACATCAGTAGCCAGCTGTATCCATGGCACAGATAAAGAGGACAGACGTTTTCATAATGCTGACCACCTTCCCCATACTCCATAAAACCTTTTAAATACCATCTTTTGTAGGGCATAAAGGTGTTTCTGCAGCACAAAAGACACCAACCACCATCAGTGTCATAACGTTCATATCCTATTTTCTCCACATCAAAATATGTAAGTGGCACATTTCATACAGGAGGAGAGTGGTTGTTAGAGCATGGGGCAGAGACAGGAATTTCAAACCCAGCTCCAGATAATGCTGGGATGTTGGACAAGTTGTCTCCACTGCTTGAGCTTCCAGCAGTCACTGTATTATTCATTGTGAACTCCTCAGCACTCCCTTCTCCAGAGTCTTTACTTCTATTCCCTGGAACTTCAGACCAGCCACTAAAAATTCAAACAGAATCCATTCTTTTAGCATGGAGTATAACCATGAGCTTCACCTTAGGGGCCTTCAGCATTTCTGAGGAAGATCAAATGAAGATATCAACACTTGAGAGATGCAGCTAAAAGCAAGAGCAGTTGCACCAATCAATTAGAAAGCTCTCAGGTTGTGTGTGGGCTTGCCAGGCTACCACGGAATATTTAAAACTTTTGCAATGCAAAAATGTCAGCTGCTTGCTTTTAATTGCTCTGGGTTCAGTCCCAACCAAGCACTGCAGGCAGCCTGCAGAGCGAGAACGCCTCAAGTTCTGATACTCCTCTGCTGACTGGCTTTGAATTCTTGGCAAATAATTTCATTTTTCATCTTTCACCATACATAGAACAGAGGTAAAAATATCCACCCCTCATCTTCCACGGATTCTGCTTTTGCTGCGAGTTTTTTAAGTTTTAAACTACACAAACTTAACCAGAACAAAGTATTTCTGTTTATTGTAACACTGGAAGGAAGCACTAACTGCAAACCTGTGGACTTAAAGCACCACAGTCAGGCCTCCTGGAATGAAAGAAAGAGTTACAAAGTGCTCTGAAATCTGCAATGCAGATCAAAAATCAAGTATTCTTTGCTTGCTCCATCTGTGGACTAGGGGACTGCAGAAAAACAAGGTAACAGATACCATGTGATGCTGTATAGATTTTACTGTGTGTTTTCCCCAATCAGACAGACACGTTTACTTCATTGTCTTGTGGATGTTGATAAAATTATGATGATTTAACAGAAAAACAGAAGACATAACAATTTTTACTGTGCATGTTTCAACTGCTGCCCTTGAGCTCTCTCTGTCTCTCTGTTTAAAACAGTCATAAAATCTTATCCTCCAGGTAGGGAAAAAATTGCCAAAAATTTAATAACATGTATGACTACATTAATTTTCATTGTGGTCATGTAAAAAATAATTGCTTTTTTTAAAAAAGTACATCTGCTGGGTGAATTTCTGTATCACTTACCTCAGAGATTTGTAGCACAACAAGCTATTTTACAGCAACCTAAAAAACTGTATTTTTTCTGCTAGTAAGAATTTTACATTGGGATCTGAGAAGGTTTCATAAGAAATTAAATAAAAGAAGACTAGTAATCCATCAAAACAATGTGAGAGAACACCAGCCACATCTGAGTGAACTGGGCACTCACCCAAGCAGAAGTGACAAGAACTTTAGGTGCCAACAGTGGCATTAAAATAGCATCTCCCTCCTCTGAAAATCAAGACTTTTAAAACCTCTAGGAGCAACAAGGGAAAAACAAATTGGTGAGCACCCTGCATAGATAAATGCGTAAATTGAGTTTATTTATCCACGAAGAAAAAGGAGATCTGTGCAAAGTTTGAAATTAACTCAAATACAAGAATAGATACATTTTCTCTGGAGAGAAGACAGCAAAAAATACTGATGATACTCCTAAATCCTAGAACTGGGAGGACTACCTAGTGGTTACTGGAAGGACAGTTCCAGCATAATGATACTTTTGATTTCTAAAATAATCAGATATTGATATATATTTATGTCTGTATAATTTTTATACATATATAGGTATATTTAACAACCCACAACAAATTGCTCAGATAAGAAGTTGCCCATCTTAGTTAGAAATCTTGTGTTTTGCTGATACAAATTCCCAAGCACTGATGCCCACTGAGGTGTGGCTCCACACTGAGGACTCATCTAAAGATTTCACACACACATACAAAGGGATGAACCCACCAGCCCTCTCCTTGAAGAAATTAACAGCAAAACTGCAAAGACATCTCACTCCTGAGATTAACTCTCTTCCCTTTATTTACACAGAAGGCAGGGAGTAATAGTCTCCCACCTGCTGTGGAATTACCTCAGGGATACTTTCAAAGAAAGAGCAGGTTCTTAGGGAATGATTAATTTCCTGTAACTCTGGATATAGCAAAGTAGGCATCTACAGCTGAGCAGGCCTTAGGCTGCCTTTAAACTCAATAAATAAAAAAAAAAAAAAAATCAGGCTTGTTTAAATACCAGAGCAGCCCTTTTGGTTCTGCCTGAGGGTCTACCAACAGCATCTTCCAGTCTCCAGCAGTGGCTATTTAGGGAACAACACCGAGATAAATGAACACTCTCCCAGCCCCCATGTTCATCCCAGAGGATTTCCTGCACAGGACCAGGATTCTCTGGCATGGTAATAACGCCCCGTGTGTTTCACAGTGACAGCAGGCAGGAGGTCAGCTTCTAAATGCTTGGCCAGATACACCAGGGCTATCTGCACAAGGTGGACAGTCCAGAGGGTGAAGAGGGAGCCTTGAAATCAGACTCCTGTTCCACATCAGTGGAGCTGAGACACCACCCAGCATTTTACACCCTTAACAATCTGTTTCTCATTTGTGTCACCTCTTAGCCACTGGTATGTGTAACTTGAAATACCTGCACCCATAAACAATCCTTTTGTCTGACCATTTATGCACAGCAGCAGCATGCCAAAGAGAATGAATCTGCTACAAATAACGGTGCACAGAGGGTGAAGTGTTGAACAGTTCAAGTCCGAGTGGCTTACATAAACCATGTTAACATTTTCCATTATCTCTTTCTTATACAGCCAGTGTCCGCCCTCTGACAGTTTAACAAGTAAGATGAATGCCTGGAGGGGACAAAAAAACCCAACCCTTATAGTTCTTACTCGGTAATGGAATAAGAAAGCTGAGCAATGTAGAGCTGGAGCTTTACAGGTTGCTTTGAATTTTGACAAGCTTTAGTGCTTAACTATTTTTGTGTACGTGGGACAATGGGTTGCCCAGTGAAGTGGCTGAGTCACCAGCCTGGAGGAATTTAAAAAGTATAGATGTGGCACTTGGGGACAGTGATGGACTGGGCAGTGATGGATTAAGGGCTGGACTCAGTGATTTGAAAGGTGTTACAAAATTCTGTTGTTCTATGGTTCTGTGACTATACAATAAGATGTTCTCATCTCAGGGTTGAAGGCCAAGGCAAATTAATTCCTTGCATAACAGAGTTTATTCATCAAAGTTCAACCAAGTGATGCAACCCTGAGTTAAACAAGGAGCTGTCAGCTACAACTTTACAGCAGGTGATGTCTTCAGGCTGAATCTCTGCCCCGTTTTCTGTGTTCACATTCTAGCCCAGGATAAGGCAGAACAGCACCTGCAACTATGAAGCATCCTTTCACCTGCTCTCCCTCAAAGCAGCCGCTGCTGGATTCTGAAAAAGCTTTGGGAACATCTTGAACAGAGCTGCCAGTGAAGGGAGGCAGCACAGGGGCCTAAGACATGCAGAGTTTACCCTCCCAGGGAAATGGATGGAGCTCAGCCTCACCATGGTCTGGCTCTGTGGTGAATCTGGCCCTGAGTGTGGCTCAGAACACCCCTCCAAAAGCAGCATGGAAACATCCATTTTGTCCAAAGCAGGGAGACAAAGGTGAGACCACAACTGTGTGGCAACAACAGCACATCTACAGGCTCATTCCTAACCTGGACAGTCAACTCAGTCATGGGTTCATGGGCACTTGTCTGAAATCAGAAACAACAACAAAAGTAATTGCCTATTCCACCCAGTCTCTCCCATTTCCTAGTAACAGTGACCCTTGCAGCACTGCAGATGTTGGGGATCCTCTGAAGCACCCATCCTTCAGAACAGTGCTGTTTGTAGTACCACTCTGGTGGGTTTACTCTTAGATTGGCCTCAGTGTTATTTTAACCCTTGAAGGGCGCACCATTCCCCAAACCCAGAGAGAAATGCTGATTTAAAGGACAGGGGGTATTTTTGTTTGGGAGAAGACACACTGAGATGATTCTGTGTGAACAGAAAAGGCACTCGAACTGTTCTGTGGAACTGAACAAACTGAGAGGTTCTACAGCGTGCATTACTGTCTATCAGGTGTGTAAAAACCAGTATCTAATTTAGAAAGCACTTTCAGCAAACGGCATTTATTGTACCAACTGCATAAATGAAAAGATTTGGAATATTTGATGGAGTGGAGCATTGTAAAGTCACTACTGAGAGTCTGCTGGGAATGCAGCAGACAGAAGTGGCAGAGCCAGGACTGAGGTGTGCCACTCCTTTGAAATATGGAAAAAACCCTCAGTGGTCTATTCCCAGGGTCTTTACATTCCTGTGTAATGTAGAATCCGAGGGCAGATCGCTTCCTTTGGTGCTTTGCTGAGATTCTGCAGAAACACCTTTCCATGGGGTCAAGACTCTGGGGCAACGTCTTACTGAAACATGTTTCATGCTCAGCATTTTACAGCCTCCATTACACAGCTTAGAGAGTTGCTGTAAATTTGGAAGAACTCATCAGCCTCTGGACACCTAGGATAAACTTTGGAACCTTTAGATGAGCCTGCCTATCTATCTATCTATCTATCTATCTATCTATCTATCTATCTATCTATCTCATCCATAAGTCATTTACTCAAAAAAATAAAACCTCAAACCCCTCATAGATATTTTGTTTCCACAGCAAATGTAGAAGTTAAATATGGTGCTTAGGGACATGGTTCGGTGGTGGACCTGGCAGTGTTGTATTAATGGCTGGACTGGATGATCCTAAGGGCCTTTTCCAACCTAAATCACAGAATAATTTGATTTGGAAGGGACCCACAAGGATTATCAAGCCCAGCTCTTAAGTGAATGGGCCATACAGGGATCAAAGCCACAACCTTGGCATTATTAAATGTTTCTATTACTCTAATAATCCTCTCTAGTGGACCACAAAACTTATTGGATTGTCTACAGTTTCCTAATACACAAGGGATTTCCATACCCTCGGTTTGGAACTGCACCAGACTCGAAAAAAAAAATGCAGCTTTTTAAATTATAAAGACAGCAACACAAATTGTTCAACAACACCCAGCGCTGTCAGCTTTATTTTGGGAAGCACAAGCAAGCAGAGCTAGACTGCCTGGTATGTCATTTGGGGCAGTGGGAAAGTAAACCAACATCATCACCTCTATTTAAGTAGTGCTGTTGCAACAGCTGAAAATAGGAAGCGCTGGGGAGGTCGCTGGTGTCCAGCTCGAGTGGTGGTGGTGCAGACATGGATGTCTGAGCTTATCTTCCTGCCTGGGAGCAGTGACTGGGTGCTGTGGATGTCAGCCTGTCCCCCAGGCAGCTGCAAGAGCAGTGTGGGGAGCTGCAGCCAGCAGGCTGACGCCAAGGGAGTGAAAGCATGTGTGAAAATAAATAGCCCATCCAAGCCTCATTCTAAACGGGACTGCTCATTGATGCGTCCTGCTGGGAAAATCAGGAGGGAAGCAGCGAGGATTGCTGCCATACCATTACTCTGGAGGGATATTCAGGGATGTAATGATGCCGAATCTTCTGTTTCCAGGAACCAGAATAGTGTGATGTACAGAAATAAATAACCCCTGGAGCAGAGAGGGGCTTAGCTTCACAGTTCGGGATGGAAAGCAAATTATCAAATATGCTTGTATGTCACAACGCTTTGATCCACTGAAAGGATCATTGATGCAAGAATGATTGATCCAAGAATGATTGAAATTGATTATTTAAAGCTAACAAGCCAGCCAAGAACAACACTATTCATACATTCCCAGTTTTGTGCTTCTGGAAGTGCTGGAGGAGCCTCTAGAATAAAACAGTGTCCCAGCAGCTGGGAAAATGATGGCAAATTCCAAGTGATGTCAGTTTAGCTGGAGACTTGATGAGCATCTTTGATGAACTGTGGATCCATCCCTGGGATCCATCCCTAAAGAGATTCCTCCCACACCCACCAACACTTTCCTTACACCACAACTTCCCCAGAGACTTAAGGAAACAACAAAGGAGTAGTGTAACCCTGAATTTGTACAGGTGGGATCCTGCACCACTCAGAATCAGGATGTTTACACCATTTCTGAGAGACAACAGCCTTTCACTACAAAGTGACCTGAATGAGGGCAAGGAACCAAGCCTCAGCTCAAGAGGATCCAATCACCAGGAAGGACAAATCATTTTTCCTTTCAGTGCACCCAAGGACTTCTTGAAATGAAATGTATGACATCTGATTTACTGCCTCTCCTTCACAGGATTGTCTGAATACACCTAAACACCATAAATGCAAACTGCATCCTTCACACTGACTGAAGGGGAAGAAAAAGAAGAAAAACAGAGAATGTAATTTGATAATAATAATATAATAATAATGTAACTTGATGTAATACTGATACAGTATAGTAGCACTGGCCATCCACATGCTGCATTTTTTTTTTTTTTTGGACAAAATTCCTGTTTTCAGATGAATTAGCTTTTGACAAGGTCTTAAAGATTGTGTGGTCAAATGTGTCAATGGAACAAATAGGGGGATCAAAAGATTTCCATGCAGATCAAAATTAAGTAGGATCAGATGCAAGCTGAGACTTGCAGTCTCTTGTGGAAACAAGTGAGATGGGAAAGTCAAGGGATGCGAAGGGAATAATGCAAAAACATTCCACAGTGCATGCATTATCAGTGTGAACTGAGGACCTCTGTTTTCTAAGTCCCTAAAAAAAATCAAGCTGTAACTCAGTGCCTGTATCATACAGATATATAGAATTATAGCCACCCACTCATCCTGGGTATCACTGTAATGCTAGTCAAACCAGACCAGGAAATTACAACATCAGAAACATCTTATGCTGCATTCCCTAAAAAAAAAATAAAATAAAAAATGAAAAAAAAATTCTGCCATTTCAACTAATTCCTCTTATATATAAAAGTAATAATAGTAAATATTTAAATACAATTAAAAGTAAAAAGTAAAAAAATTAAATACAGTTTTTTTCTTCAGGTTTACAAACACAAAGACACTCCCCATCTGGAGTGGTGCATTTCCCCTATTACCCACATCTCTTCTGGACTGTTCTATGATCCCAGGAACTCCTGCTAGGCCGTGGCCTTTGTGAAATGAATTTGGTGGTGAAGTGTCCCTTGAGCCCATACCAAGGACTTTTTTGTGTCCAGGGTGGGAGCAGAGGCCATGCTGGGTGAGGAACGACAGTGGGAATATTCAGTCATTCCTTGACAGCCTTGGAACATTCCCTACCTTCCACTGTTACTGGAATTGTTAAAATTCCAGTCATAACCTACCCAGATTGTGGCCAGGATGGAAATTTAGATACCTACAGGAAGTGGAGCATCAATGTTGCCACCTTAGCTCTGTGATGGACTATTGCAGCTGTAATAAATTCTACTGACAGCTTCTGTGAATGTTAAGTTAGTCAGTGATTTGGAAATGCTAAAAATCTCGTGATCCACCTAAAAACTGTGAACAAACCTCAGACTGCTGCTGGTTCAGAAGCCGTGTAAAAATTCCATCTGTGGTGAACTGGTGTTTTTACAACATCCTATTAAGATCACCTTTTGCTGGGATACATTTGGTGGTGGTGCTTTAGGTGATGCTAACTAATGACATGTGTAATCCTTTAGATATAAACCACTGCCCAGGTCTGGGACTAAGAATGGACTGAGCTGCACCTAATCTCTGTTAGGAGAAGCAAGGGAGGTCTACTCTGACCCTCATGACTCAGCAGAAATGTCCCTTTTACCCTTTTGCACTTTTCATCTCTGTGTAAATCATTCTATCTCAGTTCTAACTCGATTCTCCTCCGTGTGTTTCACCCATGTAAAAAGTGACAGAGTGGACCCTGACACTGAACTTTGCTAACTCACACTTTTACAAATTTGTGCTGAACATACTTTTGCTAATGGCTTTGATGGTGATTCTGTAATGACCTAAACCACTCAATGCACACACCATCAAGCTCAGGAACTGAATCCAAGCAATCCTGAAGGTGCCACCCAGGGATTTTTCAAGGAAAAAATGCCCAAAAGAGAAAATGAGTTATGTTGCTTTCCGACTCTGAGAAAGTATTTCTTGGTTTAAATCGCTTCGGAATGAATTTACAATGTCATTCTCTCAGCCATTCTGTGAAATTACCCATGCATTGCATTCTCAAAAGCATTTTTATGCCATCTGTTTGGGATACTTAGTGTGAACATATTTGGGGGGTGAAATTAGTAATTGTAAGAGGAGGAAATTAACATATTGGACTAATTAACAGCATCTTCTGGAAAAGAAACAGGGAAGATAACGAATTACAAAGCTTAATGTTTACTGTTCTCCCAGCTAAATAAAGATTGTTCAATATGGCTCTCCTTGGGTTTCTTGGCTTGCTTTTTTTTTTTTTTCCCCTTCTAAAATATGATATCTGTACTGTGTCAAAGAACAGGAGCCAGAGAAAAGACTCAGACACTGCAGGCTCTGTGGTCTGCTTCTCTCCATCCATGCTGCTGAATGGAGCTCACCAATGTTCCCGTGTGACACATCCCTGTCATTATCAGGATGCAAAATGAGGGGTGCAACACAGCTCACCTCATTTTGGACACTGAAATATTAGAGCAGACTTCTTTACAGAAGCTCATTATCCTTGGATCCCAGTAAAGAAAAAGCATTTCCTTTCTGCTCCATTTTATGTTTTAATTTAGGATTAAATAGTGCTTTGGTCTGTAACTGTACCAATAGGTAATTAATAGATAATTAACTGTACCAACAAGTAATTATATTGCAGACCTCCATTTTTAGTGAGAAGGCTCATAGCTGAATAGTCCAGACAGTTTGGAAGGTCCAGTTTTCATGGAGCACAAAACCAACGTGTCCTGCTTAGAACCACCACATTCCTGCTGATGATCCACCACACCAAGAAAAGAACTTTGGTCCATGCTAAGCAAAAAAGTGAATTTTTGTCCCTAGGATGGCCCAAAGTTCACCTCATGCTTATGCCTGAGGCTGACCACGGAGCAGATTTGGGGTTTACTACATTTGGAGTTTATGATGTGTATAAACCCAGTCTCAAAGCACAGTACAGGTTCACAGGATTTTAAAGTGTCATAGGAAAGTCTGTCCTAAAACAGCTGCAGGTTGGACTGACTATAAAAATCAACTTCCATTTGTTTCAGAGCATTGCTTTACCTCTGATCAGTGATACCTCACAAAGACAGTGGAATAGAAGAGAGGATTCTGTGGCTTCTCCCTTCTCTTTTCCCATTAAAATTCTGTTCCAGTAGCCACACACTGGAGAAGATGCCCTGTGTTCATGCATCACTTAAACAGCCCGGAAAATTATATTTTATCAACAACTGAAAAATAAATTGTTTGCTGACTTCTAAGACAGCCTGATGTGAAATTTGGGTTTTTTTCCTAAAACAGATGCTCTGCACAAGGAAAAAACAATTCATGCATAAATGGCAAGTTTTATGATTATATTTACAAAAACATTCAAAAGGCAAAGAACATCTAGAAGAAAGGTCCAAACCTCATTTATCTTCCCTTTGTTTCCAGCAAAGGAATGGAGTAGATGGTCATTAAATTGATATAAACAAATCTGCTACAGGAGGCAGAGCTGCTCCCTGGAACACAATGGCACCAAGGGACAGAGCTTGGGCCAGATTCATATTACAGGTCAACACACCCATTTATATGCAAATTGAGAGGCAGTTAAGGTACCACAACTTTCACACTTCAGTGTGATATCTAGATCAGCTTATTGTCCTGAAGGAATTGATAAGGTCAGAATAAAACACCACTGATCTGACATATTTTACAGAAAGGTTTTTAATTCCCTGAGCCTCGTTTCCTTTGCCGTTTCCCAGGGCTGGAGAACTGCCTGAATGATAATACCTACATTATATTTTAAACTCCTCCCTGCACAACAATTCACCAGGGGGGAAAACAAATGTGAAGAGGAAGGGAAGAAATTTAATTTTTCCCTCAGAAGCACCATTCACTGAAGCACAGGGCCCCGAGTCATGCTGCAGAGGAGTGGCTCTGAGTGTGTTTCTCCCACCTCTGAAACAAAGCTGGATCCAGTTGCACATCTCTTACAGCATCATTTTTGTGCTGGTGTATTTTAGCCAAGAGACAATGCTTTGCCCTGCTTCTAAAAACTGGTCCAGACAAATGGACAAGACACTTCAACTATACTAATCTTCAACTATCACATCCACCAGTAAGTACAGCTAATTCAACAGATTAAGCTACGAGAAAGGGCTGTCAGCAGTTCCCCTGAAGCTCTCTCCAGGTGTGTAAGATTCCAGGCTCTCTTTCCTTGTCACACCACTGCACACTGTCACCAAGGAAAAGCCAAGGCCAAGGAGTCAGTATGTTTATGTCTCAGCAGGAAAAGATGTTCCTGGAGCAAGGACAACTTTGAAAACGGATCCTCCAGTAACAAGAAGCCACCAAGAAATGGAGGGATAAATACCTGTGACATTGGTGCGGGCTGACAAAGCTTCGCAGTACTTTTCCAGGAGAACAGACAAGGGCAGGTTCACAGAGGATTCACAGTGGAGAACTATCTGGATAAACAGAGAGAAACCAAGCAGGTGAAGCAGCAGCCTGGAACAGATTTTTATCATTCATGAGCACAACCACCCCCAGCAGAACAGACAAGGACAGGTTCACAGAGGATTCACAGTGGAGAACTATCTGGATAAACAGAGAGAAATAAAGCAGGTGAAGGAGCAGCCTGGAACAGATTTTCTCATTCATGAGCACAACAACCCTCAGCAGTCTCCCAGCAGGTCCCATTCATGATTTCCACATCTAGAAGAAAGGTCCAATGTGGAAGGTTTGTGGTGACACTTGCTCAGCTCCAGGGCATCCCACAGAATTCACCTGCCTAATGCAGAAAACTGCAAATTAACCACCTGCTCTGGATCTCTCCTTGGGGGAGCTGCTCAATGCCTTTAACAAAGCTCAGGATCCAGTTTGTGTCACCTAAAAGTCGACGCCTGAAATAGCAGAGGTGAATCAGATCCCATTAAAGATCATGTGTTGAGTTTTTTCAGTTTTTTAATTGGTACGTGGGTGCCAAAGATCCTTGCACATTTAGGAGATAGAGCAGTTGGCAAAGGGCAGTTCAGAGGGTTTGAAGAAGGTGTTTCCATGGAATATATGGGATAACTGGGCATCTCTGTAAGGTGTCCTGTGGCTTTTTTTAGCCAATGAAAGACACACAAGTTTCTGACCCTCAGCATTCAGGGCTGAGCCCTCTACTGAGGGCAAATAACAGTGAGAAAGAGCAGTAATGCCAACATGGGCACTTTGAGAAAGGTGCAGGTTCAGTACAAGATAACAGTACAACCTCAAGTAAATTTTAGTAAATAGAGTTGAAAATCAATGGGGTATTTTAATTTTTCACACTCAAAATGAAATTACTAAAGTGCCCAGTGCAGACAGAGGAGAGAACCCCACATAGTTGTACATCAAAATATAAAGCCAAGTTGGGATCCTGCTTGGAGCAAGAGAGGCTCTTGGAAAGTCCTTTAAGAAAGTCAGAATGAAACGTGGCAGGAAAATTCAGGAGTGACAAATCAATGACAGAAAATTCCATTTTCAAATTTGGAAACAAAATCTTTCTGACTGTTTCTGAGGGGGATGTAAAGCCATGGTAGCACATAAAATGCCTTTGCTTTTCTATTTACACAGAATGACTCCATCACAATTCAGGTAGCTTTTACTCAGGGAAACAACCCTACTCCTTGAAGTTTGATGCTATATTTCAGTGCTCTAAGGGGTGTTAAGTGATTGAGGAACCCATTTTATGTTGCTGAATTCTCTGTCACTTCATGAAAAGGAGGGTAAATGCTCATGACAATAGAATCCATCAGCAATGTTGGTCTCTAAAGAACAACATCCTTCTCACAGCACCTTTTTCTACCTATTTCTCACTTTGCTGTTACTTTACAAAATAGGAAGTGTTGAAGTGCAGACAGAAAGCCTTTCTCAGACTTCATTCTTTTCACACCAACTCCGGGAAGGTGCTGTTTCTCCTCCAGGGAGGCTCAAAACCTTTGCCTCCCATAGCAAAGCCTCCGTGCATGGTCCGGTGAGGGAGATAAAGGCGGCGGCTGTTGCGCGGCCAGGTACGGATTCCGCGTCCCGAGGCCCCCGAAACCCAGACCCTGCAGCGGCCACGTCTCATGCCAGACCCAGCCAAGTGAGCTGACACAGCAGAGGCATTTCTTCCCCTCCATCCCTCACCCCTCTGCCACCTCCCAGGCCAAAGCACTGCCTCGCTTCGAAGAAGAAACTCGAGCCGTGCCCGCGTACTGTAAATACGCCGCGTGTTCAGCTGTGCCCTCCCCAGGACGATGGCAGAGAACAGACAGAGGTCAAGCTCAGCCCAGCTTGGACAGGAGTGGGAAAGGTTAAATGTCACATTTGCCTGAGGGTCAGCTCAGGTTAATTTGGCTGGGGGGGCAAAAGTGCCTTCCACATATTATATTACTTTTGGTTTCATTTTCTCTCCGCTAACCACAGTCAACAGCCTTGCTGTGTGCAAAACATTTTTGTTTTTTTTAATTGTACTTAAAGCAGACAAACGCCAAAAGACTGAAAAATCCTCTTACAATAATAAAATACAGTGAAACATTTTAGTAATGTAGAATTGTCAAGATAAATAATTGGGCCCATGACTGCACAGAAAGTATACTTTGAAGTATTGAAATAATCGCTTTGGGTCACTAATGCATGACTTTACTCAAACTGCATTTCTCTTAAAACAGCTATTCCATAACCTCTGCCCACCAAAACAGTTCTTTTTTGTCCTGACAATTTACTTAAATCATGCACAGAAATGCCCAGCTTAATTCCTCTGAGCCACCGTGGACATCTATGAACAAATAAAACTAATGTGCTGAGCCAAAGATTGAGATGGAAATGAATCCTTTACTTTTCAAAGCACAGACACCAACTAAGAGCTGGCCAGCTCTGAGTCTTCAGAAAAAAAAAATACAGAGCCTTTGGTCAACTTCCCACTCACATCTGAGAGGACTTTGGGAAAAGGATGAATTGCTCTGGTGTGTCACTGTCTGCCTCTCTCATGGGCATTTTGTTGGACCTTTTCCCTTGGACATGGTCACTGCTCTTCATTAATTCATGAAAGCTCTTTATCTCTGTCAGAGGACATCAGCTACGAGACACAAGTGCTGCTTATTCTCAGTTCCCACCAGAATTTGTGGTTATTTCATCCAGGTTAGAGAGGATATGTGACTTCATTTTAAGAAGAATTAACAAAGATTCCTGGTTTGAAATACTGAGTTCCACTATGGAGCAATATAGAAATATAAAACCAAATGAACACTGGTGCTGTAAAATTCACCTGCACGTGAGAGGTTGCTTTCTCCTCTCAAACATGGAAAAAATGGCTACAGGAATATAAATGAATGGCTTTGGAATATAAACCAGCCCCCAAAGCTATGGATAGGATCCAAAAATGTCAGTACAAGCATGAGGCTACCACAGAGACACAGCGGAGCATCTGGTGAGTTTAAATATCTCACAGTAGATAGCAGCAGAGTGGGTGAAGCAAGCAGGAGTGAGTCAGTGGGTGAGTCTGCAAGCTGAAGGGAAGGACTGAAGTGGAAAAGGATGATCCATGACAGTGGAACAGCCCTTGCCAAGGTGGAGGTGAGTTTGGAGGCAGTGGGTGCTGCCAAACACGGACAGATGCACGCACTGCCCTTTCCCATTCTCCCACAAGAATTCCCGGATGCCATGTTCCAGTGCTCTAATAAAAGCCAGTTGTTAGGCCTCCCTGTCAAACATCTGCTGGTGGCATGCTGAGAGGTGCTGACATCTGACACAGCCTCAAAGAAACAGAGCAAAAACTCTTTTTTTTTTAAAAAAATCTAGTTTCTAGTACTCCCAGAGAAACCTATCCCGTGAAAATACAACAGCATCTCAGCAGAAAGCCACTCCCAGAAAAGCAGTGGGATTTGTACTGAATAGCTTAGACTTCAAAACAGAGGGAGCAGCAGCTGAGCTGATCACACAGGGATTCCTTTGGAATTCAGGAAGAGAAGCAGGAATTTTCCAGATGCAGTTCATCTGCAGTATTTTAAATCTTTAGATTGGAATGACCTTCACTGACTGCATCAGCTGGATCCTTACGCACTCTAAGGACAGAGTCACTTAGATGCATCCTTCCTAAATTTTCTTTAGACACTACATACAAAAGGAGAGGCCAAAACATTCCTAGAGATGATGGCTGCAGCAGACACGAGCACATGACTTATTTAATTGATTTTAATATTATTAATTATTTTAATCTCCTTTTAATCTTATTTAATCATCTGCACCCTTTCTTTTACTGAGTGAGATGAAGTGACCTTCCAACACAGAAAAACGGGGGAGTCCCCAACACAAAACGTGCTCAAGTCCACAGCTGACATGGGAAGGGTCCATCTCACGTCTCCTTTGCCACACAAGAATGAAGTCTGACCCTGAACTATCCACTGTGCTCCCCATAAAGCCAAAGCATTTTCCACTCCTGAGAAATCACCTCTGGCAGTGGCATGGATCATGGTGCTTCCTCCTACCCTTCATCTCTGGGAAGCTCCACTGCTCTCAAGACTCTTTCTTCAGCTTTTCTCACGGGTTTCTTAAAAATATCTGAGGCTGCAAATGCTACATCGTTTCAAATCAAAATTGCAGCAAAACTGTCTTCAGCACACAGAAAAGCTGCTGCTTAGTAGCTTTGCCCCAGAACTCAGGGGAAAAAAAAGAAGGGAAAAAAAAAAAGAGTGAGTGCTAGAGAAAAGGGAAACGTGCATTTAATTTTTAGTTCTTCAATTAGGCAATGCAAATAAATTCACTCCATCTCCACAATGAGATTGAGTTCTCACCCCAAGTTCTGGGATGGACATGCTCAGAACAGTGGCCCAATTAAAAGCAAGAATTTTTAGTTTGTGTCCACAGAAGCTTATTTTAGGGAAACAGAGGCATCTAACTTCACAATGAAAATATATTTAGTGAAAGACCTCAATGCAGCAAAATCAAAGCAAATCCCACACTTCCTTGAAAAAAAATCCATCCTCTGAACACAGTTTCCCGTGGGCACCTGGCAAGTTATACATCACTGGTGTGGGGAAACAGATGCTTTGGGAGAAAAACCACCAGATATTCCTTGGAATGCTCTTACAACAAACGCCAGTGATCCTCTGAGCAGCTCTTTCTTTCTAAGAGATAGCAAGACATGGGAGAGAATGAGGAGGGCTGGAATATTTGCTGACTACTAATCACCTGAAGGAATAGGCACAATCAGAAGAGTGAAAGCTGCTACTTCAGGAAAAAAACCCAGACATTAGCACAGGAGAGGAGGGGAAAGTTATCCTTACAGTGGCCAAGATGGATGTATATCCACTGCCATGTGGTTACTTCATCCACAAGATGCTTCTGAAAGAGAGGCTTATTAAAGAACAGTAATCAGAAGGCCAGTGTGTTGGGAATATTTTGCTTTTTGGAGAACAAAAAAGGTCAGCCCTCTGCATCAAGATGTTTTTGGCCTTTCTCAACCCAGTAACTTAAAACTGCTCGTGCAGCAGCACTTGGCAGTTCACAATTGTTTGGCTGTGCTTCACCAGAAAAATAATTTCCATTTGGGATAGAAAGTCTAAATACAAGTTTTCACAGGAGCCTGCAACCTGAAACCTGAGCCAGCTAAGGTTACAGTAAAGGGAAAGACTCTGAGCACAGTTCAAGAAAAATAGGCTCCTTTTCAAGTCATCCTTCAGCTCTTTAAACTCCCTCTGAGTTAATCTGACTGGCCACATAAAACATTGCTACTTGCTAGAGAACACCAACTGCTCCAGGAGACACTGCTCCATGATCTTAGAGGCCAGATGTATTCTGCAGCTCTTCCAGGAAGTCTGGAAAATGAGACTAGAAGTCTGCATGGAATGGGAATTTGGACCCCAGTTCAATAAAGCAACTAAACACATGCTCAGTTTTAAGGCATGAAATTAAATCAATCTTTATGCAGAAATAAATTTAAAAAAAGACCCTCGAGCATCTGCTACACTGAGCCCACCACTGAACTTCACTGTTGTCTTTGAAACTTGGAGATCTGCTTTCAGTGAGCACTGCCTACATGCTCTGCTGAGGGAGCTTTTAGAGGGTAGGATCTCCATGGACTGAAAGCCCCGCAGGTGCTGAGGGATTTTCGGAGTCACAAGATAGAAACCAAACCTGGTTTAGGCCACCCATGAGCTGGACTTGTCCAACCAGGTCTCCAAGCCCTTCCAAACCAGCCTGAGATGCTAAAAATGAGCCTAACAGCATTTGAATCACAACCTGCAGCTCTCCAGAAATAAAATTGTTTAACGGAAAGACTTTTCAATTTCACATCCTTGAAGGGTTTTGTAGGTCATTCCCCACATGTGTGGGTATCATATCCAGAGCCTGGAAGGGGAGCAAGCCCCTCACAGCACTCCTGCCTTCATGTCTGCCCTCTCCTCAGGTCTGCACACCAAACCTGTGACTAGTTTTTTCCCCACCCAATTTTCATTCCTATGAGAATTCTATTCCTGCTTCTCTCAGCAGCTCCAGTGTGATTCTACTCACCTCCCTATTCCAGCAGGCTCTGCTTCAGGCTCCCTAATGCTCAGTGGAGGAAGGAACCACTGTCAAGGAATAATCCAGCACCTGTGTTTTAAACATGGACTCCAGGATGAGATAATCATGCACTGCAGACAAAACACTCGGGGAATCCAGAGTAGCTCAAGTTGAAAAGTCGTATTTACCCAAGTGAATGCCAATACCTCCCTCATCTAACTCTGATCCAAGTCTTACCGACATGCAGAGCCTCTGCAAGGATCATTCACCCACCCACTGCCACAACACTTCCAAAGCCACCCCTCACAGGCTCTCCCAGCTTCAGCTCAACAAATCTGAGCTCCTAATCTCTGTTTTTCAGATCTTTGCCACCTGAGAAAGGTAAAAACCCATCTGGATCAAAACTTTATCAGCTAATGCTATCTGCTCAGCTTCCCATGGAATGCCAACAGTGGTACCTCTCTATCCTTCACAAAATGTTCTTCTGACCCAAGATTTCCTGACCTTCCTTGAAAAATGAGCCAGTGAGGTGGCACATGGGATCAGCAGTGAACTTCCTCTCCATCTTTCCTTAAACTGCCAGATCTTGGTCTGGAATGCATTTTTAGATTAGAAAACCAAGCATCACAGTGAAATTTAACTCCAAGTCTGGAATTACCTTTCACCACCTGAAGGGGAATCACAGACTCTTCTCTGAGGAGTCAGATTCTTCTCAGGAGCTGACAGCAGAGCATCAAGACAAGCATCGTTCACAAGCTGCAGCGAGGGAAAATCTCACAGAACATAAAGAAAAATCTATGCACCATGACAACAACTGAGCATTGGAAAAGAGATGTTGCAAAAAGACATTTCAGGGATGTTGTGAGAGCTCCATCTCTGCAGACTTCACAGCCTAACTGGATGAGAATGATTTGGTTTTGGAATTAACCTTGCCTTGAGAAGGTGACTGGACAAGGGACTTCTGGCAATCCCTTCCAGCACAAACTATTTTTTCATTCCTTGACTGTATATGATCTATAGTCCTTATGGTAAAAAGAAATAACAATTACTCCCCAAATCTTTCAATGAGCAATGCAGTAAACAGCTTACAGACTGTATCTTGAAAAATAATCAGCAATCCTGAGGCTTTGAGGTTTCTCTCACTCATGTTTCTAAGATTTTAGAAACATTTTAAAAAGAAATTTTAAAAGAAAAAGATAATAAAAAGAAAAACATTTTTAGATATGGAAAGACATTTTTAATTATTATTGTATTTAAAGACAGAATGTTCTTTTAATCTTTTTTTTTTCTTTCTGAAGGAAAGAAATACTGCAAGTCTGACAAGACTTCAAAAGATACTTGTTTTGATAAAGTAGGGGATTCTGACACTTTGGAAGGTGTCTCAAGTTCAAGCTGGACTAAACAGCTGATCTCTCAGCAGGTGAGCTTTGAGGCAGAATGAGGAAAGATCCTCAGTGCATCTGACTGGAACCACACCTGGTCAAAACACTTTCCAGAGCTCTGAGACACCATTCTCAGCAGGCAGAGGGACACCCTTGGCTTCCTCTCTGCTTTGAAAGATCCAGTTGGTAGCAGAAGGAGCAGCCTGGTCCCTGGCAGGGACGTTTGCTTACAAGACAAGCAAGCAGCAAGGGAAGAGCTGCGATGGCCACACTGCCCAGCACAGCCCTGGCGTGGCTCAGGAGCCTCTGCTGGCATGAGCCCCCTGAAACCCAAGCCATGCCCGGGCCTGGGATCTGCTCCTGCCACTCAAAGGGAATGGATACCTCAGCGAGCAGAGCCTGGCCGCCAGCCCCACAGGAAACCTGCTCAGGCCCGTCCCGTTCAGCACGCTTCCTCCCTTCCCTTGTGCCTCCTTTGCTCCCTGCCTCGTGCTGGAAGAGCCACCCCGGGCAGAGGACAGCACTTCCCAAAGCACGGCAGTGCAGAGATAACAGCACTGAGCAACTCATCCCAGAGACCTGGGGAGCAGGAACAGGGATCATCCCACAGCCCCGGGAAGCAAGTGGCTCCTCTCCAGTCCCCTGGCACCTCAGCTACTATTACCAGGGCAAGGGTTTAGCATTGCAGTGAGGACAGCTAATGTATTTTAATCTCTGTCTGCATTACTCACTATTTACTTTCCCGGCATACACAACCCAGAGTGGACAGTTACTCAGCCAGCATTATGCAAAAGTTTATAGAGCTTTAATTGGCTTTGATTAATTAGTTTCATTTCCTTACAGCTCCGTGGAAGAAGTTCTTTTCAGCTCTTGAATTATCAGATGTATTTTCTTTCTTATTTAGTGAAAACATGCTGAGTTTCTGTGCAGGCACATGAGGCTTATTAAGGGATGTTTGGAAAGGCAGATTCCAAGCTCTCCACACCAGAGCTGGGGAAGGAGCAGCACACTCCCAGCACCTCAACCTCAACGCTGGCTCCTCGGCACAGCAAGGAGGGACTTGGGAGCCAGAGGTCAGGACAGGGCACTGAAATCCATCTCTGCGAGGGGGATTTCCTCTCCCTTCCACAGCTCTTTCCAAATGGACCAGTCTTTGAGAAGATCCAGCAGAACATCTGCTTGTGAGAGCAAACGCAGGTGAGCCCAGGGTCCGAGAACTGAGCAGTGCTTCCCACAGAACGTGCTCCATGTCAAAGAGCCTTGCAGGGAGCATCTCACAAACATCCCCACGCTGGCAACATTACATTTTCATGTATTTGGAGCTGACTGATGAGATTCAAGGAGACAGTCACCTGAAGGACAGTTCTGTCTGTCGACTGATCTATTTTCTATTTGTCTTCTCCTGTAGCCAAATTTACCCAACTTCTCAGAGGAGAAAATTAAAACACTTTGCCCAACACTAGCCGACTTAAATACAGCTACTTCCAAAGCTGTTAAGATTAAAAGAATTATTAGCAGTAAAAGAAAGCAATTCTGTGTAAAGAAACAGTTTGATAAAGCAAACCATGACAAAGTGTTTAGTTGCCCTGAATAGAAAGAAAAGGAGGCAAAGACAATGTTTATGCAATGCTTTAACACAGGCCACTGAGCATCCACATGAGGCAGGGAGGTGAGAGTGGCTCGCTGGACAGCTCCAGTTTTACATCCAACAACTAATGTTTGCACTTTAAGGAAGAGCAGATTACATTTGGGATTAAAAGTGGTATAAATTACAAGAAAAAAGGACATGGATGCTAATTGTTGCAATTTATGGACAGGCTGTGGAAAAAAAAATTCCTGCAAAAAAGTCATCTGCTGGATAAACTTTTAATCCAGAGTAAATCAGCTTTCCCCCTAAATCTCCTTCTTGGGTTTGTAGTGGTGCAAAACCTGAATGTGATATAAACTAAAAAGGAACAGATTCAGCAGCATGTGCAGCCTGTTGTTACCACCCACATTTCCTCACCTCCCCCTCTCCCCAAAAAATAAGATCTGGAGAACTATTAAAAGAATCTAGAAATGTGCAAATGTTTGTTCTAATACAATATTTTTAAAATATTTGGTTTACTAATATATGGGGCAAAATGAAAATAAAAAGAAAACGGGAAAAACGCATCCTTAAAAAGCGCGCAGCATCCACTACCTCGTTTTTCTTGTGCTGAATCTCTCAGATCAGCACATCAGCAGCAGGAACCTGCAGTAATCTCTGACACAAAGAGAGCTGATCATCAAATTCAAAGTGATGAAGAGCTGGCCTTAGAGGAAAACCTCAGCCTGGGGCGCTCACGGTGAGCCCAGAGAGATGGCAGCACAGCACTCTCCATCTAAGCCAATCAACCAAGCCGTGCAAAGGTCTGTTTTAAGTCCTTAATCACTTCTACTGTTCAATTTTTAGAATGGCTCCTGGCCACATTTCTGCCCCAGGCAATCTGGTGGTACCTCAAACAGCTCCTGGGAATGATCTGGGAGCTATGGACCAGCTACGTGCACAGTCTGCACAGCATGTCCCTGGTTTAGAAGCTGCAGGAGCTCTATCACATGAGTACAAGTCACTCTCTGGCATTTTTTTCTGAAGGCTGGAGAGCTTTCCTGGAGATATTGATGCAGCAGTGGAGTTAGAACCTGTGAGGCTGAAATTAAAATTCTGCACCTGATAATGCATGGCCTGCAAAGAAATCCCTGCTCTCTCTTCCTCCACAACTACGCTCTCGTTTGGAATATGAAGGTCCTGGAGTTTAAAGGACTTGATCATGACTTTTCCTCTGCCCCTGACAGCGTAATAATATGTAAGCAGATGCCTTATATGCACAAGAGCTAAAGCTGCTTTCTCGCTGGCTAAGGGCAGGGATGAACACCATCACTGAAATGTTTTATGGCAAAACTACAGCCAGCCAACACCAGCACACAGCCACCTCCCTCCAACATCCCATAATTGCCATGGAATGGTTGCACACTAAACCCTGACAAAGTACTGCCCCAGGAAAGGCTTCTCCTGATGAGATGTTTATGCTGCATTAATTCACAAAAGGGCTGAATTCTGGCAGCCTCAGACCAGGAATACTATTTAACTTGTCATCACTGGCTGATACACTCCCATTGCCCTGGCTCTTTTAACAGCTCCAGGAGAACAAATATATGATAGCAAGCTTTGCTTTTGGTTTTGATGAATAATCCCCCCCTTTCCAAATAATGTGAACTTAGCAAGGACTTCACATAAAAATGTCATAAGACTCATTTGCCTTCGTTTTACGGTTTGTTTTTTGTTTCCCACATTCAGTTAAATGTGTTTTCAAGCGTATCATACGTCCAGAACTCCTTTAAGAGAACATAAATCTCAGTGCAAGTCTTCACCCTTTTGCTGACCAGCCCTGTGAAATCTGTCAGGTCATTTGCACCAGCATTTTCATGTAGCAGATCTAATTCTGTACCAGTAAGTTGCCTCATCTCGTGGGCGTTGCAAACCTGCTGCTCTCATAAAACACAATTGCTCGGCTGCTGTGAAAACTTAAACTCCTTTAACTGGGTAAGGGCCTGCTCCCACAAGCAGCTATTCCTCTCCTCAAATCCACAAATGTGAACAAAGTCACTGACTTCGAGTCCACTTTCGAGTCCAACTTTTCCAGTTAAACAAGAACTTAAAAGCTTTGGCTTTGAGCCAAAGTTTTAAAACAGCGCTCTTAAGCTTCTTGGTGCAAAGTTCCCTCCAGCTGTAAAGCAGAGACCCAGATTTACTGACAACATTCAGGGATTAAAACAGTCCCCAAAGGAGCAGGAAAAGCTTCTGCTACAGCTGGAGCAACCAGAGGTGTTCTGAGGCTAAAGATTCAAAATGTTATTTCCCACACAGGTGTACACGAGGGCCTGTCAGACACCAGCATGTCCCACCCAAATAAGCTGCTCTATAAAAACACACAGAATACACTCAGAGTTCACATTTCTTGGACTAAACACATTTTATGGAAACTTCGCTTTTTGATCCTTAATCTACCTTTTTTTTCTCTCTTTCTTTTGAGGCACTTTTGCTTTTAAAGCAGCGACACAACTACCAAAATTTGCAGAAATAATTCAAATGCAAAGTTGCAGCAGAAATGGAAATCTGGAAAATCCATAGATTATATCCACAGAGGAAACACATGACATTTCTTGATTCATTGAGAATGGATTTGTCTGGCTAAACACTCTGAGTACTTCTGATAACCTCACTGGCAAGTCCCACACTCTAAAAACAAACTGAGAAATTTTTATGGACCAAAATAAATCAGTAAGAGAAAACACAGAATGAGAGAGAAAAGGGACTAAGAAACAAAGATCAGGAAGAAGTGGTTTGGGGTTGAAAACAGCAAGTGTGTAGACCCATGCCACTGTGATCCCATGTGCACTACTCTCTTCCTTCCTTTGGGGATAAAAAAAACCCAACACTGGCGGAGGTGAGAAAGTATTCTCTCACTTCTAAGAAAGCTACTGCAAAAAAAAAAAATATTAAAATTAAATTGTTGCTTGTCTCTGAAGCTTGTTGTTGACCTGGCTTTTCTCTTTCTAAATTAGAGAGGAGAGAAAAAAGCAAAAAGCAAACAACTCCCTAAATAAACAAACAAAACCCCACAAACAAACAAAACCCAAACCCAAGCAAAATAGACAGAACTTAAGGAAACAGAACAGATTTTCTTTCTTTATCTAAGGAAATGTTAAAGATAGACCAATTACACTGCTGTTCAGAAGGGTCACTGCCACTTTTTTAAAGCTATGGGAACAGCTTTTACAAATTCTGCTCAGGTTCAATGCTGCTTAACCTCTCACGTTTTCTTTTCAAGTCTGGCTTAACCACACTTGAAACCGTCGCTCAAAACAAACAAGCCACCAAAGAAGTCCAGTCCCACAGAGGCCAAGCTGATCTCCGCCTCATCTCAGCATCTCCCGGGGGGATGCTGGTGATGGAGAAGGACCACACGGAAAAGCTTCCTGCGCGTTTCACTCCGGAGAAACTCAGAGCAAGTGCTTGGCTGGTGCGTGGGCTGAGCCCTGCCCATCGCCACCCCTGACTCCGGCGGCCGCTGGAGCACATGGTGCCGGGAGAGGCTCCGGGACAGAGCCCGGCGACACCGGGCACCGGCAGGGAGCGGGGAGACGGGAGGGAAAACCCCTTCCCGCTGGGGCAGGGGGCTGCCAGCCCAGTGGGGTCCCTGTGCTGGGACCTCTTCTGGCAAGCAAAGCTGGCTGTTTCACAGGGAAAGGGACACTAAATTAAAGTGCCCAGGGGCTCTGAGGGGACCCAGAGGCGAGCGGGCAGAGCGTGTCCCTGAGAGCACCTGTGATGGAGCAGGAAAGGGCCACGGGGACGGAGGGAGCCCCGAGCAGCACCTGGCAGGGAGCGGTGCCGCCCGCCCGGGCTGTCCCAGAGCGGGACGCACCTGCGAGGGCGCGGGGCACGGAGCCCCGCACGGAGCCCCGCTGCCTTCCCCGCGGCCGTG
>VXBQ01007573.1:347422-399982 GCA_013400175.1 Phainopepla nitens | reverse complement strand
CCGCCTGCTGCCCTTGACCCCCGCCCGCCGTCCCGGAGCCGAGCCCGGCGCTGCCGGCGCGTCCCAGAGCAAAGCCCCGGCAGCGAGGGAGGGAGGGAGAAGGGGGAGCCGAGCCCGCCCTCCGCCCAGGATTCCTCGGGGATGGAGGCGGCGGGGGGCCCCCGGGGGAGGGCGACCCTCACGGCGTGCAGCAGCGAGGGGGACCGTCCTGTGCCCCGGCTCCGAGCGCCGGAGGGCTTCCCCCCTCCGTCGGGCGCTGGCTGGAAGCGGGAGCGCACCGCCCGCACTCGTCCAGCGGCAGCGGGGAGCCCCCTCGCCGAGCTCCGAGAGTGATGGAGATCCCTCTTCTTCCACACCAGCTTCCCGAAATAACGGGGATCCTCCTCCACCCTCCCATACACTGGAAGTTCCACTGCCTCAAAGTGTCCAGGCGCGAGAGGATTCTCTCTCTGCCCATGCTCTGGGTGCAGCGGGGATCATTTTCCTAAATTAGTTGCAATGGACGCAGACCTGCACAGCCTCCCGGGAACATTAATAATCCCTTCACCACCGTCCCATCCTGCCAGGCATTAGGTAAAATGTTAACTCCACTGCCTGAAAACTCTCAGGAGCAACAGGCTTCCCCCACTGCCCAGGTACAAACTGCATTGTGCGCACGGTGCATTAGAGGTGTTCCATAAAAACAGGGAGAGCAACTCTTTGCTTGAGCACATAGTGATAGGATGCTTTTTAAGCTAAGAGTTTAGTTTAGATGCTAGGAAGAAATCCTTCCCTGTAAGGGTGGGAACCTGGCACAGTGTGCCCAGAGAAGCTGTGACTGCCCCTGGATCCCTGGAAGTGTCCCAGGACAGGCTGAACGCAGCTTGGAACAACCTGGGATAGTGGAGGGTGTGCCTGCCCATGGCAGGACGGTTGAAACAGGATGATCTTTAAAGTCCCCTCCAACCCAAGTCTTTCTATGATTCTATGGCAGCCGATAAGCCTGGGAAGGAAAGGAAGAATCCTGCCTGACATTGTGCACTCTGAACCACCTGCCTATCCTCCAAAAGTAATGGGTTACCCCTCAAGTCCACCATGCAACATTACGGCTCCAAGATTATGAGAATCATATCTCCCATCTTCCCCTGTACCAAGGGCAAAAAGGTTCTGGCTTATTGGTCACCACATGCATCAGCAAACCTTTCCCAAAATCTCCAAGGCTGTGGGGCACCTCCTCTGCTATTCCCACCTGCCACGGGAAGTGTTTTTTCCCCCAGAACCAAGCCTTTTAGGACTCCCCAGTGCATGTACACACTTCTATCCAGGCAGCCCCAAACCTGCCTGTTTGGCTGATCCTTGTGCACTTGGTTTCTGAAACAAAAGACATTTGACCTGCTCTTATCTACAGATCCTTGCCAGGCTAGACCCTTGTGCAAGGAAAGGCAGAGCAATGTCACCCTTCATCTTCCTGCTGACTTGCCCAAGGAGCTTCTGGTTGCTCTGGGGTGGATGGTGATGATCAGGGAATTGGAATCTTACAGATTTGGATGCGTGACCCTGTTGGGGCCCAGTTCCTGGGTCTAGAAGTTATCACTCTCTGCTATCTATGTCCAATTGGGCTTCTCTATACAATGGATGTGTCTGTGGCATTGTCAGGTGTGGGCATCAGGCCAAGCCCTGGGATTCCCAGTGCCAGCAATGAGCCTAATAAGATTATTTTCCCCTCTGCTCCACCCTGTATGCCCAGAGGACCGCCAGCTGTGTGTGAATCACAGTCAGAACCTTCCCCCAGCTGCAGCTGGGACTGTCCCCAAAAGCCCAGCTGTGTCCTGAGGCACACACAGCCCTCAATCCCAGTTCTGGGGTGGGAGCAGACAGGACCAGCTCCTTCGCAGCCCAGCTGGATTTCCTCAGGGAGCAGTGCCATACCCTGCCTGTGTAGTCACCTGTTGCCAGCTGTTTCCTTCAGGGAGATGGTGCCTTTTCTTCCTTTTCCTCTCCGAGACAGTGCCTTTCCACAACCCTCCTTGTTGTTGAGGTTTCTTAAATCAAAAACAATTGGCATAAAGGTAATAGTGGCACAGAGGAAAGAGTTCCAGCAAATTCTCAGGGTTTGCAAAAGCTTACCAAACCTTACTCAGATGCAGAAACACCTGGACGTCTTCCTTTAAGTCCTTGCTGAATTATTTTGCTTTTTGTCATTTGCTCAGAAAGGCATAAAACAGCCTCTGACGCTCTCTAAAACACCTACAACAACACTTACATTCCTAATTTCCTCCAGGAATCCCATTTAGGACAGCATGAACACCACAGCAAGGAGATGGGCACTTGCATACACTAGAAAACTTGGAATCCTCCTAAGGGACTGGCAGAAGTTCTCACAAAGCAGCATTATTTTCCCTTTTCCTCTGGTTATTCAACAGTTTGAATACATGTAAATATTTAAGCTTGCCTAGTCTTTCCTTTTCTGCCTGTTGCACATCAGCATTTGTTTCCTTTCATTATTAAAAGAAAACAAAGCCATATCCCAAAGTTTCATGCTTCCAATTAATATGAGTTCGTTCATGAAAATGCAAAAGGGAGGAATAAATCCAGCCAAATTTTTTATTGCATTTAAGCATCCACCTCCGGGACTGGAAACTCACATGCGACAGGATTCCATGAGCTCATGGGAATTGGTAAAGGAGGCCTGGAGCTGCCTGTGCACAGACATCAAGTGCCCTGGAACCAGGAAGGTTTTCCATAAGACTTTCTCTTAAGATTTTCTTTCTCTTATTGCACTGTCCAGAGCCTCATAATCTGAAAAGTTGTATTGAAACACAGCAAAAACAACCCCAAAACTGTGACTATCTAAGAATTAAACAAATCATTCCCGTAGTCTGATGCCCGAGGCTTTCCCCCTTTGCAGCTGAGTTGGAAAATCCTACCAAAGATTTTTGTTGTCTGGGTTGCTTATAAGGTCACTCTCCTTTGGATACTCTTGTAGAGCTCATGTTGCAGCTTTTCCTTCATTCAGGGGACTCTTCTCCCAGTCATGTCCTTTCCTAAAACTTTTAGGATCATGAATCCTTCTGGCTGCATTTATGGGTGAGGTTGGTCAAGGTGAACATGGAAACAGAGACGTACAGACACAGATACCCACGCACCCATGTGTGGATATGGCATGAGAAATGTAAGCCCTGTTCTTTTAGGAAACACACCAAGACCCCTGAGATCAATACTCAGAGACTCAGTAGTGCAAGAGAAGACAATCCTCATCAGCTGGATGGAGTGAGTCTCCACATGGGATCATGGCAAGGATCCAATTGCTCAGTTCTTGCCCAAATGACTTTCAGACATAGCTTGCAGTCATGCCCATACAAGGATAACCTCCTTTTGATTGTTTAGTGGTGATTTTTATTCCTCTTTAAATCTCCTGAAAGAACTTCAAGCCTAAGTATTCCCACTGCTCTTAGTGGTGAAGCTGTACAGAAAGAACCCTGGCTGGAGGAAGGGCATGGCCAGCTCCTGATGTCACATCTTACACAGCAAGGTCCTTGCTGTGTCCATAACCCTGAGGAATTTCTATAATAAAATGAATTAACTTGAAAAGGAGTTTTAATAATAACCACAAGCATCACACAAGACATCAATAACCAAAGGGTGAAATCAGGCTGAATCAGGTGTCAACTTTGTCTCTCTGAAACACTGGAAGACCTCTCAGATGGATGAGCTGTCTGTCAGTTAAAAAGAAACATCAGAAAATACCAAATACATCCCTCCAGGTGAGTTCCAGAGCCCTTTTCTATGGGTCCCCACTTGGGGACAAATTGGGTCCCCATTTGGAACTTGGATAGGTTTTAGGCCTCTTGTGCAGGATCTGAGTAAATCCAATTTTAATTATGTATCAGATGTTTTAATCATCCCCAAAACGAATAAAGTTAGACCCCTTTCAGAGATGTGGCAGCTCAGAACAGCTACAATTCTCTGGAAGTGTTGTGCTGCCCTGTTCCCTCCTGACTGCATCGGCTTCAGCTCTGTTTCAGAGGGGCAGGGGAATTGGTGTGGGTGTGCCAGACCTGGAAAAGGCCAGGCTGGGAGAAGGAATGGGAGGAGTTCCCCCTGCTTCTTGCAGAATGACTGAAAGCCACGATGACATTTGAAGCCAGAATAATTTCTGCAAGGGAGGAAAGTTAGCTGGAGGGTTCTTATTAATTATGAATGTGATGGTTTCCTGAAATAATGGTGGGTCAGAGTGGGTAATGAGCATGGCTCAGGAAAACAGAGATTACTCTGACAAAGCAAAAGCACAAAGCTTCTTCCTCTTCAGTAGATCAGTACTTGCAATTGCACTAGAAGGAGGGAAGTCAGTAGGATGGAGGAAAAAATGGTGATATTTAAAGAAAGTTCCATTGTCTGAAATGGTTCCTAATAGTGAAATCTCTAGGGTGTAGTATAAACCTTGGGAGTGGGGAGAAAGAAGGAAAATGAGCTGAAAGCATCACCCCTACAGCATAAAATAGATTTTTTGGCTTTCTTTACTGTGGAACTCATGTGGCCACTGTATTCTCATGGAATAACACAGGGCTTTTCCTGGTGCTCAGTGTCTGGCACATCCTATTGCCAAGGAGATGCAATTGGCTCCTCACTTCCCAAGGGCACCACAAACCTCAGCCAGCAACGAGCCCATAGGGGCTGGGAGAATTGTTCTGGTGGCTGCAGGCCCTGCCAGGTGTTCCCTTTTCCCCAGCCAGCTGTGGGGCAGCAAAGCTGCCACATCTGGGGATGCTGATCTGGGGACTTGGGGCTTTCAGGTGCCTCGCTCCAGGCTGGGAAGGACAACTGGCAACCTGGACACTGTTCAAAGTTCCCTGGCAAAGCAGTTTCAGAGATAAATTTTAAGAATATGGTGAAATGTATTATCAAGAGATGTTTCACGTTAAAGATGGGGGAGGAGGGAAATGTGTCATGAGAGGAATCACCTAATTTGGGTTCAGAATTTCAAGCCACACTGAGTAAGTAGAGCCACACCTCTACTCATCTATTTTGGTGGATTCTTGGTACAACTTAATTGTTTCCAAATAACTTTCAAGTTAGTTCTGTGGAAATAAATCATGGATTTCCAAACAGCAGAGAGAAATGTATGATTCAGCCTCTCTCTTTCACTCTTTTATCAGAAATGTCTTCTGCATTTTGCATTTAGATTGCATTGTTCACCTGTATTTTACCACACTGAAGGAGATCTGGCACTGGACAATCAGATGAAGACTGAGATGAGTTCCTGCGTACAGCAGTAATTGACTGTGGTTACACTAAAATCTGACTCATGTATTTCCTCCTGAAGTTCTTTCTTTAGGATGTAGTTTGTAGGATTCTTTCCTAAATTTTATATTTGTTTTCCCCCTTGACAGGCAGTGTCTTCATACAACAGTCACTCTTCAAGGGGTGGTTTTTTTATATCAGCAGTCTTAAAGATAAATAACACAAATTAAGGGCTAAACCCTCAGGCCTTTTACCTTGAAATCATTTATAGCTTACCATTGAGGATCAATAAAAAGAACTTTTATTGCAATACTTTTGGGAATGTAAAGCAAAACTGGAAGATTTACTGCTTTGCAAAGAAATTCAAAGAACTTTTTCCTCTCCTCCTCCATTTCCCTTCCTGTTTCGATCCTTCTGGTTCAATATTATGTCTGGATTTTTGGGCTTGATTAAGTTACTCATTTTCAGCTTGCCATGTCCCCTTACATTCTAGAGTAGCTTTTGTTCTGTCTTGAGGCTCAGACACCCAACCTAGTCCTGCAATTTAAATGTTACTATGGACAGGATTTCTCTTGTGGACTGAGATAAGTAACTGCAGGTGTCTCAATATTTTAATGCTGAGCTCGTATCGTAATCAGTGGAGATCTAGGGAACCCAATGACATAAAAAAAGTACTTTTCTGCCAAATAGTGACGTCTCTTGGGGCTCACTCTCACTTCTGACAAGCTTCATAATTGCCTTAGGAACTTCCATGCTGAAGTGCAGCTTCACCAAAGTTTTGGGAGGATCTTTCCCTTGATAAGCTGCTCTGAATTCCTTGAGATCTATTATTTTAGCAGCTGAGCTGTCAGCAATTTCTGTCCCCAGATCTGCAAAATCACTTTAGGATTTCCTTGTGTGGGGCTATCACTCAGCATGTTAGGAATTTTCTTGGAAAAACTTTCTTTTGCCAGTGCAGTGTTTGTTTTTTATTTCTTGCCATCATCTGACAATGCTGCTTGCTTACCTTTTCTAGTGAAAGGTTTGAAAATCATTTATTTTTCTCTTATTTTTTGCCCCAAAAACTGTTTGCAGGCTCTCTGGAAGCTTACAGCACAGCAAACAAACAAAGAGGTTCATGATATTTCTTGTCATTCTTGCCTGACACTGTTGTGTTAGTGGAGAGGATTGGAAATTTGACTTAGCAGTTGGCAGGTGAATGAATCAGAAGCAGTTTTACAAATATTCATTTGTCAGTCACAGCAATAACACTCCAATTTTCCACTCTGTAGCCATGTGGGTTTCAGTGAATCCACACTGGAGGTACACATGAGAGAAGAACAAGGCTTAGCGAGTGGAAGAATGCATGAAATGGGGATTTTCTACATCCACTTGTCTAGAATTCAGCTGTCAACATAATTTATCTCTCTTTCTCTCTATACTAATGGTGCTGTGTCACTCCTGAAGAAAAGCATCACTCTTTTCCCAGGAATAGCTGCCTTCTATTTTGGATCATGCTTGATGAAGTCTTTTTATATTCTGAGTGCCTGAAGTGACTCAAAGCATGGAGGCAAATGCCTTTGTGTTCCTTCAGACTTAAAACCAAATATCATAGAATCCCAGAATGGTTGGAGGAGGCAGAGACCTTAAAGCTCATCTCATTGCACCCCGTGCCATGGGCAGGGACAACTTCCATTAAACCAGTCCATCCCAGCTGGCCTTGAACACTTTCAGAGATGGAGCAGCTTCTTTGGGCAATCTGTGCCAGTGAAACATGTACTAAAAAAAAAAAAAAAAGAGAATTAGACAACCCTGGGAGTTAGGACTTTCAAGTTGGACATATATAACACTTATCCTGAATGTGACCATAGAGTTTTCTTCTGCAATTTTCCATTGGTGTATAAATTGCTTGCAAAAATCTTGCTGCCAAGACACTGATAAATAAACAAACAACTTATTTATCTTCTGGTAGAAAGGAGCAACAAGGGACTTGCACATCTTGATTTTTTTTTTTTCCTTTTACTTCTTGCCCTTCATCTGTCACAGTGTTGCGAGTCACTGGAGCCAGCAGGAGCACAAAGCTCCATGTGGTAAACAGTGGGTCTAGAAATTATGTTGATAAATAGAAAGAAACGCAGGCACACAGACTGAATACTAAGCAGAGGTTCCTGTTGGCATTTCAGTCTCTGCATAAGACATTCACAAGATGTCCAGTATGGGACCCTAAGCTTTTAACAAGGACATAGGAAATGAGATGTCAGTTCCTAAGACATCTTATGGCTCAACAAATTACCATCATAGGTAGGACAGGGCTGAAAAAAGACATTATTTAGGAAGTGTCTACAAATGATCGGGTTTCTCCACTCCTCCTTTGCAGTTGGTGGACATCTGAGCAGCACAGGCAGAGCAGCCCAGCTTCACTCCACAACCCCTAAACTCAGTGTCTGTGGCCCATCTGAGGACTCACAGCTCACTTTTGTCTGTTTCTTCCCTTGTGTGTGAAAAAAGCTGAAAAGAGTGAGTTCAGGTGGGAACTGTAGATAACTGAAATGAGGTGAATCCCACCAATCCCACCCAATCTTTGGCGACAGAAGAAATCACCCTGCGGATGTTACAGCTTGCCATGCGCTTTGCTGTTCCTCCTTGCCACAGGATTAGGACAGTTCACAGGGACTGATGCTCTGGCCCCACACCCTTAAATCCTGAGAGGCCCCAGCTTTAGGCATGAGAGCATTTCATTCCTGAAGCCCATCTTGTTCACAGCAATTAATTAGCGCCACCTTTGGCAACGCTTCCCTGCGATGAACATCTGGCTCCCAGAGTGTGAATCAAAGCTGTTTATGTTGCCTCATTGTACATGAGAGCTCTTCCAGGCAGGAGAGCTGGAGGACCTGTTAGTCACTCATGTTAATACTCCTCTAAATATTGCAGCAATCAGCCTCAGCAGATTCAAAGGGTCTGAAATTTTACAGAATAATGCTTCACTCAGGCAGTACCTAATTAAAACACATGCTGGCGGGCCCACTGTGGCTCAGCCAGGATTGCTTGTCTTATTTCCTCTGGCCTGGCTGACTATCAGTCAAAATCCCTTTCCAGAGAAGCTCTCTGCACCAGATTGCTTTAGCTCACAACTTCTTTTATTAAGAAATAATGACCTTGTTCACACTGCCTTAGATGAGGATGGTTCAGCCTTTTTCAGGCTGCACATCCTGTCTAAGGATTGGAACCTGTGACCTCAAGGGTCACTTGAAGTTAGGAGGAGATCCTCTGTTGCCAGTAAAAACAATTTGGCTTTTTGGGCCCACAGAATTCATTTCTAGCTTTACCCCAGTGTTTCCATGGACACTGCAGAGAAGGTGGCAAAGTGGGTGGACTCAGCCTGTGGATTAACCAGGAAAACAACCAAAGACACTCCTCTGAAATTCCACCACTTATTCATCTTAGCAGAGCTGAAGCTACCCATGCACTTAGAGAAATTTCCTTCCAGCACTTTAAGGAAAAGATTTTTACACTGGTTGCTCACCATTTTGCATTTCTAAACCATCTTTTCATCCATCTACTCTCCTAGTTTTCTAGTCCAGCCTGTACTGAGCTGCTGTGTCAGCACCCTTTGCAAGCAGCATTTTTGTGAGTTATGGTAGCAAGAAGGAGGTGAATCATTTCATGTTTATTTATCAGAGATACAGTAATAAAGACTTTCCTTTTGCTCAGAAATTGAGTTTTCTGGGTATTGCTTGTTTGTCAATAAATGCAGCTTTACATCCTGAGGCATGAAAAGGAAAGGAAGAGATTATTGTCAGTGCTGAGGCAATTTACCCTCTAATGAAAACAGAGGTAGAGAGATTAGGCTAAACACACCTGCAGTTGAAATGCATCAGGGTGTGTAATTTTTGTCTTGTGTTCTTTTTTTAGGTGGAAAGCAAGCCAGACACTCCCTTTCCAGATAAGCTGATAGGAGCACTTGACTGAATCTTGAGTTTCATCCCAGAAAAAAAAAAAAAACCACAACAAAACAAGTTCCAGTCTGTATAAGACCAAAATTTTATGTCTAAAATTGTTCAACTTCCTTTTTTTCTCCAAGAACAGGTACAGAAGGTGTTTGACAGACTTAGCAAGGGCTTTATTCAGTGTCATTTGAAATCTTTAAAACTGCTGGGTAAAAGCACATAAGGATGGACAGAATAATATTCCCCAAATACCTGCAGCTGTCAATATTAGTGGCTGAATGGCAGACAGACCCCACAGATCTTTCTTTCCAGCCACATGAAAAAATTCACGATGCTGGTGAGATGTACAGATACAACTCATGTCTGAGAACAGTGGCTCCTGCACTCCAGCCTGGGAATCTCTGATAGGTATGAGGATAAAATTCAGCTGGGCTGCAAAACCACATCATCCTTATAGGGTTTGAATTAAAATTTGGAGATTTTTTGAATTAAAATTTGTGCAGGTCTCTCCACAAGCATTCCAGGTCTTTCAGTATTCCATAAAAGGTATAAATCTTGAAATTCCTCTACATGGAGTCAGAAAGAACCAGCAGAAATGAAGGAAACCAATGTTGTTTCTTACCATGCTAGCACACCTCTTCTGATCCAAATTGGGAAGAGCTCCAATGTATTCTACATTATTTAAGGAAAAGAGATTCAAAGAGTTCTATCAGTGCCATAGGGAACTAATGTATTTAAAAACTAAGTTTGGGGATTTTCTGTACCTCGCTGGAAAAATCCCTGAGCCTGACTGGGAAGTCAGCCCTGCTTTGAGCAGCAATCTCCAGAGGTTTCTTCCAATACAGGTTTATCTAGGATTTTGTATTTCATTGCAATTTATTTTACGTTTTTCCTTTGGGAAAAGTCTTTGTAGAAATCCTGATGGGGCAAAAAGTGAAGTGTGATTATCACCAGTAGCTTGTGGTCGTTGTCAGGTCATGCTGTACCCTTGTGATTTACACCAGGAGCTAGGTGTAGCATAGATGGGCTTTATCTCCTGCTTCCCCGAGCACCTGGATTTGCTTTCCACACACCTCCCTCCCAAGGATGGTGTCAATCAAATGGAGCCAGGGAAAGCAGAGTGAATTTTGCCTGAGTAAAACTAGGGAGAAGACCAACAGAGCTCACAGAGCCACAGAGTGAAACACACAAAAATTCTTGTACTGAAAGAAAGGAAAAAGCATTTATGGCTCAGGGGCTTTCCCAGAGCTGAGTGATTCTCCACGGAGCACTTCCTGTTTTAGAGGATTCATCCCCTTTTCTGGCATAGAACCACACCTGCCTTCTAAGTACTTCTACAAACCAAAACCAACTGATCCCTTGATCCCTCTGTGTCCAGAGGAATCATGTTCTCCTACGTCAAGCAGCAGTCAGGATTAAAACAGGCAGCAGGCTTTATCCTTGTGAGCCCAGTGGGGAAACCCTTCACAGAACAAGACTGCAGGGCACACAAGTAAATCCTAAACCCAAGAAAAGGCAAATTTAGGCACACCTGACACATCTGCATTTTGCTGATCTGCCACTGTGGTGGTGAGTGCAGCAGAGGAGCCCTCCCAGCAGTGTCTCTAACCCTGTGGTGCTGGCTTCACAAAGGGCTCATTTTTGACAGAATTTCTCCTCACTGACATCCAAGGGGACTCAAAGGAATATTTAGGAATGCCCATTTCTCCTCCCTTTGTTCATAAGCCTATGACTTGGCAGTGCTGGATTACTGATTGGACTCAATGTTCTTAGAGGTCTTTTCTAATTTAAATGATTCTATGATTCTGATGATTCTGATAGGTGGTTTTCAAAATGCAAATGGTAGATTATATCAAATTTTCCAAAGATTGGGATATAATACTCTGCATTCTCACACAACGTCAGACTCTGTGTAGGAAGCCCATTGATTGCCATCCTCCCCTCATCTCTCTTCCTATAAAACAGGACTTACACTCTGAGATTTTCTAGAACATGCAGTTCCCATAATCATCACAAACTAACAAAGTAGCAGATATCTTGATTCTTATATTCAGAAGAAAAAAAAAAAAAACAAACCCAAAATATAAAATGAAGGAAAGACCACCTTGGTTTAATGTCAAGGGCATGAGAGCCAGGAATTCAATCTCACACATTCCACTGCTGACATGTGTGTTTTAAGCTAAGTCTCTCTTCTTTGCTTTCCCTAGTTGTAAAGTTGGAAAGAGCCAAAATGCTTCTGTTGTTACCATGAAATTCAGCATCAGTTTGCAAAGCATGGAACGGGTGGTGTTTATATCCACAAACAATATTTTTGTGCTAGGATGGCAGGCAGGCAGCTCCCTTCCACTGCATGGTGGGTGCACCAGCTACTGAATTTACTGGAGGTGAACTAAAGGCAGCTCTGTGTGCCTCAGCTACACAATAATTGAATGCTGAAAGCACTGGATGCTGGCTCCTCACTTCATCTGACCTGTGGACAACACTGTGACACTAAAAAGGCCATGGGGACCAACTCTTGCTTTTCTTTCAGCCTGGAGAAGAGCTCCAGGGAGGTGTTAGAGCACTTCCCAGTACCTAAAAAGGCTGTAAGAGAGCTGGAGAAGAACTTTTTACAATGGTAAGGAGTGACAGGGCAAGGGGTAACAGCTTGAAACTGAAGAAGGGTTGATTTACATTAGATAGAAGAAAGGATTATTGTATGAGAGTGGCAAAACAGTGGCACAGATGATCCATCTGTGGAATTATTCAGTGTCAGGTTGGACTGGGCATTGAGCAGCTTGATGTGGTTGAAGATGCCCCTGCTCTCTGCAGGGAGGTTATACCAGATGACCTTTAAAAAGTCAGTTCCAACCCAAACTATTCTGTGATTCTTTTTCTTTCAGTCTCACCTTTGAATTTGTCATTTCCTGTATTCTTATAGCCAGTGTGTTACAATAACTACTGTGAGTCAGGACCGCTGGCATAAGGCCACCAGGATTAATGTAACCAAGTAATCCAATCTTAATGAGGTTTAAAAAGGAGCTTGACAGCAGTTCCAAAGCACTTTTTAGACGTATGGCTTGTCTGTGGTTACTGAAGCATGCAAAGAATGTTATTAATAGTTTTGCAGTCAGGTGAATAGGTCTGGATTAATTTCATGTAGCAACAGGCAGTGGTGATTTAAGTTAGTGGAAACTTCAATGACAAACATGCTGATAAACTTTCCAAGAGCTTGAGGAAACACAGCCATGGAAAATCGATCAGGGTGAATGTGTTTAGTAAATGTTTGTATCTCAGATTCATCCTTTGAGCAGATCTGCTCTGCTCATCTCAGTGGCACAAACCCCCCTGGCAAACACACCCTCCTTGAAATCTGAAATTATGTACTTGGCTGCTCAGCTGGGAGAAATAAATGGCTATGAAACCAAATTGTCTGCAATGAACACAAAATGCAGATGTCACTGATTCCTGGACAGGTCTGTGTGAGCACAGCAGTTTCACAGCTCAAGCAGTGATCCTTGCTAGTTTTGTTTCACAATTCTTAGTTCTTCAAGGCAAGAAACAATAAACAAATGTTCCCTGACCACTTTCTCCAAATCCTTCAGGCTCCAAGTCTTTCAGACACCACATAGTCCATTTTAAAGACACAGAATACAATTGGGAAACGAAAATAGGGTAACCTAGCAAATATCCCCTTTTTTTTTTTTTTTTTTTTTTTGTATTTGCTATGCCCTTTTGTAGTCCATTGGCTAACAGACTGTCCTGTCCTTCTCTGATGGTTCAAGGTCCAAGATTAGTAATTCTGGTTGTCTCAGAATTGAGGACATAATGACTTCCAGGTTCATGCATTAAGTTAAAAGTTCAATGGCTGAAGACAGGTTGTCAGTACAAGCAATAGCACAAATGGTCATTTTGTAGAGGACATAAAATCACATAAGTTGGGTTTTTTTTGTTGTTGTTTTGGTTTTTTTTAATAATGACAAAAATGCAGGCCTTTTTTGTGAACATCATCTAAAGCAGAAGAGAGATAATGTGCTATTGCTGAAGCAAGCCAGCTTGTCTGGAATTGTTCTGCTTTCACAGGCAGTGAGAATATGGCTTCAGACTTTTAAAATGCTCGAACTGGTGAGCCGGATCTGGCCCTCACTGCATGCAAAAAAGGCAGGAATTCCCATCAGCCTTAGTGGGGAAGCTCTGCTTAAAAGCTGAATCCAAATCCTTCTCATTTGTTTTCAAGGAATAAATGCCTCTCAGTCAGTGTATTTTACACTGACAGTAAATTCTGCCTTCTCAGTGTCTGAGCTTAAATCTGGAGACTTAAGCAATTAATGAGGGAATGCTCATTAAGAGCCAAGGTATTAAGTCTCACGTTCAGGATTTTGTACAGCATCTGTGCTCTCATGATAAAGAGGCAGCAGGTCAGCTGCTGCTTTAAGGCCTGTAATTTGTTTATGGATTCATTAAGGCAGAACACAAAATGTAGTGATCAGTCTGCTCCTAACTCCCTCCTAGAATTATAATAACTCTTTTCAGCATCCCACAAGTTGTACCTTCACTTTTAGAACTGCAGATCATTTGGAAGAACCCATCAGAAACATTCCTATGGAATTTCCCACGAGGAAATGTCAACCTGTCAAAAGAAAATTGTATCATGGAAATATGTCAAGTTGATAAAACACTGTGTTGAAAAATCAGAATAGAACACTTCCATAGAAATATTCTCCTGTCAGTCTTTCAGGAGCAGCAGGGTGTGATTTCCATTTTAAACCAGCTTTTATTTTTACTTTATTTCCCATGAAAAAAAAAAAAGAGAGCAGAAATAACAGAATCATAGATCATGGAATTTCAGAATGGCTTGGGTTGGAAGGGACCTTAAAGATCATCCATGGGCAGGGACAGCTTTCACTTTCCCAGGTCACTCAGAGCGACATCCAGCCTGGCCTTCAACACTTCCAGGGGTGGGGCAATTATAATTAAACATTTTTAATGTTCCCCCCAAAAATAACATCCAACATAACTGTTGATTTAATTTTATGGGGAATTTTGTTTCTCTACTACCCATTGAAAAATCGAAATTTCCCCCCCCCAGTTCAGAATTTCAAGTGAAAAAGAAAATCTATTTCCCTCTCAGGTTTTAATTAAAATATATGTTTCCTAAATCAGAAGTGGAATGGTTAAAGTGCATGGTGGGAGGTGCTGAGGACTCAGTGTGTAGCTGTGGCAAGATATCCTAATTTAAGAAAAGGGGAAGATGATTCAAATTCTCCTTCCCTGTTAAACTGGAGAGAACAGGAAAAAAAATGTGTATTTTTCACCATGATTAGGCACTTCCAGAAAGAGAAAGGAAAATGTAGAAAACACAGAAATATTTAGATTGAATAAGGAAAATCAGAATAAGTATTGCCATAGCAAGGGCAAATTCACCGGAGAAAAAATTTGTGGAGGGTTTTAATATACAAAGACATGTAAATACCAGCTGACCTTGGGATTCTGGGTGACTGCACCAAAATCTCCACGGACACGAACACCTCCACTTTATCAGGTGTGGGCTGCTACCAGGGCTACTTCAGTGGAATAACCAGCATAAAATTCGCTTGATTTTAGCGGTGAAGCAAGAACACGTGATTTAATCCTTGTGTAATTCGGCATCTTTTACTTCTGAGACTGGTTTGCTTTACCCAGGGGCCTGCCATCGTTTGTCTCCTGGTGTGAGCCCTCCTTTCTGTGGGAAGCTGTGGATGACAGTCATGGAAACTCGTCGTGTCCCAGGCCACGTCCCTCTCGCTGGGAGCAGGGATGGGTCAGCTGGAAAGGCTAATTAGTCTGAGTGGAACATCCTACTAACACAACTATATTGTTTCCATGTCCAGAATTAGCTTAGTTGAGACTAGACTGAATATCTCAGCCTTGGCAGAACGTAGATATTTCCCAGGAGACAGATCCATAATCTAGCTGCTGTCAGCTATCACAAAAATATGTTATTGCTTTCCATATAGGATCAGGAGCAACAGCAGTATTCCACAGATTCTCTGGCATTTCTCCTTCCCAGATTCAGAGTGTATTTAAGGCTAAGCTGCTTTTTTGGCTCAGCTATTTTGTTTTGTGGTGGTGAGAGAAGGTGGGGGAGAAATTCAAAATGGAAGAGATCTCCTCCAAGACTGAGGGGCTAGAATCTTTCAGTAAGAAAACCAGGGAATGGAGCTGCTGGAATTTTTTGAGCAGATTGTCCCACAGAAAGAGACGGATGGCACACAGGATTCTATCCTGGCATTTTACAGAGCTTGGTTTGGGAAACACTGAATTGACAGAGCCCTGGGAACACAAATAATCATGTTCTTTATAGCTGCTGTCCAGGTGACTGTGAGAGTCACCACAGCACAGCCTGAAGGAGATAAATGCATGGAATTTGAGGTTTAGGGGAGAAAAAGATGGCAATCATCAGAAAAGGTGCAGTACACAATAAGAAAATCTGGATTTTCCAAGACTTAGGAGTCAAACTATTCATGAAGGCTTCGTGCTAACCTTCCTAAACAGTGCCTGTTATGCTTTTCAGGGATACAAATTCTAGTTTGCCTATTTGGTTACTACATTTCAGCAGCATCAGGTTGGATTTCACTGACCTCAGCTTGCTGCCTGTCCTGCACACAAGAACAGACAGATCTTAAAAAGATCCTGAGGAGGGACTGTCTAGTTCAGTGACTTTCTTCTGTGAAAGCAGTGTATATCCTTCCTATGGAAACTAATAGTAATGGATAACTGGTATTCCAGTTTTCAAAAGTGCCCTGCTTCCAGCTGGGGTGAAAGGTTTTCTTTGGAGCAGAGTTTTGTTTCAGGCTATGAACCAAGGCAGATCCAGGAAAACAGGAGTGGTAGATGTGATGGGAGATGCATCTGATGAGCTGCAGGTGTCTGAGCTTGTCTCTGTTCCCTTTATAACCAGGGCACAGAAACAAAGTCCTGAGGGCACTGAGGGGCTTTACCAACTGCTCCTGTGGACACCACCTGCTTTTGTGTCCAGTCCTGCTCCTCCAGCCTTGGCCTGACTTATGCTGGATGAATATCTGCCTTTTGCCAGTCCTGGCTGTGTTTGGGCATGGACACCACTGATCTGCACTCAAACACCTCCCAGCTTGACCTGGGACCTGCCTTGTCACCATGGGCCAGCTTGGCAGGGACAGGATTATCCAGACCTGATCCAGCCTTGACTTCCTGCCTTAACCTGGGACTTGCCTCATCACCATGAACTTGTCCAAGGATTTTGGACTTTTGGCTGGAGCCCAGTGCCATCCCTGGGCTGGCCTCCCTTTGGGCAGCATCAGGGCCAGGGAGGTCCTGGTGCTGCTGTCTGGTTTGTCACCCTCAGCTCCTGGCTCCCTGTGCCTTGGGAAGCAGCTGCTCCATGCTGTGGGCATTTTAGAGCTGTCTGCTACATCTTGCATCTGCTCCAGGGGAGGAAAATCACAAAAACTGCCAACTCCCCCCCAAAAACGGGGAGCAATTTTTCATTGCTTGGGGTCTGGTTTGAATAGCATCTCAGCTCCAAATCCCTGAGATGACCAATCCCACCAGCCAAAACCTCGTCTGTGGAGAGAGAGAGAGGCACTTATAAATGAAGGAAATAAAAATTATCTTGTGCTGCTGGGTAGCAGTGATGACAAAATTGTGGAACAGTTTGGAGAGGAGCATATATTCAATGACTGATTAGAAACTCCCCTCTGAAGTACTTTTATAAATCTAACTGATAAACTTTTGATCTTTAAGCCAAGCATTACTCTACCAGTAGGTTAAAATAGAAGTTAAACACACAGCTATTATTAACAGGTATTTTGCCCCCTCTCTTGCCTCAGGCAGAAGACATTACCTAAAGCCTGGCCTTCTGATCACATTTGGATATCCTTAAACAGGCAGCAAATGCAAGAAGTCAGTTTGAGAGGGAACCATAATTCCTTTATTCCAAGAAACAGCTGTTTAGTTCTGATGTTCAAGTTCAAGATGAATGATACTTGAATTTCTTGGAACTTACTGGAAGAACAGATTATGGTCTCTAATTGTTTTTTTTTTTTTTCCTTTAAAGGCCAAGCTGATGATAAGGCTGAAGAATATGTGCCAAATCAGCCTGAACCATAACAGCAAGTAGTATTTTCCAGATTAAATCCCAAAGCATTTAAAGTCTAAGGTCAAAAAATCCATTTACATCAGTTTCCAGAAAGCAGTGCACCTGAGGAGCTTTTAGATGATATTTTGGACATGTGAAGTGGCAGAAACAGGCACAAAAAAAGCTTTACCTGTGGAGTTTTTTTGGGTTCTTTTGTGTTGTTTTGGTTTTTTTTTTCCCCTGGGTTATTTGTTTGGTTGGTTGGTTTTTGTTTGTTTGGTTGTTTGGGTTTTTTGATTTGGTTTGTGGTTTTGTTTTGTTTTGTTTTGTTTTGTTTTGTTTTGTTTTGTTTTGTTTTGTTTTGTTTTGTTTTCCCCACCTCAGTTGATTTAGGGATCTGGTTTGTTGAGTTGTAACAGCTCTGTGAGGGTACAGCTGAACTGATATGAGGAAGTGAAAAGTGAGGGAGCACAAAGCATCCTTGCTGCTGCAGAAAATGCCAAATGGAACCAGGACCTCTGCTTGGATGAAACTATCACACCTGTCAAGTACTGATCACAATGAGGGTTACAGAGGACTCAGCACGTAATGAAACTACTCCAAAAAAGAAAAAGAAAAGGTAGATTGTTTTTTCCTCCTTCTTTCACTGTGCATCATAAATCAGGCTTTGCTTTTATTGCTGGAGAGCTTTTAAAAGGCTTTTAAAAATACTTCAAAAATAACAAACAAAAACCCAAACTAACCTCAAAAAACCTACTTCACTGCCAAGTCTCATTCATTAGGCTAAGCTAACCTTGACTCTAATTATTAAGACCTAATGAAAAGTTATCCAAGGACTATTATTATTATTGTTATTGGGCACAGCAAGCTAAATCAGCCCTGTGCTTTAAAACTCTGTTTCTTGGGCAGCTTCTGGTAAATAGCCAGATCAGAAGTGATTTTTAAAATTGATCTTGCCAGTGCTAAATTTTTAGAAATCATGAGAAGTCTTCCAAAAGGCAGGGTTTGAAGATGCTTGCTTACAAGTTTCTCTGTGTATTTAAAGGGAATTTCTGTTTTTCTTGCTCCAAGTGTTCAGGACTCTCCCCATAACCAGTCAGGGTAAAAAAAAAAAATAAAAAATTGGAGGGCTCTGAGAGTTTTGTCCACTAAGTTTCTTTCCAGTGGTTTTGTTACAGAATCTGGAGAAACAGGTGAAGTGTGAACTAGTTGGGTACTCACAGTGCAAGGTGTGAGTTGACAGCACTAAATTGTGGTGTGGCATGAAATTCCTGTCCTCTTCCACAGGGGTGGGTAGCACAGAGTTGTCAGAGAATTTCTGTAATAAATCATGAGTCACTGATGGCTTTGTACAGTCTGCCTGCCAGGGAGAAGCACAAAGCTTATCTGATCACGTTTTCAGAGTTTGTAATGGATATAGAATAGCCATAAAAATTTGAGGAGCTTTAGAGATTGTTGTTTTGTTTTTTTTTTTCATCCATGATATTCGTGCCTTGACTTGATGCTGCTCTTCTATCCTAACAACCCCTTCCAGTCTGGTGTCCTGTGCCCACTGTCTTTCCATTTCAAAAACAGTAATTAATATAATCTTCCTGCCTGCCCAGCTAGCAGAACACACATTCACACTTCCTGTTTGAGGCATCAGCACCAAGTCATCTGTTTCATAAGACAGCTCTCCTTTAAAAATAGCAGTGTGTTTTTGGGAACACTGCCTGCCTGTCCCTGCCATAGGATCCTCCCTCACCATCGCGTTTCCCTTTGTGTCAGCACGAGGCTTTTTGACCCTGAAGGTGGAGCCAAACTTTCAAATTCTTCCTTGAAATCCCAGCAGCTGCAGGACCCTCATGGTGAGTGCTTTAGTCGGTTTGTTTTTAGGAAGGCAGCTTTAAACAGTCTAAATCTGGCCTCCTTTGCCCAGGAACAGCTCGAGGTAAATTCTGCGAAGTAGAGGAAGCTGAAGATACTAAACCAGTGTGTGCAGCAGCAGAGCCAGGCATCACAGCTCCTTTCCAGCTCAAGTCAGAGCCAGATACTGCTTTTCCTGCTCATTTTATGCAGAGGATGTTTCACCACTGTGACAGCAGCACAAAATAAAATGAGGCAGGAAAATGACACCTTTTCCATTGGTTTCACCAGGAGTAAGGTCAGGCTGTTTTCAGCTGAGCATCAGGAGAAAGCCCCAACACCAGGAGGTCTCTGAGGAACTGAAGTGAAGCAGAGAACAGTCAGGATGGTTTGTGCACACAGCTGTGCCCCAGATGTTGCTCCAATTACCTTACAAGCCAATCACTGTGCAAAGCTTGAAGTGGAAACCTTCACAGACCTTGAAGTCAGGGGAATTTTTTTCCCCTCCTGGGTATTTAATGCAAATTCTAGAAACAATCCAAGGGGAATATTCCTCTGCCTCCTCTTGCCATGTGAGATTTAGACATCTGCCCCCAGGGATCCTCCTGGCTCTGAACCTATGTTTGTGGCAGTATTTAACTACTACCCAAAAGTGCTTGATTTGAGAGGAGAAAGTGTTTCTGCTGTGTTCAGCATTTCCTATTGGTCAGAAAATGGTGCCAAGTTTGAATAATCTCAATGTACCAACACTTATTCCAACCTTGGATCTTGTCCCTTTATCACTAAATTTTGCCCTGTACCAGCAGGCTGATATTTTAAACTAAACAATCTTCCCAATCCTATGGATTAAAAAATGTGTGATATCTTTCTAGTTTCTTTCATAGTTTCATAACAGTCCTTCAGCTCTAAATTAGGCAGATTAAATCAGGATATTTGTTTGTACTTGCTAAACCACAAAGCTCACTGTCAGCTCAGAATGCTCAGTTTGAAAGTCTAATCAAGCCTGATGTTTTTACAAGACACTTCACACAAGATTCTTGGAAAGGCGTTCCTCAATCCAGTGGATTATTGAATTAATTGTCAGGAGCAATGCCATTGCCATGCACAGATGGGAAAGGGAAAGCAAAACAGCTCAGTGACTTGGAACCCAGACAGACCCCTGAGGATATTAATGTCACCAAGTCCGTGAAGGGATTATATGGATCAATAAAAATAGAAACAGTCAATGTCGTGTTGAAAAAGACAAAGAAGGTCAAGCATAACTTGATCAGGGCAACAGAGGGAAAGAGAGCATGAAGGGAATTGTAACACATTCATCAACAGTGAACAAACACTCTTAGATGAGTGATTTATTCTCCAGTTTCTCTTTGTAAATTGCCCTGGTCCAACAGTTATCTCTCATTTCTCTTCTCCCCTTTTTACCGCCCTGAAATTCCTATCAAAACACTTCAGAAAGTAACGCCCAGCCTTCGACCTGCACCCCAGCAGTTTGTGCCAGAATGTAATATATGACATGGAGGAACCAGCCTGTTCTGAGAGGTGTGGCAGGTTTCTGTGTGCCCCTTGGAAGAGGATGACTTTTCAGATGAGTTATCCTTCGATTGCAGAGAGCCATGTTTACAAGCTGAAAGGAGCAATTAGCAGTAAATAGTCTTTTCTGAGTAATGAGCTTTTATGCTCCTAAGAACCAGGCTTAATTGAGGAACAAGCAGTTGTTTTCTGCTCCAAGCCACCAGAGCCTGCTGGAGAGGGAGGTGTTCTTGTGTGTGATGTTTTCTGTCACTTATTGTGAGAGGTGCTGGGTTTACTTGGCCCTTCCTAATCCCAGAATCACAGAATGCTTCGGATTGGAAGGGACCTAAAAGATCAGGCAGTTCCCATCCCTCTGCCATGGGCAGGAAAACCAGGATGGTTCTTTTTTTGTCAGGGTTGTTTTGCAATATTCATTAAAAATGAGCTGTCCAACACTTTTTTAGTTATTGACACTGCTCTGGGCATCAGTGGGAGAAAACAATAACCCTGCTCAGGCACCTGTAGATAATTCCCTGCTCAGGCACCTGTAGATAATTCCCTGCTCAGGCACCTGTAGATAATCCCCTGCAGCACTGGGTCCCATGGGCAGAGTGCTGTGTCTGTGGTGGCCTCCACACTTGCTGTAGCATCCAGAGGGCCCCATGGTTGCTGACCAGCACTGGGTGAAGCATTTGGACCAGCAGTGACCCCAAGCCGACACCAGAGAGGAGATTCTGCTCTGCTGTAGCCACTCTTTGTCCTGCCGCACACGCTTTTGTGGAGGGTAAATGCTCGCAGCAGTCCCAGAGGAGGTGCAGCTCCCAGCTCTCGTCCTGCTGTGGTTTCCCTGCACTCAGAAAGGCAGGAATGTCATATAATTTTAAGAGTTGGCAGTTCCTGGCCTCGTTGGACAGGCCAGAGTGGCTGCTAATCAAACCTGAGCCTGGTGCAGGATTATTGCAGCAGATCTCCTGACAAATTTCCCTCCAGGGTGCTGGCAGGGTCCTGCAGTGATAATACCAACAACAGCAGCCAGTCCATGTGTGAGTGCCTAGGGCAGTCTCATTTTGCCTCCTCCCAGAGAGCTTTTCCCCTGTTGTGAATGTGTTTATGAAACCAGGATGTTGTTTCCTGGGTATTGGGTCTTTATATTTCCAAGAGCTGTGACTGACTGGGAGAAGAGCTGTCATTTCTCTTTTACTGCCAGCCTGTTCAGACACACACATCCCCACACAATCCTCTCTCCTGGGCAGTGGTACAGCTGTTCTTTTATATCTGATAATTGTTTTATAATTGTTATTCAGCTAACATGAAAATTGTGTGGCTGAAAATAAGCAGAAAGCTAAAGCAGAGAGAGTCTATAGGACAGTGAGTGGATGGCAGAAAAATTAATTATTTTACTAAAGTGTTCTTAGGTGGTGTTGACTGATTAAAGGATAAATCAGCACCAGCACACCTTGGTGACACAGGAGTGTAAGTGCAAGTCCCTGGCCTAAATCTGACAGGAGAGTAATTTAATTGCAGTCCCAAAGCTCCTGGGATGAACAGTGAACTATTGCTCTCTCAGTCAGACCCTTACTTGACCAACCATTACAGCCCTGTTGAAATGCTGTGCTCATTTCCATAAAACACTGATAGTTTTGAAGGGAAAAATTAAATTGCCAGGAGTTTTTTTATCACACCTTTTCAGGATCACATTAGTCTCTCTCAGAGCAATTGCTTCCATAGGCCATTTCTCAATCGAATTTATTTTCTGGTGTTATTTACCAAATAAGAAGGGTTCTGATATGATTTGGTCCTGTATATAAATATTATCAAAGCTGCAGCACAAACCAGAGTCCTGCAAAGAGATACGTAAATGTACCAGAATTGGCTTCTTTCCTGCAGCTGAGAGGTAATAAGTGACAATTCATCACTCTATCCTCATTGAACTTCTGACAGGTTAACAAAACTTCTGGGACACCATGGAATCTAGAAAGAAGACAGTGAAATAAAACAGCTTTTAAAGTGGTCAAAGGAGCACAAGTCTGATGAGGAGCAGCTGAGGGAACTGGGAGGGCTCATCCTGGAGAAAGGGAGGGTCAGGAGAGACCTTGTAGCTCTCTAAAACTCCCTGACAGGAGGTCTCTTCTCTCAGATAAAAAGTGAAAGGATGAGAGGAAACAACCTCAGTGAGAGATTTACATTGGATATAAGGAAACATTTCTTCACAAAAAGGATTGTCAAGAACTGGAAGAGGCTGCCCAGGGAAGTGATGGAGTCACCAGCACTGAAAGCGTTCAGAAGAGGTGTGGATGTGGCACGTGAAGATGTGGTTTAGTGGTGAACATGGTTAAAGGTTGGACTCAGTGATCTAGAGGCCTTTTCCACCCAAATGACTCCATGATTCATGAAGCTGATGGTTTCTGGGATAGCACCATCCCAGGTGTGTGTGGGGTGATCACTACCAACAAACCCAAAGGCAGTCACTCACTGTGGGAGTCTTCGCCGACACGGGGTCCCCTTCCCGGGAATCCCGTTGAAAAAGTCTGTGCCAGGGTCAGGAACCAGGAATGAGGGAGAAGGGCCTTGCTGTTCGGTCTTCAAAGATGTTTATTATTTCTTTATCACAGTTCAGAGCCTTAGATGACAACAGGCCCTGCTCACTGCAGTGACGTGCCAACAAGACACAAAATGGACGATTCCAAGGATTCTTATACAGATACCTTATCCAATTAAGTTTTACAATGTACCTAACACGTAGTATGTTTTTATTTTTCTGCCAATTCCTAATTATTCTTCAGTCACATAACATCTGCATTGTGACTTTGTCTAACCAATCACTGTGCCACCAACACTGCAGAAAATGGAGTAGATGAAGAAGGAAGAAGCTGAGTCAACACTCAAAAGTCGTCCATCTTGTCTTTCATCTACCTTCCTTACTAAAACCCAAAATCTGCTTTTTCACCCTGTGATAAACTACAGTATCATCTACTATACACATTAACAAAAACTCAACTTCTCACAAAGTCCTGGAAGCTTTTTCCATGGCCAAAGTTGAAAACTATGTTCTCCTTAGGAAGAAGACCTCTCAGGACAGGCACAGGGGATATTCTTGTGTGCTGGATTCCCACAACTCACCCCAAAAAAATACACCAGAGTCCAGATGAAAAAGTCTAATGAGAGAAGCTAGAGTTGCTGTTCATGTGAGTGCTGTGTGTGCAGCCAGCCCCTTGCCCTGAAATCTGGGGGACCTTGTGCCACTGAACTGCGGTGCTCAAAGGGTTGTTTTGCTCCCTGTTCAGCACTTTAGAAAGTGGACGTGGGAGACAGCTGGCTCAGATTCCACACCCACCCACAACAGTAGCATTTTGCTGCCTCAATGTCAACAGTTGACAAGCCTAAATGGTGAAGTGCTTCAGGAATGGTGAAAAAGTTGAGGTTGTTATGCTGAGAAAAACCTTTATTCCCCTGCAGGAATGATGCATAAGCCAAAGGTTAGAACATTTTATTTCAGGGTGCACACAGAACATGGAAATTAGATTTTTAGCAATACTAAAAATAAGCAGACTGATTAATAAGGAGAATCTTTAAACAGCAGAGCAGATCGAGTACATACGTTTTTTATTTTTGATCCTTTTGTCTACAAAGATGCAAGAGATGTTCAGCAAATATTTACTCCTGGTTTGAAATAAACCCTGGTTTATCCTGATATTCCTGCCATGTTTGCTTTATGCAAACAGTCCAGAGAACGAATTCATTTGTCAGAGCACATCTGTGAGAGATTCTAAGCCTTCACTTTCTGTACAAGCATTTTTTCCATAGGTTTGAACAGGCATGAGAGTTCAGGCTGTCTTGGGGAGCTGCTCTGCATTTTGGTTCCTTGCACAGGGAACAGAGCTTTTAGCATGTCTTTTCCTCAGGGAATAATTCTGTTTACAAATTTCAAATATGCTCTCTGCAAACACACTTGAGCACTAACCCAAATTGTTTTGTTCCCACAAGCACAGCAGATGATTTTATCTTTCTCTCTGACATTGGACTGTCCAATTAGCCCCTCCTTTTTCACAGCTACTCTATGTTACCTCACCACCTCCTCACAGCAGACAGTTATAGAAACAAGAAATAGTTCAGTACGTGGCATCTGACACAGAGAGGGACTATAGAACATGGAAAACACTACAAAAAATATTCCAGGTCAGTCATTCAGGCTGTTCAACTTCAGATCAATCAAATTAAAATTTATCCCACGAGGAAAACTTGCCGCAAACTTCAGTTCAAGCTGGATCTCCTGCTTGCCAGGCCCTCCGTGCTTCAAACCAGGCTTCATCACAGCTTCTTTTCCCCTCTGTACACCCCTGCCACTATGGCAAATTGGATATTTAAATCAGCTTCACCTGGCAAAAATATCTAGGACTGGACTGAATTTCAAAAGTTGCCAGCCAGAAGGCATTGGAAGACTTCTCTACTCATTGCTAGAAGGAGCAACAAGATCCTTTGGAAGATTTCAAATTCCCAAGGGGGTACTAGGTCAGGCATAGAGACAAGTTTTGAAGAATTGACCTAAATCTCATAATTTTCTAAGGTTTGTGGATCCCAGGCAATAGAATGGACAAGGTAAGAGGGTTCCTCAGAGGACAATATACTTTGGGTGCTAAAATTTAATTAACATTTACCACAAAAGAAAGAGTTTAATGGGACACTGAATTGACCATTTTCTTTCCTTGAGAGGAATAGTGAAGGAGAAAGCCCCAAATATATTTTCTGTCCATGATGCAAAATTGTCTCTTGTTACAAAAGAAACCAGCACTGCTAGACCAGATATTGGCTGTTCTCATCAGGGAATGAGCCTGCACTCTGTGCCACTCTGGTAAGGGCTGGGAGTGCATTCCTGGAATGCACTTTTGGGAAAAACTGAAGGAAATGAGCCAAATATCCTCTCCATGTCCTCATCTCAGATGTGGAATATGGTTACTGTGTAGACCACAGGCCTGGGCATGGAATGGAAGATGATTTTCTGTGACAAGCATCAAAAGGAAGAGTCTGGGCACTGCTGTCCTGCCTTCATCTGTCCTCATTGTCACACGTCATTTTATCTATATCCAAAAAGTGGCAGGAAATCTTCAACAGCACCAGGACCAACACAAATTCCTGAAAAACTTCACAAATATCCTATATAATAGCAATCCTTTGCTGACAGACATTTCCAAGTTCTGACATCTAACCTGTTCTTCATTTATGATATGTGTCCCTTAGGTACTTTTTTCTTTCAATCAGAATGTCACTTAGAATCCACTTAGCATCCTGAAATCTGTTGATTATACCACATGTCTGTATTTATAAACCAAACCTGGAACAGTGACTTGATAAAGAAATGATTGAGGTTGTCTACCCAGTCCTTGCTGCTGTATTAACTCTCAGCACAGGCAGTGTGTGACGCCTCTTTTTCTCCTCTTTCTTTGCAAGTTTAAATGTCAGACACTCAATTAGGATGATTTAAAAAGTGACAATGGGTGAGGTTCACCAGGCCAGGTGACCACGGTGCCATTTGAGCTTTTTGCCTGGTTTCTCTGCATAGACAATGGGAAGGAAGAGCTGCTTGCTGGGCATTATTCATCTTGCCCTAAATAGACCTTTCAAACCTGACAGGTGACTTGTGCCCTAAGAACTCCCATTTCTCTGAAATGACAGATGATGTAGACAGGTGATGCTCTCAGCTGTGGACATCCACAGCCTTCCCCATTTTAGCTGTGTGGTTACAGTGTGTGCTTACAGCCCCTGGGCTGGAGGAGCTCATTTATTTTGGTGTGTGGCTGTCAATGAAGGGAGTCTGGAATGATTTGTATCCCCTGCCATTTGCCCTGGGATAAGAACAAAGGCACAGACATCTCAGATGACTCTGATAACCTATTAAGCCTCGACAACTTGATGGCATTTTTAAGTCCTCAGGGTAGTCATAAGAAGGGAATATGAGGAAAGGTCTTGTGTTCTGTACTCTGTTCAACAAGGCTCTCTGTGAGCTGTGGGGAGCAAAAGTACAGTGTCAGCCAGCAGGATAAAAGAACACTTTTGCAGCTGTTATTCCTTGCCCCAAATCACACACCAACTGAAAAACATATTTGGCCTTTCTCCAGAAAATAACAACATCTGCCCCTGATAAATCCTGGCTAAGGAGATATGTTAATGTGTGCTGGAGATAAAAAGCAGTTATAGCAACAGCTCTGTGGGTTGTAAAGGTGCTGTGTGAGCTGGGAGCTGGGGTCCATCACAGAAGGTGTTTGTTGGACAGGAAGCAGTGAGGAACGTCGTAATGATTCTGTTCTGACCTCCAGGCTGTCAGGAAAATATGTTTGTGGGGTTTCCCAGGAATTTCTTGTACAAATCTTGAGGTGCTGAACACCTAAGAACATCTTGCCATGTGTGGTGTGCAAACGAAAAGTTAAAAAATAAACAAGGGGAGGAAAGATTCAGTGAACTTTGCAATGATTGTTGAGTGTGAAGATGGGTTTATAAAATGTCATGAACTTCTGCTGCTTTAATTCTCTCCTCCCTGCCTGGAAGGAGCCTCTGTATGCCTCCAGCCTGAGCTTCTGCTCGAAGCAAACAAAACCACAAACATTAGATTGAATCAGGTGTGCTGAGTCTGGGATGCTGGGCCAAGGATGGAAATCTGACAGCTTCTCTGAGCAACCAATTCCTCTGCTCCCTCCCCTGCTGATGGAAATGCCACACCCAGAGTCCAGCCTGAGCTGCCCAACCTGCAACTTGTGGTTGTTGCCCTTTGTTATCTGCATTGCCAGTGATGGGAAGAGTGTGACTCTCAAATCTCACTTTCAGTGAGTCAGAGCTCTCCTCCTAATTTTTTTTTTTTTTTTTCTGCCAGCCACAGCATCTCCAGTTCCTTCCACACTCCTCCACCAGGGATATCTGCAGGATGTCATACTGCTGAGGGGGGTGATCCTGTGCCGACAGCAAAACTAATGTGGATTATTAACAAATAATAAATGCAAAAGAATAAAATTGATATCTATAAACAATTAAAAATAATTAAGTTGTCAGTCAGGTGGACAAAGCCCTATTGGTGTAAGAAACTGTGTTGTGAGGATGACTTGGACTTGCTGTACAGGAGCTGGAATAACCCTTCAGCAAGAGACCAGGTCAAGTTCCCAATTTAAGGTTTTAAGAAGAAAGCTATTAATTAATTTAAATACCAGACCTTTAAAAAAAACTATGTCTGTGCTATTCTCTCCTTATTCTTGCAATTTTAAGTAACCTTTACCAAAAGTCACCTCAGATTGTGAGAGCTGATATAACTTAATAATCAGATCCTACTCTGTTCTCGCAGGAATATCCCAACTATGGCTTAAATTTCCCTGCAGTTGCACCATGTGTACTGTACATCCCATCAACAAAAAAATTGTCTGCAAATCCTGGGCTCACTCCCACAATTTTTTTTCAGTCCCCTGATGGAATCTCCCTGCACTTGTGCATCCTCCTCTTCAGATTGATTTACTCTATTAAAGCCTAATGGGTGCAAAGATAATGGGATTTCATGTGCTGATCACATCCACATCACTGGAGTCCCTGCTGCTCTACTTTGCAGTATTTATGTCCCTCTCTGCTTCTTATCACTTAATTTCTTTTTAAGGCAGGGACACCTGCCAGGAGCAAGGAGGTGAGATGCCATTAGATTCACAAAATGCCCTCTGCTGATATAACAGGTTACTTAGTAATTACTCTGACTGAAATTTCCACTAAAAAATTAGAAGCCATGTGGACACTCGATAATGGAGTTTTCTGGAGTCAGTTCTTTGTTGGTTGGTTTGTTTATTTTTTTTAACCCTGTTATACCAATATGATCTCATGGAAGCTTTCCTGAAAAATCAGATTTTCAACCCAGCAACTGTTAATTTTTCAACAGCACTCTTAGAAGTGGGAAGCAGGACCCACTCACACAAACTTCTTTCAGCTGCAGACTTCCACAAAGACATTCCCCTGCAGAGCAGGCTCCACCAAGCCAAGAATGAGAGGAATAATCCATGTATTTTCTAAGACCCATAGGTGGGGAAAGAAACAACAACAGCCAGAGAGAGCTGTTGGCTTTGACAGGGTTTCCTTGGAGTTATTCACATTGCATTCCCCTGAGCTCTGCAGCCAACACCAGCCTGTGTGGCTCCAGCTTCCCTGTCCCCCTCAGGGCCTGGAGTGGGTGTGGGCTGAACAAGATATTGATGTTTGGTCCTGATGAACCATCTCCAGGGACAGGCATGCTGCTTGGGAGCTGGGGGAGAATATCAAGCACTCACTCTGTGCAAGCAGAAGGAGATAAGTCTGTTTATTGTTCTTTAAGGTTGCTGTCCCAAAGGAATTTTTCTCCTCAGGTAGATTGTTCCACCAGTCTGCCCCAGGTCACTCAGCTTCGCTCTCCATGAGCACCAGGCAGTCTCTCCACGAAGAACTTTGCCAAATCCCATTCCCTGCACTGCTGCTCTGATTCCCACACCTTGCCAAAACCAGCTGGTGAGTCACCTTTGATGCTCACCAGAGTATTTCAGATCCACTTAATCCCCCAAATCAGGGCAAACTGATAACACAGCACCCTGGTGTGATGCAGGGCTAGAGAGGAAGCAGCTGCCCTCAGCAGATGCTCCAGGAATAACCACGAGGAACCAAATGTTCTCTGGAGCAGTGAATGGATGGTGGTAAAGACAGGGGAGTCAGCTGGGAGCTCCTGGTGTCACACAAATGGTGCTGGGTGGAAAATTTCCTCTCTAAGAACAGACAGATCTCTGGGCAAAAGTCTTTTCTGCCACTGCCCACATGAGAACAGGAGGGTTCTGAGTGCTGAACACCTCCAGTCTCATGTGCAGTTTAATGGTGATGGGCAGAGGTCACTTGAGCATCCGTGTGAAGCACTGACTGGAAAAATTAGGAAGGCAGAATCTTTGAACTCTTGGTTTTAGTGCCTAATGAGACCATCTGCAAAATAAATTTAGCACTGAAGTTCAGTGAAGAAGGAATAGCCCTTTAAAATCTCAGATCTTTGCTTGTGACTGAAAACCACACCAATATCAATTAAATAGTAGGAAATAAGGAAAAATACAAATCTGTTGTTGCTTTTTTGCATCTGCATCTTGACTAGGGTTCAGAGGCTTCATGGATATTTTCTTTGAGCAGGTGAAATAAAGAGACAGAAAACCTGGTCCATTTTTAACTCTCAAAAAAGCATCACCAGCACACACAACATGCATCCCTACCACAGTCACGAGGTGGAGTCCACCCCAGAGCTCACCAATTACAAGTTTGCTTAAATATTACCTGGCCCAAGCCCTTAAATTCCTCTCTGTAGTCTTTAAACAAAATCCCCTCAAACCTTTAAATCCACAGCAGATTCTTCCACAGCATTACAAACAAAACCCAAGGATAAAGAGTGGCATTACAGTGAAGACTTTCTTCCTGGAGTCTGGCATTCCTTCCCTCATTGCTTTTCCTCCCCCAGGAGGGCTGAGGGGCTCTAAGGAGGCACTGGAGCCTTTCTCAAGAGCACTGCATGGATTTTGTACAGGGCCAGCCTGTGCTGGCAGTTCTGACCCAAAACAGGCAGAACAGGCATGGAAGGGGTAAGGAAACATTCCTAAGCAAGAGATTTTATTCTGCTCCTGCACTTGGGACTGTGTGAGTCCCTTGAATTTCTGAAGTTTTCCTCCAGCACCACCGCTTCACATAGACCCATGGCCCTCTTCTCATTTTTTAGTGTTTTCATGTTTATCTCCAGGCAGAGGCAGGTATTTGTAAAGGGAAGATAAAAACAACCATCCCTGCAGAGGTGTGTGCCTCCTCACCCATTTTGGTAGAGTTTGAACAGCACAGGCTGTGCTTGTGGCTGGGGATCTCGAGCAGCAGCCACAGGTTACATCTCCTTGAGGGCAGGAACAGCTTCATTTTCTCCTGATCACAAAAGATCACCAAAGCTTGTGACATAGGAACAACTTAATCTGCCCCATTTGTTGTTGGAAGATAGCTGGGCCTGTCACACACAGAAAGGCACCATCAATAGAACAGATATTTTTTAAATTAATGACTGTTCTTTGAAAAGACACCATTAGAAAAAACCTGAAACTTTTTCAAGATGCTAGACTGATTTACCAAAAATCTTGGGGTTTTTTTTGTTTTTATTTATTTTCCCAGATGAAAACAGGGAAGAAAAGATGCTTTAACACTGTGGAAACCTCCTGTTGTAGCATTTTTTTTTAAATGAAATGCTTTGCTAGTTTTGGTTTGTGTTTATTTACATTCTCATATATACACATACATACATACATATCTATATATATATATATGACTTTTTTGGCCAAATTCTAGTTATAGAGATAATTTTAAAGCCATTTAAAGATAATTTTAACCCATCCACATTTCCATTGTGAAACTTGGGAAAAACTGTGTGAAGCTACAGGATATTCCTCAGTGACTGACACTTCCTTGTGCATTAAATCAATGAATTAAATAGCTTCAGAAAATAGTACTTTGTGGAGGAAGACAGGAAAACGAGGAGGAGAAGATAAAATAAGTTAAGAGAAGCATGTCCTCCATTTCCAAATGTATTAGGTCAGACTGGGATGGAGTTAGCTATCACATACACAGATCAATATCATGTGTATTCCAGTTTAATGGATTAATAAAGTTATACAATTTCCCAAATTTCATTGTAGGCCTTCATAAAGAGATCAGAAATGTCATAAGATGCAGTAAAATATAGAACATAAATTGACAAGGGGCTCATAATGATTTATAATAGTTTGGATTGGAAATAAGCTTCTGATGCCTCCAGTGCACCCTCCCACTGAAAGCGGGTTGGGTTCAAAGTTAGGGGAGGCTGCCCAAAACACTTCCCAGCTGAGTTTTGAGTATCTCCAAGGGTGGTGATTTGCCTGTTTCATTTCCAGCCAGGTCTCTTTCCTCACAGCAGGTGCCTGATACTCCTGATTTCCCAGGCAAGAATTCATCAATGCCGTGTTTGACCCAGGCAACAGAAACTTTGGGTGCTCAGCTGTGGACGGACCTTGGTCTCAGATCTGGAACTGTTCACACCCCTGAGTGTTTTGAGCTTCTCTTGCATTTTCTTCTCCACAGGTCTCCAAACACTCCACTAATATGCAGACTGTAAACACAGATTGCTGTCCTAACCAGCCATGGCTCTCCTTGGAAAGCATTTCCGTTTCCTTCCCTGTTTCCATAGCAGGAATCAGAAGACAAAAATCATCTACCAGAAATTGCCCATAACCTCAGAAGTCCCATTTAGTATTTTTGACTCTCGGGTTGCTGTCCCAATCTCCAGACAGCATTTCCCATATAAAAGACCAATAACAATGCTAAATCCAATATAATAAGGTGCTTAAAGAAGAGCTTAAAACCTTTGTTTAATCAGAAATAGTAACCTGAAATAATACATAAAATAGTCTGCCCACACTGGTGGAATAAAGAAATTGATCCTGCCTCTTTGAATGGAATTTGGACTTACCCACCAGTCAGTTAAGCTTATTTTATGATAAGAACATGAAAAATATGACAGAAAAGCTCAGCGATGTGGTGTGAAATTATAAATGGTTTTACTTCTTAAAAAAAATAGTGGAAAAGAAAGCAAACCATAGTGATAATAAATTCTTCATTTGAAAGACCCATTCCCAACAAAGAGCATTAGTTTTCAGAAATGAAATTAGGCAGAGACAGGCAGATAAATATCTGCCTGTATAATTCCTTCCTGAACCGTGTCTGACTCCAAATCTCAAAATTACCCTTAAAAAATTGCAGATGCATTTTCAGGGTTCAGAAAAAGTAATTTTTGTCTCAGGTGGTGGGGTGTTAATGTCAAGTTATTGTTTAGAACTTCATCTGGATCAAGCAAGCTGTGGCAAACAGTTTTTGGAAGACCAGGAAATAATCCAGTGATACCTGGATCACTCGTGTGACATTTCTTAGTGGGGGCTCCCTGCAGGGTGGGGACCAGCAGCTGGAGGCAAGGCAGAGTTGTGGAGATGGTTCTAAGGAACTGAAAGCTGATTTTAGTCCAAAAGGACAATGCTGGGTGGTGACATCTGGAGAATGTGACAGTGGAAAAGCAAAGCAGGAAAAGAGCAGTAGCTCTGCTGTGTGAAACGGAATTCCAAGAGCAAGATGATTCCTACAGCAATAAATAAAATATTGATCCCCCCAGGAAATGGCCTTGGACTTTGCCCACCAGAAGCTTGAGCTCCTCTCCTCTCCAGCTGCCTCGTGCACAGACACTCAAGGAAGCAAACAGGTCTCTCAGCAGACCCCCAGACCTCATGGTCTCTCTGGCTTGGACCCCGACTCAGCAGTCTTGCATCTCTGCTACATCCAGCCCAGACTTTTGTCCATCCCAACACTTGGCTTCCAAGTCTCTTGTCTCCCTGACCTGCCCTTTTATCCCATTGTTTTTCCATGCTTGTTCCTCCCCAAACCAGCCGAAATACTCCCAGTCCCCTCTAATTCCTGCCCATAACATCTCACAAGGAGCCTCTTTTCTCCATCACCTGGAGACAGGATGAGTGTCACCCCTGCCACGTGGAGTTGAGGCTCTCCTGGGAGCCCTGGGACCAGCAGGGTCCTGGGATTGCTTCTCTGTGTAGGTACTGGGGTCTGTCACCCCCCCAGTGTTTCTCTGTGCTCCTCTGTGTGCAGGGTAAAAGCCTTTAACCACAGGACCTAAAAAGTCTCCTTAAAATCGATTGTCTCCTTATCTGCCCTCAGTTTCTTCAAATGACACTCTTGGCCCTTCAGATTTGTGGGGTTTTTTTTCCCCAACAATGAAATTTCTCTGTGTCTCTCCCTCCCGTTTTATTGACGGCCAGAGAAACACACATTAAGCCCGGTTCATTTTCACATGAGGGCTTAGATCCTTGAGATATCTGTATTGCAGACTTCTCTGGGCAAATTGCCTGAAAGCTGCTTCAAAAATCAAAACCACCCCCCCTAAAAAAACCCAACTACTCAATACCCCAGACCTCCTGCTCTCAGAAACATGATTATTTTCTATATATTCTCCTTGCTTTGCAGACAAGCACTACACAGATGTTTCAATTCCTTCGTGTTGCCATCCATGTTTAGAGAAAGCTGCTTTCTTGATGAGGCTATAAATTATTTTATTCTTCAGCAAATGCTTATTTATTGACTTGCCTGTCTCATGCATCAGAAATCCCCCCAGTCTCTCCCTGGAGAAACAGACATCTCCTGCTTGTCATCGTAGTGATTCCTTTTTAGGAAACTTTCTTAGGAAACCTTTTTTAGATTTCAACAGCCCCAAACTCGCATCCCCCTTGGCCCTAAATGCCCACTTGTTCTTGCACATGCTGCTGCCAGTGGGAAGAAGCTGGGGAATGTAGGATTAATCTCACATCCCACATCTCACACAGAAATCAAGGCAGTGTTGCTGCTGCCTACAGTCCTCTCTGGTGGAGTCAGATTGTGGCAACAAGCAAAAATAAAGTGGGGGACCGAGGCCTTGAGCAGAAAAGTGGCTGGGGATGGTCATGGCATGGGGCCTAAGTCACAATCAAAGCCAAATTTCCAAGGAAATCCTTGACTCTTTCCTCCTGAAATGTAGTAGCTCTTCTTATGAAGAAAAAACTTATTGGGAAAAAAAAAAAAACTACAAAAACCCACTACTTGAAAAAAATCTCCAGCAGGATTTGGGGCTGAGTATAAGCTTTGGGTGGAGCAACCTCTTACCAAGTCTTAAGTAATTTTATCTGTTATAGCTTTGGGGTTTTTATTTTTTTTTTAATTTTTACCTGCAGACTAGAACCTGGTGATGTATTTTTAAAAGTTCAAGCAGTGTAGCACATCTTGTGGCCTTTCAAGAAAAAAAAGACACAGCCAAATAATCACCCATTTAGCTAAATCCTCATTAAATGCTTGCTGCCCCTGGGCCTCAATGAGATTCTAACATAACCCAAGCAGGAATCAGTGGATCAGGGAACAAAAACCAATTCTATTTTTAAATTGATAATTGAAATAAGGCATCTCAGGTGGTTTGGAGTGGTTAGAGAGGATTTGATATAAATCAAATTCCTTGTGCTGGTTACCCACAGCTCCACAGTCCCACCAGCTACCAGAGATGAACTTGGGTGTAAATCCTGGTTGTCTTTATATTGGGGGATAAAAATTCATAAAAATGAACTGATAGGTAGGACTTATGGTGAATCTGCTTAAGCTTTTGAACAAATTTTCACTTGATTCCTACTTATTGCCCATCAAATGCAACCAAACCCCAAATGTCTCTTATTCCAGAGGACGCAAATGGCCAGGATTTACTGTGTTTTCATTTTGCAGCACACAGACCCCCATTGCCTTTGATTTGCCCTCCTCCCTGGACTTCTCTCGTTCTTCACTCTGCTGCCAGCCCTGTGCCAGACCAATGCAAACGTGGTGGGAATTTATTCCTTCTAGAAAATCCCAGACCAGCACTGAAACCCAGCTGGGCTCCACTGCTGAATTTCTGTGAGGGCTTGGCAGATCTCTCAGCTTTTCTTCCCCTTATCAGGTCTGCTGGCCAGGTTTACAAGCCCTGTGAGATGGGAGACATCTCTCACTGCATTTCAGCCCCACATGGGACCTTGACCCCGATAAGAAACTTCTGTAGGGCACAAAATAGGTTTTCTACACCAATGAAAGCTGGTGACTGGTGGCCTAAGGGTGCAGATATTCTCCTCAGCTTGAATAACTCAAACCATTTTCCTTGGGTCATTTATCTCTTTTGGGGATGACAAAACACAGGTCAGGAAGAAAAAGTAATTATGGATTTCTTTGCAACAGAGGAGGGTTTGGATGGGATATTTGTCCTGCTACTTCCTCAGAGGGAAATAGGAGTGCTGTTCATTTTCCATGGGGCCACAGATGTTCTGAGTTTAGGATTGCCAAAAGAGTCTGTATGAGCTGTGTACTCATTAAATTCCCAGTATTATTAAGTTTGTGGGTTCTAGGGATGTGTCTCAGCCAGGTGTGAAAGATCTTGGCTTGGCAGTGAGAGCTGACACCACTCACAGGGGAGGACATCAACCTCCCCCACCACACCACTGCACTCTTTAGTTTCTGTTAGACCAATGAGTTCAATTAAAACCTGTCTTTAAGCTCCCTAATTTATGACGTTTGTCTCCTTCTAATGGTGACACACAAAACCTGAGGACAAAGCCTGGGAGAAGTAATGAGGCAGGGAAAGGAGCAATCTGTGAAAAAGCAGGGCTTTTTGTGCTGTAGATGCAATAAAACCATGGATAAATCATAATATTTGCAGATATATTGCAGATGCTGGCAAAGTGTGCACATTCTTACAGCTTCATTGAGCTGCAGATGGACACCAGCCTAAGGTGAGTTGCTTTTCTCCATTAAAACACAAAGCCTACACTTTACACTCCTCTATTTTGCCTTTCTCTCTCTGTTACACAGTCAAATTAGCATCTTCTTTACTATTCTGAGTTACATTCACCACTTCAAGTTTAAAATATATGGGATAACTGCATTAAGTAGATGTCTGTGCATACAGATATATATTATTATGGGAGATTCCTGTTTTTCAGCTTCACTTTGCAAGCACTAAAATCAGCTGTACATTCCTTGTTCCCTAATTTGCATGTTTGCTTGCAGTCTTACATCTTTTTTATTAAAATTTACTTCCAGATCACAGAACATTGACTAATCACCAAGCTGTTTGTACTTAATAAATCATCTCAGCCTCTAACTGGAGATGTGTTTCTTAAAGCAGATTTTAGCCTCAGTATTGGAGTTTGTCTAATTAGCTGCATTCCAGTGTTTTTTTAATAGGAACAGAATAGAAGAGGAAATGGACTCAAGTTGTGCCAGGGGAGGTCCACATTGGTTATTAGGAAAAATCTTCTTTACTGAAAGGGTGGTCAGGCATTGGAAAAGGGAAGTGATGCAATCAGCAACCCTGGAAATGTGGAGAAATTGTTTAGTTTTGTCACTTGGGGACGTGGTTCAGCAGTGGCCTTGGCAGTGCTGGGTTAGTGGTTGGAATTGGTGATCTTAGAGGGCTCTTCCAAGCTGAACAATTCTTTGATTCTATGAATGGTGGAGTTTCAAGTTTGAACTTAAGAAATGAGGGTTGAGCTGAGCAGACCATGTTTACTCCAGAGGTTGCTTTTGAGGGCTGGCACTGAGATCACCAAACTCTTTTCCCTTCACACAGGTGCATATGAGGCCTGATCCTACACCCAGGTGAGCTGTTCAGATCCCAGAGAAACCATTTTTCCAGAGATCTGTAAATTACCTTCTGCAGAGAACTGCTGGGCTTTAACAGGTTTATTGTAAGTCTTCCCTTCCTTCTCCTCCAACAGCCAATAATCTTCTTTCACTACGGATGGAAGCTTAACATTAGGGGGCTAAAAAAATGAATAATTTTAATTTTTGAAACAAATACACCTCTGATGTGGAGTGAGGCCAGCATATGCCTCACACTCTTGGCGCAGAAGTTACCACTCAGACCACTTCCCTGAAATTTCCTCATATTTACACTTTCTCTTGCCCCTGTAGTTTTTAGTTTGTTTTGTTGGGTTTTTTTTTTTTTTTGTTCGGTTTGGTTTTTTGGGGGTTGGTTTGNTTTTTTTTTGAATGCCTGTTCTCCTGTCTTTTAGTTTCAGGACACATGTTAACCTAAGAAAATACAAAATCCAAAGCTTGCATGAAAGAACACCCTGCTGCAGGAGTAATTTTTGCTAAACAGATGCAGCTGGGAAATGAGGCCCTATTATAAGGGATCACAGTTATTCTCTGCACAGTTTAGCAGCCACATTTGTCTTGACCTGATATTTCACATTTTATCCACACCGTGCTGGGAATTCAGAAAAAGGATGAGAGGGGGAGAAATCCCTCTCCATGTTCACAGTTCATTATACATTCAAAATTCCTTTGAAAGCCTCTCACACTGAATAATAAGTTGCAAAGCTCTCCCAGTGCTCCCTGTCTCTGAGGCCACAGTACAAATCGTTTCCCAGTAATTATGGAGGGGGAAAAAAAGAAGAAATTAATTATACCAATTTGAAAACTCCAGAATGACCTTGGAAAAACTTGAAAGGTCAGCCAGGATGATCTCCTTGTTGTCCTAGACTGGGTCCCAGCTTTGTTATTCCTCAGAGGAATAGCCCAGTCTTTTCCTCAGTGTTTCTTATGAAAACGGAGCTGAAGAATTTGGTTATTTGGGTTCAGGGTATAACAAACAGAATGTACAGGATGTAATGGAAGAGTGGGGGAGTGTCTGGGGAGTTTCCTAAGCAGCATCTCCCACATGGATGGGTCCTTTCGCTGTTCCTGACCTACAAACTCCCATCCACCCACTGCTGACTTCACAGTAGGGCCGTGTGATCTACCTTGGCAGAAAAAAAAAACCCACACAAGAAACAGAGCTGATTTCCAGGATCAGCACTGTCCCATCCAGGCAGAGCCATAGGACCCTCCTCCAGTTTTGGGGCTTACCAGAGAAGAGGAGTTGAATTCACCTGGGACATCCCAAATCTCCTGGAGTGAGTCCAGAGAAGGGAATGGAGCTGGGAAGGCTCTGGAGCACCAGGAGCAGCTGAGGGAGCTGGAAAGGGGCTCAGCCTGGAGAAAAGGAGGCTCAGGGGAGACCTTCTGGATCTGCACAGCTCCCTGACAGGAGGGGACAGCCGGGGAAAAGTCAGGAACAGGGACAGAATGAGATGAAGCAGCTTCATGTCCTGCAAGGGGAGATTCAGATTGGATATTACGGAAAATTTCTTCTCTGAAAGGTTGGTCAGGCATTGGAGCAGGCTACCCAGGGCAGTGGTGGGGCCAACATCACTGAGGTGTTTAAAAGTTGTGTAGATGTGGCACTTGGGGACAGGGTTTAATGATGGACTTGGCAGTGCTGAGGGAATGTTGCCCTCAGTGATCTCAGACATCTTTTCCAACCCAAATGATGCTACGAGTCCATGATTCTGGATAATTGCTCTTGTAGTTTTAAGACAGAAGTTTTCCTTTTTTTCCTGGGTGTTTCTCAAGGCAGGAGGACTCTTTGCTTCAGCCCCAGAAATGGGCACAGGGTGTTTTCACACAGAAAGATCCATCCCTTTGACAAATCCCTGGTAATGTCAGTAGATCTCCATAGCCAGACATGAACTGTCAAATGAAAAACTTGAATACTGGCCAGCACAAAACTGTCTTGTCTCTTGTTGTGGGTGAGGGAGGAACTGTACACAAGATAACCAAAATAACACATTTGAAGGTGACAGAAAGGCCCAATTTTCCATTTGGTCAAGGTGCAGGAAGCCAGTTGCAAAAGGGGACACACAGGCCAGGAATAAAGGAAGATTTAGGGAGGCACATGTGATATCCTGCAGTATGACAGCTATTAGATCTTTTTTTTAAGCTGATACAGCAAATTGGAAACTGGGGTAATGAGGATGTGGGCATTATCTGACATCCCAGGACAAGCCCTGGGCTCTGCTCACAAGACAACTTGTGATGGTGCTTGAAAGAGGCTTCTGTAGCTGGGATCCCAGCTCACAGCCCAGACCACTCACTTCCCCCATCTTCCCTTACCTGTGACCCTGGAGTACTCAAGGCAGAGCTTGCCCCATGCTCACCTTCCTGGTGCCAAGAGCTGGGCAAAAGCAGAAGTTCCTCACATGTGCTGAAATCCAAGAAGATCTTGGGATCCCACTGCAGTTCTGGGGCTCCTCTGCCAGGGCTGCAGTGGGGTCTCACTGAATCCTAAGGACTCACTCAGATGCTGAACAGACTCACTGAGTCACAGGAACCTGAAATGGCTCCTTTAGGTTCAAAATTAAGCTGTCAGTCACAGCAGAGACTCAGAGGGAGGAAAATGCCCATTGTCACATGGACAAAAAGCAGGAAACTCAAGGCAGAGGCTGTGCCAAACCACAGGCAAAGAGGGAATCCAGCAGTGGGACTCGACACCTCCTGCTTTTCCAGGCAGCTCTCCCTTCTACTATTCCACGTTCACTGTTTCTCCCACCATCTCATTTTGAGCTGCTATGTGTGACATCCTTTCTGACAATTTGACATCCTTCCTGGTGATTGATTTGAGCTATTCTTATTTTAGCAAATTAAAGGAGACAGAAAATAAAACAAGAATTAACCATCGCCCCTTGCAGAAGGCTAAAAGATACTTCCAGTAGAAACCTATAGAAAATAAATGTATAAAGTCACTAAAATGGGACATAAGACACATGGTGATTGACAAAGGGCTTTTTGTTCTCTTTGGTACAACAAAGCCTTTCATTTTCTAAGCATAGAATAGTCAAATGTCTCACAAATGTCAGCAGTGTTAAATTAATCTTTTGTTGTTTCCTTTCTTATTGTAGCTGCCGCTTTTTTAGGCCCAGGTGTCTCTGCCTTTCCCACATTTTTAGATAAAACAAGAATCCACTGGATGAAGCCACCAGGTTTTGGAGATGAGGGGCAAGGCAGAGTTCAGTTGAGAGATAAAAGTAATGCCTCATTGTTTGTCTTCAAGGAGAAAGAGCACTGCTTAGCCTGGGCCCCCCAGTTCCAGTCAGGTGGAAATTGGTCCTTGGGGCTTCCTGTGGCCAAGCTCACAGCTTGGTTTTCTTGGTTTTTCAAGCCCAAACCTGGGCTTGGTTTTCTCTCACCACTGCAAGGGAATCCACATTTCTCATTCTGACCATCCATCTTCAAGCCTTGTGTCAACTTTCAAGCACCTCCAGTTTTGAACTTTTCGACATTTTTTACCTCAAGGTTGAGAAGCGGAGAGGGGCTGGAGATTGCTGTGTGGCACAAGAACAACCCATGACCTTCCAACTCGTTTCATAGCAGCAATTACTTTATTTTTTTTCCTCCCTGGAATGATCTATTTTACACGGCAAATTGCTTCAGAATACTTATTTTCCAGAAATCTTGTGAGTAAGTCTTATTTTTTAAAAGTCAGACAGGCATTTATGGACCTGAGTTGCATGGAATATCAAAGAGATATGAGACTCACTTCAGCACACTTTAAGTTTAAAGCTATATTTTATGGTATTAATTCTGCCACTGAGATTCTTGGAGTTGTGTCTTGCTCTGGGAGCATTCCCAGCAAGACCCAGTGGTTACAGAGGCAGTGATGAATGATTTTCTGTGATGTAAATGGCACAGAATTGGGCTGCGTGTGTCCAAATTCATGTGTTTTTGTAAAAAATACATGTCAATTACTGACATCCAAGTGTGACAGTAATGACCAAGCATAGCAGGAAACAGAAAAATCATAGATTGAGTACAAAGCATCTATAAACAGCAAACTAATAATATTGTGGCATTATTTAAACAATGTACCAGAGTGAAAAACTACAATAAATGTGCTTTGACCTTCGTCATGCATCGTTCAGTCCAAAAGGAAACATTTTAAGTGTTTATGTGTTAAATTTCACTTGTCCCTGGTGAGGGAAACAAAAATGCCAGCCAGTAAAATACTCAATAAATAGTGCTTCCAGAAGGCCATTTTTAATAGAATAAATCATTCATTTTTCAAAGTAAGAGCTTGAATTATCTTAATTTCAGTCTTCATTTGGCTTAGTAAGAATAAATCAGGTATCCAGTGAGGACAAGTGACAGGTGAGAGCTGAGCAGCACCAACAATAGTTCTGTAAGGACCTACATTTTCCAAGTTTGAGACCCAGGGGGTTGACCAAGGCTGTGGACAAGCATGAAGCAACCATGAAGGATCATCCCCCACCTCCAGCTACCATTAATCATCTGCAGGTTTTGCATCTCCTCACCCATCCACTCATTCCAGGACAGGGCTAAGCCATGGGAGATGCCTTCAGGAGGTGCCTCTCTCTCTCTCAAGCTGGCCTGAGAGAGCCCAAAGGGGCAGATCAGACTCCAATTACTGGGTGCTAGCCCACAATATCCTACTGTACGTTTGTATTTGTTTCTACTGTTGCAATCTGTCCATCTCTTCCACTGATACTCTTGGCCAGTGCTGCTCATTCCATCCCAGGAAAACGTGGCTGGTTACATCTGGAATTCTCTAATGCAAAGCTGTCAGTGTGGATGTTTCAGCTCAGGGGATAAGCACAGAGATGCAGAATTTTAGTTTTAATTTTTTTTCCCAACCATCTGAAATTGAAGAAGTGAAGAGGAAGTCAAAATTAATTTGAGCTCATTTTGAATCATTTCATTTCAACTGGAATTAAATGTTCCATGAATGTAAGGGGATTAAACTAATTATTTTTTGGGGTCATTTTTCAATCTAAAGCACTGCTCTCAAAATGAAATAGCAGAATATTTTGTTTAGCAAATCTGAGAGCAACACTTTGCTCTTCATGCCCTTTTTCAAGATTTTTTCAGTCCAAAGTTATTTACCAAACTTGGCCAAGAGCCAGACATAGCTTTAGTCTCTCTAAACTTTATTTTCCAATAAATTGCCTAGTTTACTGAAATATTTGCAAGACCTAAAACCACTTCTCTTTCTCCTAACGTTCACAATAATTATGGTTTGTACAGAGCGTTACTAAAGCACTTAGAACTTGTTTATGAAAACATAAATGAGTTGTAAATTCACTGGATGCAGTGGCTTGAGAGAAGTGAAATAACACCAAACCAGCTCAGTGTTAATGCTCAGCATCCTCTGATGAATATTAACTTACAGCCAATCTGCTCCACCTCTGTGTTTCCTCGGGCAGAAAGTGTGAGCAGACCTTTTTTGCTCCTACACTTCATTTTCTCGAGGGCTATAAAACTGCAATTTATCTCCAGAATAAACCAAATTGCTGAAAAAAAAAAAAAAAGATTTCTTAGTCATTTCTTTATCCCAGTTATTAATACTTACTAAGCTGTCAGCTGCAGCCTGCTGAGCAATCAATAATTACGGCTCTCTTTACACATTCAACAAAAAGCCTCAATAATGAATGGCAGTAGCAAAGGTTGCTGTCACTTGAGAACTCCCCACAGAATTGGGTTTAAATATCGTAATTCCATCTGCTCCTTCTCCTGGTTATGCATTTCTATGGCTCAGGGTGATATGCTGGAATCCAGGCAGTGACTTGTTATTGATGAGAGCAATTATGGAGAGGGAAAATATATTTCAATTCCTTTCTGAAATACTTTAATGAACACCAATGCAGGCAGAAGGAAAAAGATGTCCTAGCATTTTCATAAAGGCACAAAAGGAAATAGAAATGGTGCCTAAATTAGACAGTTGCCCATTGAGGTTATCCTAATTAATATCAGTGATTTGTCCCGAATCAGCTCACACAGTAATTGCTGCTGAGTCCGGAAAGCCAAAGGGATTGCTCAGGGCTGAGCAATGCACAGGTGATTTCAATCTCCAGGAGATTTGAGTCATTCCTCCCTGCACTGAAATAAAATCTTTTCACAGAAAAAGGAGCATCTGTCTCACACTCAGGGGCTGGAGAAGGCACTGGGATGCCTGGATTGCTGATCACAGAACTGACTGCTTGGACTGCTTTGAAGACAACACCTGTCAGTGAAGGCATTCTCTACCATCACTGTTCTCCTGATGCCAGCAGATGAAAACTGGAAGCTCCAACCACTAAACATAAAATCAGTCCACAACTGTAGGGGAGTTAATATTGCTGCCTGAAGTCGCATCCTTAAAGTTGTAATGGCTTTTCCTGACTGGGAAATGTATTCTGCAAAATCACGTCGTTCTCAGTGACATTTGCACTGATCATTATTCACGAAAAAAAGGAGCATCTCTCTCTATTTCCTGTTTTGTTCAGTACCACTTGTTTCCTACTTTGCTCCAAGAAAGACCTTCAGGCACCTGTCTCACACTGCCTCGTGTGGGGTCTGACCAGCCAAGAGCAGACAGGGCTCTTCCAAACCACATGGGAGAGGTCTGTGCCTTTGCCTTTCAAGCACCCTGCCTCCCTATTTTTCATGTCAGATGGAGCTGATTCTAAATTAAACTTCTGATGATTTCTCTTCTGAGAGAGGAGCGAAGCTTGTCTGTGTCATCAGAGAGCAGCACAGACAAATGGAACTGCAAGGTTTGGCCTCAGAAATGGTGGAGCTGTGTTGAAATTCCCTGCTCCAATATAAATGCTACCCAAATTGAACCTGTGCCTACCTGTGGTGAAACCACAATCCTGGGAGAGAGGCAGTGAAAGGAGCAACCTGCTTTGCAGACAAGCCCTGGGTAGAGCCCTGAAAATCTCATTAAAACAATGGCACAGTGGTGGAAATGGGTATCTGCTCTGTGAACAATGCAATTCCTTTATGGAAATAAGGATAATGACTTTCTTACCCATTTTAGAGCAGGTGTGTAGAGTGATGCACCCAGCAGGGAATGGGTACATTCCCTGTTGTGCTCCATTGAGGGAATACACTGGGGTAAGGAAATGAGGCCAAAGAGCAATGAGGATGAGCATTGAAATTAAATCTCTTCAAAAGAGCTCTTCCCTCTGAGTCACTGCCACGGCACCAGTGCCATGGAGCCATGGCAGTGCCTGTGCAGTGACACCAGCAGAGATGGGGTGATGGGGACAGAATCACAGAGTCACAGAATCACAGAGTCACAGAATGGTTTGGTTGGAAAGGACCTTAAAGATCATTTATTTCCAAGCCCCTGCCATGGGCAGGGACACTCTCCGCTGGAACAGGTTGCTCAGAGCCTTGTGAAATGGTCCTTGAAGACTTCCAGGGATGGGGAATCCACAGCCTCTCTGTACAACCTGTCCCCAGAACATTTGACTGGCACAAGGGTGGCTCCATGGGGTCCTGTAGGTCAGCCAAGCCTCAGTCAAAATGGTTTAGTAAGAGCTGAAAGCCTCAGCATTGTCTTGTAGCAATTAGAACTCCTGTAGTCAGAAGCACTTGCAATTAAACAGGGCAGGGTAAAGAATTTAAAAGCCATGTTTTGCTCACACAGCTCAGCTTGAATACATTTACACTTTCAGAATTAAAGGCTTTTCATTTCTCGCCTAAGTTTTAGCATGTCTTCTGTAGAGAATTTATGGCTGTGAGATTGCCTCAGCTAAGAATTGCTGGGAGTGAAAAGCAAAGCTCTCTATCCAGCCAGTGCCATGAATAATGTGTGCATGTGCTCTCACATAAACCCATGTGTGCTGTTGTCATTTTTGTACATTCCGAGATTTATGGAATGCAAAATGCAATCCCTGAATGCTGGCAGTCCTCACCAAGAATAAAATTCAAGAGTGAAAAATGTATGGGAATGTCAAAGAACAGAAAGATCTTTATCAGGAAACATGTTCAGGAAATACAAGTCACTCACCTCTGAAGAGGTTTCATTTTAGGAACCCAGAATCATCAGTCATCTGTCATCCCTACATCCTTAGAAGTTGCCTCTTTTTTTCCTGGTAAAAATGGAGAGCACACAGGCACACAGACACACACACACACACAATCACAGAACTTCTTTAAGGGAGGATTTCCAAAAAAACCACCACAGAGCAAGTTTTTGCTAACATCTTTAGTACCCAGTTACTTCCTAATCCTTTTGGGGACCTGAAGTGCCTAATCCTGCACACTGCAAGTGGCCTCATGTTTGCCACAATTCCTGTTTTTAATAGAAATGTTGTGTACCTACAATGAAAGGTCACTTTTAGTGGAGCTGAGATGTGGTTTTCACTGACAGCTGGTTAAAAAAACCAGGAGAATGGAGTAAAGAACATGCAGAGATTCTGAGTTATTCTGTTGTCTTCAGAGTCAGGTCTTAGCAAAACTCTTCCCCATAATCTGTAACCTCAGAGAAATAATTTAATTTCTATGTATGCTACATCTAAATAATTTCCTAACCTGACTGATGCCTGTCTAGACATTTATGAAAACAGTAATTTTCAACCTGTAAAACAGAGAGAGGGATCATTCCATCTTCCACAGTGTCTTGTACACACAAAAACCACCCCCAAAAAACCATTCAGGCTCTCAGTTCCCAGCCAGGACCTCTCTCCAAGGATCTGCAAGGCTGAGGTTGGAGGCTCCAGTCATCTGAGGCTGAATAATGGGGGTGTTCCTTCAGCTCTTGGGCAAGGACAAGATCAGCTCTTGGGCAAAGACAAGGGGCTTGGGACTGGATGATCTTTAAGGTCCCTCCCAGCCCAAACCACTCCGTGATTCTGTGGCACAGCCAGAACAGGAGCAAACCACAATGGGAAGGAATTTCCTTCCTTCCTAGGTTTTCTCTGTCTGTGCTAATATGTGAAATCTTTCTGCAAAGGGAGCATGGGTCGAGCTGTAGAGGCTGTGGGAAAAATCAAATCAAACACCAAATGGGAAACGCCAAGGAGGATATCCAGGGAAAAGCACACTGGGCTAAATCTTAGTTGCACATCTCAGCTATTCTTGGTCAAATCACAGTGTCTGACAGGAGAGATGCAATGCAGGATTTTTTTTTTTTTCTCTTTAAACCAACAGCTTTCAACTTTCCATGGAGAAACAACCAAGAGCTGCAACGTGATGCATTTTTAGCTATTTTTGGAGAGAACATCAATTAAGGCAGGACAGTGTTACAATAATATTTAACTATAAAGCCTGAAAAAAGCGTAATCTCAGTCAATCACAATTTAATTTCAAATATACACATTTCCTAGTAAATAGATATGTGTTTTCTTCAAAAATCTGTTTCATATATGTCCCATGCATAGCATGAGGTGTTAGGCTAAACTTGGGGGCAAATGTTCAATATTTGAGTTCCTAAAGTTAAATGGATGAATTAAAACTAAATATTTGAGTCACCACTGGAGCTCTTGGTTGCTTTAGGCACCCAGTCTTTCAGATTTAAGAGAGTTTTTACAAGTGGGAGACAATTGCTTATTAAAATGGAAAGAAATGTTTAAAGTGATGCTCCTTTTCCCATCTCCCATCTCTCAGCCCTCCATTCTGAGTCCAAGCTCAGATCCTCCAGCACTGGCCACTCCTCGCTTCCTGCTCCAGTCCCTAACCCTACAATATCATGGAATTTCCATCCAGCCAACACCTTTAATCAGCCCTCTGAAATGAACATAAAGACCTCTAAAATAGGAAGATGTTAAATGCTGGTACCTAAGACAATCTGTCCTTCTGTCAGTAGGTAAAGACTTCCTGAAGGAGCTGCTTCCTCCAAGGAAAACAGGAGAGCCATGGACAGAGTTTCACACCCATCTCCAGCTCCTGAGATCTCCAAATAAGTGATGTTTGCTAATCTGGCCACATCAATGTTTCATTTTCCTGGTAAAAATTGTCACTACTTCAGCCTGAAAATAGCTTGACCCAGTTTGGTGGAACAGTTCTGAAGAGGATTTCAGTGTTTTTTTAAATCTGCTGGATTTTTCCCCCCTTTAACTTGTTGAGTATTTTATGAGAGAGGGGCAGGACACTTTTTGATCAGCAAGTAGATTCTCATCTTTTGAGGATTCTTTAAACACAAGATATCTTTTTAGAACTAATAATATCTTGGTTTTTTACAGGCATACTTGTCACTGTGCTGAACAAAACCTTTAAGAATAGTGTAATATTTTGTGTGTGTGATTTTAAAACAATATTAAGGGAAGCCTTACCATGAAGAGCTGCTAATGTGTATTTAAATTATACTTTTCATAATGTCCTGGAACATTTACCAGCAGATAATCATAAACTGCTTTGTGCATGGGATATCCTTTATATTTACCAATCTGAAGCACTACTATTTCAGTTTCTTTGAAAGAAGGAAAATAGCCAGAAACACTCCAAACTTAAAAAAAAAAAAATAAATCAAAAAAGAACATTTTGCTACCGGACCCTGAAGGGCAATATAAGGGACTTTAGGAAAATCATATGGGTGACTGGAGGATGCCATCCTGTTTATTTATTTCTAATTCCTGCTTAGGGGGTGAGTGAACAGCAGGTCTTGTCCTGCACCAAGAGTATCCTAAGCAAACAGGGCAGAGCCCCAGAGGAGCTGCCAACACGATCTCCAGGACAAACATGGGGCTTGAAGAAGAAGAATTTACTAAAAATCGAGATAAGAGAGCACCCAGGGGCTGTGTGGGATCTCAGTCTTGTCACACAGCAAAAGCAGAGTGAGCTCAGCCTAGCAGCATCTTTTACCCAAGTTTTTATCACTGTTGTCCCAAAGTCAAGTCATTTTGCCAGCAAACTTTCCAGGCAGCCCCAGGCAGGTTACAGAGGATGATTCAGAGCCTGGTGAACTCAGGAGAGAGGCGATATTTAATTCTGGGAGTGGTGGTGGGGAGCACTGGTGAGGGAGGGAGCACCACGGCGGCTGGGCTGGGGCGTGCTGGGAAAAGCAGCAGCTCCACGCTGCTCGGTGTGAATAAATCCCCACTTCTGATTAACTTAGCACCAGCCCTGCCTGCCCACACAGTTCAGATTTTTTACCTGAGATGGAAATAAACAATTCCACACTCCCTGTTTGTTGCCAACAGCCCCTTGTGCTGGCAGGGGACTCAGTTTGTAAGAACACGAGGTCGCAAGGAAGGGTGTAGGTGTATTGCTCTGAGCAAGCATCAAACACAGCAGCCCCCAGAGCACAGAAATGAGGGGCCTTGACAAGAGAGATTGAAACAGAAGGAGCAGAATGCAGAGAAATTCCACTTCACAGATGCAAAAAAACCTGTTGATATGAAGCAAAGAAAATAATACCTGAGTGAAAACCTACGTATTTCTCATCTAACAGATGTTTTTTTGATATGTCCCTCATACCTGACCTTAATTAACAGAAAATACTGTGCAGGCAGGTATAGGTGGGCAGTGGGAAGGGCCTGGGTTCAATTCTCAGGTGTCAATAAAGTTTTAGTTACAGCCCATCCTACCCAGTGAGCAGTGTGGTTTTGAAGTCCTGTTTAGCCCAAGACAGCAAACCACAGTCCTCAGCAAAATGTCAAGGAAAAAAACCACAGGATTAGCAAGAAGTCAAGAAAAATGTGGCCCAATTGGAAGTGTTTCAGAGCTGAGTGATGACAATAAGCAGAGAGACAAAGACATGGCCATAATGGAAAAACAAAGGCATTGCAGGTGTTAGGTAAACAGAGAAATAAACTGAAAGTGCTCAAAATAACAGACAAAATAGTTTGGTAGGTTGCCCACAGCTTGGCCTCACTTCTGCATAGTTCTCCAAACTTTGCATGCTGTTTACTACATCTGTCTGTTGTAGTTCAGCCTATCTCCTTCTTTAAGAACTCCTCCCAAAGATGATAAAAAATAACCCAAAAATTGAGTATATCCTGGCTCTTCTCCTCAGCTCCCTCTCTCTGACCAGTCAAAAACCTCCTGCTCAGGATTCCCACTCACTTGGAGCTCCCTTTTAAAAATTCTGGTCTCATCCCTCAGGACTAGATTGGGTCACTGTGCTCTGATTCAGAGGTTTGAAGATTTCAGAGATTTCAGAGGCACAGTTTGTGCTCTGAAAGCTCCCCTTCCCTTGAAGTTTGTGATCTATATTTTATTTGCATTGTAGAACTGACTTTTAATTAGTGATTTAAATGCTCTTCATAATTTGATGACTTTTGCCAGCTCCTCTCTTGTAAAATTTCTTAAAATCTTCAGTGCTTTTTGTTCCTGAGAGCTGCTTTTCGTAAAACCATCTTCCAGTCACACCACATGGATTCTTTGCATCTCATCAGAATCAATGTCTTCAACTTTAAACTTCAATCCTTGTCCATTTTTCCCCAGGAGAAGTCCAGTAAAAGAAAGCCTTTTTTCCTTGCTTACCTCAGAGGACTCTGGCCAAACATTTCCCCACTATTGTAATGTTGTTTTTGGTCTCCAGCACAAGCCAGGACGGCTGGAGAAGGAGATCTTCATTATCCTGCTCAACACACGAGGCTCTCCTGCAGACTTTTACAGAATATTCCAGATGCCTTTTGTCTCCTGAGATATTCAGTCATTTAAAGGAGTATGAGGCAGGGATTTAGAAATGCACTGATTCCTTTCCAACCCCCAAAATGACCTTTACATTTAACATTTCACTTTGTCGTGTGCATTAGCAGCAAATTATTTCCTCCCACTGCACAACAGTCCTTGGCCCTCTAAACCATCCTTAATGCCTCCTTTAACCTCACTCTGGCAATGCAGAGGGAAGAGCAGACATAAGACAAGCTGTCAGAGTTTTAATTCATGCTGAAAAGTGGTAAGTGGGAGCTGGAAGCATCAATTCCACAGACTGGAAGAATGGAATTGAAACGAACCCATGCTGATAAATCCTCCACCAGAAGCAGTCTGAAAAGGGATTATTTTCAACCAAATATCGGGTCTGACTTTCAGCTTGGCAAATTTCCTGTACTTTTGCCCTCCATCATCACTTGGCCCTCCACTCTGCACTGTTTGCTCAAGGATGTGCATTTCAGATCACTGCCAAACCTCTGCCCACTGCCTTCTCAAGAAATGTGAGCAGCCCCAGGGTGTGCAGGAGCTGCTTCTGCCTCCTGAAATCAGCAGAATCATTTGCATACTTTGTTCTGCTTTTCGAGGCAGCTCCATTCCTCTGGCAGCCTCTTTGATGTCCTGCGAAGGAAAATCAAGAAGTGGGATCTGAGAAGCCCAAGTTCCTCCAGATTTGCACACACCAGCCCACCACAGCCCACCACAGCCCAGCAGATGTCCCAGCCTCCCCCCACAGCCCCCCCGAGACTGCAGGCATGCCAAAGTGACACATGTGCCAGCCACAGACACTGAAAATAAAGTGTTAAGCTCAGAACTTCCTGCTTTTTTCCCCTCAGTGACTATTGATTTGGGTTTCTCACCCAGGTGCTGGTTTTTGCAATACTCGAAAGATATTCTCTGTTAAATTTCTTTATATTGAAAAGTTGTTGGATGGAAGTGAACAGGCGGACACAGAGCCTTAAGAAGTTGACTTTGAGTTAAGGACTCAGCTGAAATAGCACTTCCATTCAGTTCACCCCAAATATGTTGAATTTAGATGATGACAAAGTCTGAAATTGCAGCATATTTGGACAAGTCCACCCAAGTCTCAAAACCATTTTGGTTTGGGAGTTTGGCCTTTATCATCTGCCAGTGTGGAAAACTTTGCTGCAGCAGAAGGGAAGGCAAATCCACTGAAGCAAAAAAAAATGGAAGGAAAATTCCCTGTGAACATTTAAACTGGACTCAAAGGAAAGCTTTCAAGGATAAGTGGCACTGAGGAGAACAGGAGGCCTTTTACAGATGGGCAAACAGATCAGGGATGCTCCCGGTGTGTTTGGCCCTGCCTCGGTGTACAGGGCTGGGGTCACAGGACAGAGTGGTCACTGCCACCTGCATTTCACCAGCTCCAGGTTTCAGATGCAGCTGCTCAGTTTCCCTTTCCCCATTCCAGTGTTTGTATCAGCTCTTCCCTGTTAGGCTTTTCTCTGTTGAATCTATGTCATCCTTGGATATCAAAAACATGCCCTGTCCTCATTTTCATGCTTCTCTGCTGCATATCCTTAATCTGTTAATGCTCTTTTCTGCTGCACCCTGGTACTGGGAACATCCACTCTTCTTCCCCGTAAAACAGAGATCTCTTTTTTTGGGTTTTTCTCCACACATGATCAAAAGATTTCTCACCTGATGGGATAACCTGGGCCTGCCATTCAAACTCTCCTTTTCAGACTGGAGGCTTTCCTCCTGTCATATCCTGCACAAATAACATCTCCTGGGGAGTTAAATCTTCAGTTTGACCCTTGGTGCCAGGTTTAGAGGACACACAGCATGAAGTGAGCAGATCAGTCTGTATGACCCAGTGCATCTTTATTAGCAATCAAAGAAATCAGGAGCTTTAATATTTTCAAGCAAAAGTCTCAAAATTTTTTTTACTTAAGTACTGTGGAAAGCCAGTTTTAAGCTTATGTCCCGAGCAAGGGGTTGTTTCTGGAAATATAAAATCTCTGGTGTAATTAAAATTATTGTAGTATGAACAAAACCAATCCTAGAAAGGTTTGGGTTTGAAGGAGCCTTAAAGATCATCCATTTCCACCCCCTGCCATGGGCAGGGACACCTTCCACTATCCCAGGTTGCCCCAAGCCCCATCTAACCTTGCCTTGAATATTTCCAGGGGAGAGGAGTCCACAAATTCTCTGGAATCAAGGAGATTGGTGCTTCTTATTCCTATATTGGCTTGGAGTTTGTTCTTTCCTGTTTTACCTCTGTTAAGCACAGCCAGCTGGGAAAAGCTCATGTTGCTGCAGTAGTGCCCAACACCTCAGAGTGCCTGAGCTGATGGAGTAATTACTTTTTCTGGCATTGTTGGCATGGCTTTTCTGTCTTTTTTTTTTCCCTCTGGTGCTTTGATTGTATTCTGTGTACAGCTGCAATTACTGCACTGTTGAGCCTCAAATGGTAGACTGTTAGATTCAAGTCCTACTTACAGACAATTTAAATTACAGGGTTTTAAAGCTGCAGTTTGTTCTCGTGATTAAGCTGTCATCATAACTTGTAAGTCACTTTAGGGCTGAGTTTATGCAATTTGGTTTAAGTAGCATGTGCAAGTGAGGGCCTTTATATCAAAAATAGTGGCTGCCAGGGAGAACTTAGTTGCCTCTAACTCTGGTAGGCTGAAAATACTGTGGGAATACCACGGGGAGAAAACTGTGAATTGGGTTTTCCTGCACAAGAGCCCAGTGGGATTTGTCTGGAGGAACAGGAAGGGATCTGTGTCTCACCACCACTTGTGCATAAAGCGACACTTCCAGGCAGATACCACAGGGACTGCAGGAAGAAAGCAAGAAAGAGAAGAGTAAAATGAATGAAAATATGATAAACAAACAAAAAAGGCATTCAGCAGAGACCAGACTGTGTGGGGGTTTTCAGGAAGACATGAGCTGCTGTGCTAATTGCTGGGAAATGCCAAATCCAGTCACCAGGCAGAGGTGAGGCTGAGGCTGTATCCCCCAGGGGAACACACCCAGACACAGGGATGTTACAGGAATTCACACAGGGACATGCACAGGGTGCTCACACGGGGCAGTGCAGGCAGAGAACAGCCCTCACCCAATGACAGCAGCCTGGCCTCACCTTGGTGCTCCTCTCACCAAATTCTGCTGCAGGGGGGGCTC
>VXBQ01007573.1:291953-347399 GCA_013400175.1 Phainopepla nitens | reverse complement strand
AGGGCAGGGTCAGGCTGGAGATCAGGGAAAGGTTCTTCCCCCCCAGGAGGGTGCTGGCACTGCCCAGGCTCTCCAGGGAAGGGGCACATTCCCAAGGCTGCCAGAGCTCCAGGAGTGTTTGGACCACGCTCCCAGGGATGCCCAGGGTGGGATTTTTGAGGTGTCCCATGCTGGAGTTGGACTGGATGGTCCTTATGGGTCCCTTCCCACTCAGCATGTTCTGTGATTCTCTGATTCTGATCATCTGAAAAGCAAAGAAAAATCTGTGCAGACACCTGATCTGTCACCAGCCTCCTGCCTGTCCTAAACACACAGCAGGGCCACACTCCTTCCACTCCTCATGCTGGCAGGGCTCTGAGCAGCTTGCAGGATGGAGAATCGGGTTTTCCTGCACAAGAGCCCAGTGGGATTTGTCTGGAGGAACAGGAAGGGATCTGTGTCTCACCACCACTTGTGCACAGAGTGACACTGCCAGGCAAATACCTGGTTTATGGTATTTTGAGTTGTTTTATATTGTTGAGGGTGTATTGTTGAGGTGGTAATTGGTATTTGTTTGGGTTTTTTTATTATTTTTAGGAGTTTTATTGTAGATGGGTTTTTTGCTAGTTTAGCTAAGGTGTTTAATTGTTTAATGTTTTTTGTTTTTATAGTTGTTATTTTAAATGTTTATTTGAGTTTTTTGGGGTTTTTGAAATATTTATTTTGGAGGAAGTTTATGTTTAAAATGTATGGTGGTTTTGGTATAGTTATAATAGGGTGGTTTTTTTAAAGGTCTCCTTAAATTTGAGACCTTAAATTTCCTGGTCCTCCAGGGAGATGCTCTGCAGAGCAGTGCTTTTGCAACAAGACTGTGTCCTCCCCTTGCTTCCATAGAAAGGGAAGGAGAAGAGCACAGGAGCCAGCAGGTACTGCTGGTATATATTCTCCAGGCATTTGGTTGTAAGGGTGTCAGGAACATCTCCACTTTTCCATCTGCCCCTGAGTTTTAAGAATCTGATGTATCCCTTATCCCAGGAGAGATATCAGAGGGAGAATGGCCTCTGAGTAGAAAGGTTTAAAAGCTGAATTTTAAACACACACAGAACCTGCAGACAGCTCAGTGTTTCATGCTTGGCTTTGTGCTTGAAAGCAGCCCACCCTGGGAGTGAATTTATTCCATATCACCCATTCCTGGTGCTTGATGTTTAGCAGAGTTCTGCAAACCAGCTTGTGCACCGGGTTTTTATTAATCCTTCACTGGCTTGCCGTGCCAAATGCTGACAGTTCATTAAAAATAACTGGTCCGTGGAAAGACAGGGCATTCCAAGAGGCCACCAAGGTAAATTTTATAACAAACCCCCAGCACAGGAGCAGCAAATGTCTGCTGGCAGAGCCCCCCTGACCGTGCTGCATTAGAGCTCCTCGGCGACTCCTGCGTGTTCCTTCTTGCGACAAAACTCGGGAACGGCGCAGAGCAGCGCTGCAATTCCGTGCCAGCAGCCACACAGATGGTCTCTGTCAGACCACAGGCTGCCCACAGTGTGTTTGCCTCTCACCTGCTCCGTGGCAGCGAGACAGCCGTGGTACAGCTACAGGGAGGCTCTTGCTTTTGATTCAGGGTAACATATGAGCTCAGCCTCCTCAGCACAGATGGAAGAGGCTCTGCAGCATTCCTGCTCTGAAGGGAGCATTTCTACAAAGCCTTTCCAGCCTGAGGACTGCATCCTAAACACAAATACTCTGATACACATTCCCTGTGAGGAGGGAACAGGGTTTATAGAGTCAACAAAAAATAGGAGGACGCAACAGGAGGAAATGGCCTCCAGCTGCACCAGAGGAGGTTTAGATTGGATCTGAGGAAAAGATTCCTCACTGGAGAGTCAGATACTGACTGGCTGGGTACTCAGGCATTAGAGGATTTCCTCAGGAACTGGTGGAATTGCCATCTGTAGAAGTGTTCAAAAGCTGTGTGGCACTTGAGGACATGGATTAGTGGTGGACTTGCAGTGCTGGGTTAACATTTAGACTCAGTGATCTGAAAGGTCTTTTCCAGCCTTAATGATTCCATGGTTCTGTGATAAATGGAATGCCAAGAAAAATGGCCCAGGTCACATAAAGCACCTCCAGCAACGACCCTGGGATCCTCCCACCATGTGTGGATGCAGTTTAGCTGCAAGCAGCACCAGGATACACAGGTCGAAGCTAGGGACTGAGAGATTTTATCTAGATTTCCAGCACACAGACCCAGCACAGACCTGCTTGATGGAGTTCCCAGTGAGGAACCATCTATTGTGGTTGTGTCCATCCAGGTTGTAACATCAGGCAGATTTTTACCAGCATTTCCTCTTGCCACATGCTTTGCTGCTGGTCACAGCAAATATTCTTCACTCTTTGCCCACTTTAGGGTTTTCAGAGACAGAGGAGACCGAGTATAACTGAACCCAAGATGTGTTGTGTACGGATCAGGGAATTGGGACAGCACATTTGACTGCAGCTGCTGCCAGAGTTTGACTCTTTCCCCTACCAGCATACTTCTGGATATGTGAATAAACAGGGAACTTTCATATTTTTGTTCAATTCTGTTGTTTTTAGAGGACTCGAGGGTGGGTCCCAGCAACTGTGCCCATGATAATCCAGCAGCTCTGGAGCCTCCCTGTTCTCCCCTCACCCCAGTCCCTGTGTGGTGAACAACATACATGTTATATACAATATACATATGGGCAGATCCACAGACCAAAGCCCCCTCACAAAGATGCCAAAATTTTTCATTTGAGGGGAACTGAACCAATAGAACTTCAGAGCCAGCAGTGTGATCTCTTTATGGGCTGGAGTTGAGGTGCCTTAATCACTAATGATTTTTATACCAAGGATAAAGTAGAAAAAAACCTCGATCAAAATCCACTGAGTGTGGATGGGAGCACACAGAGGACACAAGCCCATAAACTGAAAGGCAAAGTGTGAGTCTGGAGGGAAGCACGAGACAGTGGTCATGGGTTTTAGATCTGAGAGACCACAGAGTCAATAAATCCAAGAAGGAAAGAAGCCAAGAGCTCCAGAAAGTGTGAGCAGGGCAGACAGGATTGATTGGGATGTTGGGTCTGTCTGGAGTTCGTGCAGAATGAGGGGTTGAGTGAGGGATGCCACACCAGCTGCTCACTTCAGGGAAGGACACAAATAGATCCAGAGCTGCCTGGCATTAGCACCAGCCTTTACAAATGAGCGATCCGAGAGCTCTGCTGAAAGCCCTGCACTCCATGGAATTCCAGCCCCTGTCCCTGCCAGCAGCCTGTCTCGCCTCTGGCTCTAAATGTACAAGACTCAAGGGACCAGGTAACACATGGAAAAGGAACTGTCGCAGCCCTGGAACAGAGAGAGCAGCCAGTGCCGTTTTCACCACTCTGCTGCTGAGTGCTCCCAAGGGATTTGTCCTTGCATGAATCCCTCCAGTCGGTCTTGAGCAGCAGCCTCTTGGCCTCTTGGGAAGATCAGCACTGGGGGTTTCACATGAATGAGCTGTGTTTATTGGGAACAATACAGGAACAACGTGTGATGTCAGCTTTGACAGCCACTTTTCCATCTACATCAGCGGAGTGTGTCACTCCAGGTCCCAGTGCAGCCCTAAGGATGTGTTGGAAAGATTCCTCCCTCTGCCTTGGCACCAGAACAGGGAGAAGGAAAACACCAGGAGGGAGGTGAGCACAAGTGAGCTGGGACAGCAGTTGGCTCCAGTTTGACACCAGCACCCCACTGCTCTGTGACAACTCATTTTGCTGAGGTAATTTTCCATTGCACACACATCCAAAGGCAGATCCTCGCTCCAGCTTCCTCCAGAGCTGCCTGGATCTGCACTTAGTGTGAGCCTGAAATGACACTGAGGAAACACCGGTGTCCTTAGGAATACAACCCCGCCTAACCCATTCAGGGTGGTGCATCTTGCTGCCTTCCCTACTTCCCTCTTACATCTGTGTGTGCACTCTCATAATTTCACATTGTTCACCTTTTCAAGGCAAGAGCTGAAAAGGCCTGAACCAAAATCATCAGGCTGAGGGAAAAACATATTTCCTGTGTTGTCAGCACCTAAAATAGTCTGGATTGGGATTTATGCAATGGCACCAGTAGTTTAGAAATGTGTGTGTAGTCACACGCAGCATGTGCGCAGTCACCACACAACATGGCAGCTAGAGGAGATGGAGATTTATTTAAAAAGCATTGGGAAAACTTGCTCAGCTTTGGTGTTCTTATGCACAGCTGGAGCCACATGAGGCTGTGGCCTTTTAAAAGCTGAGAAGATGCACATCAGCTCCAGATGTTGCTGCAAGTCTGGGCTATAACCTGAACTTACAAGATACCCTGGAATTCCAGGATACTCTGGAATACTGAAATAAGAATTGCAAACTTGGCTTTGTCTCATGTGGTGTCATGGGTTTGATGAGAATATCACAAGTGGAGTCAAACAGCTCAGCTCTATCCCTGGAGCACATCTGAATTTAAAGACAGATGTATTTTTGCCAAAAAAGTCGGGGGTTTTTTGTTTTGTTTTTTTTTTTTTGGAACATGCCTTTTCTAATTAATTTTATTTCATCGTATCTCACTGAGCTCCAGCTTAATTGCCTTTTGGTACTGACAGTTTGCAGAGACAATTTGGAAGTAGATAAATCCCTTGCAGTTGGTTCTGAAACTGAAGAAAGAAGAAATAGCTTCAAGTCAATTTTAGATTTGAACAAATTTAAAAATGAATGATTCCTACAGATGAGACTTTTATTGTGGAGAAGAGGATTTGTGAACTCAGATGGTTCTTACTGTTTCTTCCTTGAATATATATATAACCTTCAGTGACATTTTTATGGCTTGATATTTGCTGAAAGAGAGTCAACTGACACAGTTACATGTATTCCAGAGAGCCTCGTTAGGACACATTCCCTTCTCTGCACAATTTTAATGACACCATAACCGTGGTATTTAACTGCTGTGTCCGTGCAATCTGGATTAGGAACTGGATTTTCTGACATCAGCAAGACCACTCTGGGGAGTTTTTGGTGGAAATCAGTCCTGCATAATGGGATGGGCAGGAGGATAAAGCTGACAGAGAGACAGAGAGGGAGACTGGAAGCGACCAAACTTTTGACAGGAGTTATTGATGTAGAAGCTGGGGCAGGACGTTGGTTGTGTCCATCCTGTCCTGAGCCCAGAGCCACCCTCAGTGCTGAGAAAGTTCATCACGAAAATAAATCCTCATGCAAAAGTCTTGCTCATGTTATCCTAAATGGGCACATCCTGATGGAACAGGAGGGGAAAAAAGATGCTGAGCACACACAACACACTTGGATCATCTCATGGAAGCCCAAGGATTCCGGGGTCTGTATGAGCAAACTGGGTTTTCCTTGCATAAAGCCACATCCTATACCAACAGATGGGTTCTGGGATAGCTTCTTCCAGCTCTCCATGTGAAGAAGGTTGTCCTGGCTCTTATTTGCTGCTGGAATTGTTAATATGAGGGCACTTGGCACCAGGGAGATGTGGCCACTATTCCTCAAGTTATTGGCAGCCGCCTCAGAGACAGCACTTCCACGGAAACTCCAGACTCTCGAGCTAAAATTCACCTTTGGGTAAACAAAATCCTCTTCTCCTCCTGTCAGTGTGACCACACATCAAAACTGAGAGCTGATGTGGAAATACCTTTGCAAGGTCTGCTTCTCCCTGTTTTGAGGGTGGAAGAGGCACATAGGTGCTTTGCCAGCCATCCACACAGGCAGTTGTCTCTTGTGAAGCTCTGCCCAAATCCCATATTTCTTCCACAATATTTGGGAATTCATGCCAAGTACCTGGGAGCAAGACTTAGCACATCATTCCTAGAAGGTGGGGTGTGGATATCTGGGGCTGGTGTGAGCCCTGCCACAGGCTGACACTTCAGGGAAGTGCCAAGAGCAGGCACATTGCCCAAAACATTATTAATTTTACAGCCAATCAGTTTTCAATGTAATTCTTTCCTGCTGAACTGTAATTTATTTGTGATAACAACAACTTCATTTAGCTGAATGGCTTTTTAATGCTCCTAACTATAAAAAAAATATTAATTTTACCACGTGTCACCCCTCATTGTCAGCTCAGCAGTGGATTATCCTGACTTGGACTTATTCCTCCAGGGCCTAAGTGTGGATATGAGATAATGACCAGATGGTTTACCTGAACAATAGAGATTTACTAGAATAAAGGGAGAGGATTACGTCCCTGTGTGCTTTCAGTTATTTGCAGGATTGAGGACTTTTTTGTCACAGCATCCATCACTGACAGGCACCAGAGAGCTGGAAATTAGGCACATGGAAATAATAATCACAGAGTAATGGCCTTCTGGCTGGGCTGAGCATCTGCTTTGCTTCCAGCTCAGCTGGTGAAAACTCTCTGCTCTCAAACAAGAATCCATCTGACTGAATACAGGCATCTCTAAGGGAGTGGTGCCTCTGAGCTCTCCTCCTGCCTCCTTGAACAGCAGTCTTGGGGCTGCTCATGGATCTCTGTGTCCAGGGACTCTTGTTGCCTCTATTTTGGAATATTCCCAGGTCTCCTAGAGCTGCCCCTCAGTGAGGCAGCTCCTGACCTGGCTCAGGAAGGATAAGCAAGGGCTTCCCTGGGCTGCTATCCCAATCCAGACATCTCAGTGATGTGACTGTGCTCTCTGGTGTCACCCTCCTGCTCCTGAGAAAACCTTTCCCCATTCCAGAGTGCACACTGTGGGGGGATAAACCCAGAATAAGCAGCCTTTATCTGGAAATTGCAGGTAAGGGGAGGAGCCCCAAAGCCCTGCTCAGCCTTACTGCAGGTAGAATCACAGAATCAGCCAGGTTGGAAAAGGCTTTTGACATCACTGAGTCCAACCTGTGACCTAAAGCCACTGTGTCAAGCAGACCGTGGCTCTGAGCGCCACATCTTTCCTTAAACACTACCAGTGATGGTGAATCTACCACGTCCCTAGGGAGCTCATTCCCATATCGAATGGCCCTTTCTGTGAAGAAATTCTTCCTGATGTCCAACCTGAACTTCCCCCAGCACAGTTTAAGACTGTGTCCTCGTGTCCTGTCGCTGGTAACCTGGGAGGAGACTGACCCTCACCTGGCTACACACTCCAGTCAGAGATTTGTAGAGAGTAACAAGGTCATCCCTGAGCCTCCAGGCTGAGCCCTCCAGCTCCCTCAGCCTCTCTTTCCCAGACTAATCCATCCATTCATTTTTATCCCAGTTCCTCCCTCAAAATTACTCTTAATTTACTGTAGTTCTCATGGCAGGTAGGTGCTTTTCCAGGAGCACTCTTCCCATGGTTTCCAGTCCCAGCAACAGAAAAAAACCTGTCCACACTGCTTCTTCTCACCCATTTTGGCAGTGGAGTACTCAGGCCTAACCCCTGCAGAATAACTGGGTGTCTCTGCCAGCTGCAAAATGAGCAAAATGGCAAAGGACTTCAGCAGTAAATAAAATTAATTGGGATTTGCCACCACATGGGCAGATCACACCCCGAATACTCCAGGTGCTTCTAAAGCCCTGACCAAGTAAACTCAGGTGATCTCAAGCACTGCAGATGTACCCCCAGAAGTCCAGTTCTTCTCCTTTTTCTAAAAGCAAGGCAGTTCTTTCTCCCTTATACCCTCAGATATTCCTGTCTGAGATGTGTGCAATTAAATCATAGACATCAACAAAAACATCTGCTTTGGCATTGTCCTCAGCAGCAAAGCACTAAGTGTAATTAAACATTAATCCTTTTCTTATAAATCCCCCTATGTAAAAATTAATTTACTTAACAGGGAGATTAGAAGCTTCAAGAAAGCGCAGGTTGTTATTAGTCCTGATTCCTGTCTTTTCCTTATCTTCCCTTTACAGAGCAAATGAAAATGGCTGAAAATTAACCTTGCAAGGCTTGTCTGGTTCTTCCCAGGCCAAGAGATTGCCTTTCATTTTGGTTCCAGGCATGGAGCCAGACTGTGATCATTTTTAAAGGCTGTTTAGCCGAGATAAGTCATGTTTCTGAGTGGTCACACTTTCAAAAGAGTTACGTTCTATAAGACCTTAAATCAAATTTTCAGTTGTGACTTAGGAGCGTGGGAGTGGAACATCAATTTACAACAATATCCCAGGACCCCAAAATCGAATTCAATCAGTAGGAGTCAAGTCCTTTGAAGATCTGGGTCTTGCACGTACTGATATTCCAAGGATTTGACCCACCAGCAAGATCCTGCACGCTGTCTGCCCTGCCTGGGTGTTTCTGTTCCTCAGCACAGCACTGGGGGGTAAACAGAAGGCAGTTTATGCCTTAGGGAAGGAGAAATTCAAACCACCTCCTGTTTCCTATGACTGGGAGGCAAAGACAAGCACTCAGACAGGTGTGGAGCAGGTGATGAAGAAGTGCATTTGCATAGGAGCCTTCAGGTTCCCAAGTGACAGTGTCATAATTGAAAACAAGATGCTTGCTATTCCTCAAAATTATTTATTCAAGGTTTAAGTGCATTTATCATACTGATTTAGTGGGAATGGTTTTAAAGCATTTCACAAATAGTAGATGTGAACTGTGGGTCAGATTATTTTCTGTGCTGTGTTAATTTGCAACGGGAAAACTTTCTCAGCAAACTTTGCTGCATCCCTTTTGTTTCAATATTGTTTCTCTTTTGCCTGTTTGATGAAATTAAATCTCATCTTTGAAAAAATGTAGGTGAGAAATGTACACCATGACTCATTTGAGGAGACAAACTAGTTGTTCCAAATATTTGTGGTCAGCTTGAGAGTCTAGTTGTGTGAATTGGGAAGGATTAGAGAATTCATCTCTGTGTTCCAGGTCTCCCATGGTGGGACCTAAACAACTTTTCCTTTGCTTAGATGGCAAAACTTGGATTTTAAAGTCACAAGATGCTCCTGCTAACGTGAGTAAATAAGTCCCATTGTGCATAATAAACAAGCCAGTGGGTGGAATTCCTCAAGAGTTCGACAATACAAGGATGCGTTGGCATCAGGTGACTTCACCAAGGTAATTCTTCACACTCCTCTGTGGGCATACTGGGAAAATTGAGACTTTAATTAGGCCAGATGTGAAAAACTGTGGTAGTTTAAGGCCTCCCATTCTTGTTTGAATCATAAAATCACAGATTGGTTTGGGTTGGAAGGGACCTTAAAGATCATCCAGTTCCACCCCCCTGCCATGGGCAGGGACACCTTCCACTGTCCCAGGTTGCTCCAAGCCCGATCCAGCCTGTCCTGGGACAGTTCCAGGGATCCAGGGGCAGCCACAGCTTCTCTGGGCTATTTCAGAGGTCTCAAATATCTCATGTATTTCAGGTCTTCAATGAGAAGCCTGGTGTCCATTGAAGAAGATGGTGGGAGGGGCTCTTCGTAGTTATTTCTGAGAAGAATTAACATGGAAGATGTGGGACACTCCAAGGCCTTGCTGCTGTAAAGCCCTGAGGCAAAACCAGAATCAGACCACAAGAACACTGTTGTGACCTTTCTCTGCAAAACAGCAGGAAAAATCCAGATCCCTTTTCATACCTTTCTTATATGTTTTGCATTTATTCTTATAAACTGAGCCACAGGCTTTGAAGAGTTTCTCTGTTGTCCTGCCAGTACTTGCAAAACAGATCAATTCTACACTAGGGATTGCAATTTTGGCCCTACTGGATGACAAATAAAGACATGTCCCTCTTTCATGAGTCTATCAGATAGATTGGCTGAAATATTAGCACTTTTTTAATAGCTTTTTTTTTTTTTTGGGTCTTGCCTGAAATCACAAGCACTTTGGGAAAAGCGAGTGGAACACTTCATGGCAGGGACTAGGAAAAAAAAATCCCTGCCACTCCACTTCCTCTTCAAAACCACAAAGAGACCACGTAGGCAAAGCTGAATATTTTATTTGTTTGTTTGTTTTTGCCTAAAAAGGAAAACCCAGAGCATCTCTGCAGTCCAGTAATGACTTTTATGTGGAGCAGCTGGGAGCCAGAGGGCAGTGATGCAAAGGACCCTGGAAGGATCAGGTCAGCAGCTGGAGCACTGACACCTCTGGTGATTGGCAAGACAAATGTAAATGTGATTGCTCTGCCCCCGACTGTCTGAGGGATGATGAGGCAGTGTGTAATGCAGGAGCCTGACTGTGTTAACTCAGAGCTTTACCCTCCTCTGGGTTATCACAGCCAAACTTACAGCTCCCAAGGCACTACCCCCAGGCTTCCTGGCTTTGGGATTTACTGCTTAAGACAACACTTGCCAGGTGGGGGAAAAAAACCAGCTTTTTCCAAATCTCTGTGTGACTCCTCATTTTACGGGGCTGGAGCAGAGCTGCTGCAGCCTCAGTCGCTTTGTGTTTTAGTTATCACTGGGTTTTACGAGTGCAGAATGCTTTCCCATTTATTGGATGCTCTGCCTGGAATGCAGCAATGGATTCTTTATTGAGCACAGCAACACCCCCCCTGAAACTGCTGGTGTGGTGCTTGTCCAGGGATGAGTGGATGAGCCCCAGCTGTGTCCCTCCATCCCAAGCAGCCCCAGCCTCTGGAGGGATCCTTCCCTTTCCCGGGATGTGCAGAACTACAGCAAATCCTATCGGGGCTGACCTCTGCACTTCACTTCTCAGATGGGAAATAAGGGCACATTTCACTGTTCAGATTTTGGAAGGTAGGTTACAGGGCAATGACTGGACCACTCACAGAATCACAGGAACACTGAGGTTGGGAAAGACCTCCAAGATGAGATCAAGTCCAACCTTCCTCCTAATTCCACAGTGCCCAGAAATCCAAATCACAGAGTGCCACATCCACTAGTTATTTCAACAGTTCCAGAGATGGTGACTCCACCACTTCCCTGGAGACCCTGTTCCAAAGCTTCACCACTCTTCCAGTGAAGGGAGAGTGCAATATTAACCTCTCTGATGGCAAACCAGAAGCTTCAGCTCCTGTTTCTACACACATCTTTCATCACCCGGGTCATGAGCTTCTCAAACCAACATTTTGGTGATATTCCCAAAATCCAGTTAACTCAGCCCATTCCTGGGGCACATTTATCCATATGATTGAGGGATGTCTCCCAGCTCTTCCTGGAGTTGACACTGACTGACACCAGGATCTCCAGCTGATGAGCAAAACTTGGCTGGGAGCAAGGCAGGACGATTCCCCCGTCGCTCCCCCATGCTGCTGTACATAAAATGCAACTGTAGGGAGGCCAAAGTTTCCTTTCAAAAAAAAAAAAAAAAAAGGACATTGTTCTAAGCCAGTCCCACTGCAACTACCAATTTCCAAAAAACTAGATGACACTGAAGCCCTTTTTCTCAAGCAATCCTTTCCCAGCTATAACAGCACAGCCTTTGCTGCTGAGTTGGGTTTTATTCCTCTTTAATTGGCCTACCTAGGGGTTGAATAATCTGTCATCATCTTATATTTCCTGTGCTCAAATTCTGCTGGGGTTGGCAAGCAACTATTTTACAATGCAATCTGTCTTGCTGCTGGACTAGCTGGGAAGTATTTGAAGGTCCTCAAGCACACTGGGGAGCCGGCTCACCTTGTATGATGACAAAGAAAGAGCAATTATCTCCAACTGAAGCTGCAGGCAGGAGTGAAAAATAAATACAGAATATAGAAAACATGCCAAGGAACCCACAGAGCCCACGGAAAACTTATTTTTAAAGGAGCAGATTGGTTATAGAGCATCATCTCCCTCCAGTGCTAAAGAGAAAGCACAGCTTGAGGTTTGTAATTCCTTTTGGGAAAAAAAAAAACCAAACCAAAACCATCTTTTAATTGGGATAATATAGAACAGCACACTGTGGGTTTCTGCTCTGTGAGAGAAATGCAGGAGAAATGATGAACAAGTCACCTCCATGCCTGATCCCAGCACTGCCTTCCCTTGCACACAGACAATGTGTGGGAATGGGAAAGATTTATTCCATCCTGTGGGAATGGGAAAGTTTTATTCCATCCTATGGGATGGAAACCTGCCCGTGGACTGCCTGGGGATGGCTGAGCCAGGGCAATCTGGGCTTTTCAGAGCTACCACTTCACCTGCTGGAAAGTGAATCCTCACCTCAGAGCAAGAACTTTTGTCATGGTATGGCTGGACACAACTCCTGGGATGGAGGTTGTTGTTTTTTCCGTGTTTTTTTTCCCCAGAAGGATCAGATACCAGCAAGTCTCTCAGTGGACAAATGCCTTGGAGTCCCCACAGAGCAGAAGCCTGGTGGGCTCATTTCTTGGCACAGTTGTGTTTCTGCTGGCTGTTCCACTGGGAACATGTTCCACCCTGGGGTGAATTGGCTCCCACTGGCTCTTCAAACATTCGCCATAAGCAAAGGCCATAGCTCTGAAGAAGCTGAATGTGGTATTAATATTCCTTAAGGAGGGAATTAGAACAGTTGTTTTCCTTGGAAATTGTTTACAAACTGTAGCCAGGTGAGGATTGGTGTCAACTCCCAGATAACAAGTGACAAGGGGAGAGGAGATGGCCTCAAGTTCTGCTGTGAGAGATTTAGGTTGGATATTAGGAAAAATTTCTTCTCTGAAAGGGTGGTCTGGCTTTGAAAGAAGCTGCCCAGGGCAGTGGTGGTGTCACTATCCCTGGAGATACTCAAAAGTTGTGTGGATGTGGCACTTGGGGACAGGGTTTGGTGGTGAACATGGTGGTGTTGGACTGGGTGATTTTTAGGGTCATCTCCAACCCCAACAATTCCATGATTCTGAGATTTTGGGAGCATGAATCCAGCACAGCTGGGACCTCAGGAACACATTGTCACACAAATAAGGGGCAGTGATATCAGCACAGTCAGTTGGTCAGAACATGGTGCTGATGTCACCAAGGTCACTGGTTCCATCCCCACATGGGCCATTCTATGAAGAGCTGGACTTGATGATCCTTGGGGGTCCCTTCCAACTCCAAATAATCTGTGAAATCTGTGAAAAATTTGCTGTGAGACTTCTGACCTCTCTGTCCAGGTGCTGGGATGACATCTCTGGTGAGCAAAGTTTAAATGGATGACACGGACAGAGCCTGGACTCCCTCACACTGCAAACATGTTTTATCCACCAATATCCAGTACAGAATTAAACCTTCTGAAATGTAACATTTCATCTTCCTGCTGCCCCTTCCTTTTTTTTTTTTTTTTTTTTTTCCCTCAGAAGCCAGCAAGGCTGACTACATTTTCAGGTGAGCTCAGGGCAATATCTCTCAGGGTCCAGAGTTCAGCAAGTGTTTGGACAATGCCTTCAGGCACAGGATGAGATTGTTGGGCTGTCCTGTGCAGGCCCATGAGTTGGACTCAGTGATCCCTGTAGGTCCCTTCCAAATCAGGATATCCTGCACTTCTGTGATTCTCTACATCTCTCACCACATCCAGGTTGAGCAGAATGGATTCTACCAGATGAACATGGAAAATTCCCACAAGGTCCCAGAGGCTAACGAGGTATTTCTGTACCTGCAGCCTCCAGGTGTGCTCTGGGGGCAGCAGCCAAGAGCAGCAGAGGAAGAACCAGGCTGGTTGGTGCCACGAGGTAGCAGAAGGAGGTTGCTTACCTTGAAGCAGTGTGAAATCAGGTTTCCTGAACTAGGTTTCACACCCAGAAAAGTGCAGCACAGATGGCAAGGCCTGTGTCTGTCAAGGCAGATCTGTAAATTATGACCTCTTGGCTCATTAGAACTGCCTGGTAATTCTGCTGCCCTCTTCATCTGTGCCGAGGGAAATAGATGTTAGGGATGCAAAACACTTTCTCTTTCTGCAATTGTTGAGCAATAAATGTTTCATCTGCTGGAGGGGAAAAAAAGGAAGAAATCTGTGGAATTCCCCTGTTCTGGATGGTTGAGGCTCAGGCTTCTCGTGTTCTTCATCAGATTTCTGGATGCTCACTCTGAACACGTTCTCTTTGTGAGCTCAGATACAGAGAACAGAGGGGGATGAGTTTGTTTGTAGCTATTTCTTGTCTGACAGACACAGAATGTCTTACAGAATGCTACCTCTGGGCAAGCTGCCCAGATAACATCAGTTAGCCAGACTGGGTGCCACAAAAGAAAATTAAACCTTTTAATTCACTCCGTGTTGGCAAAAAAAAAAAAAAAATAGAAGTATGTACATCACTTTGTAATTATTCTGATTTAGTGTCTGCAGGTTCACCATAGCTGAGCAGAGAAATGGTCAGTTCTCAAAAAGGCAGATTTTTTCATATGCTGAAGATGGCCTTTCACTGAAGAAATTTAATTATGGGCTAATCCTTTCCAGCAGCTTGAGGTGGAAAGAGATTCCCATTGGTAAGAAGTCAGGGAAGTTCACCAGCATTAAAGGCTGGATGGAGGATGTGGGTCCCCTATAAATAGTGCAGGACGTAGGACTGAGCTTGCCATTTCCTGCAGTGGAAAGAACTTTTCTTTCTCAATGCACCACTGAGAACAGTTGACCCCACTAATTTAATTAGAAGGCAATTTACAGGCAATTTTAGGTCTAAGGTGAAATCCTGGCTCTGCTGAAGTCGATGGGAATTTTGCCACTATTTGCACAAGGATTTTACTCCACGGCTTTGTGCAGAGATGCAGGGAAAGGGAAAAGTGGGAGAGAAAATCAGTGAAGTCTTTGTCAGGCTTTATGGGAATTTAGTTTGGTAGCTGAGCCTGAGCAAGCAGGGTGTGGGGACAGCTCCTAAACAGGGAGAAATTTCTCTGCTGAAAGGCTGGTCAGGCATTGGAACAGGCTGCCCAGGAGGGTGGTGCAGTCATTATCCCTGGAAGTGTTCAGAAACGTGGATGTGGCATTTGGGGACAGGGTTGGGGGTGAGCACAGCAGTGCTGGGTGAAGGGCTGCTCTCAATGATCTTAGAGGTCTTTTCCAACCCTAAGGATTCCATGCTTGGGTGGTTCCAAAGTGTCCCTAAGCCCTCTGCCTGCTTCTCACCATCCCTCCCAAGAGAAAGGAATGTCAGAAACTGGAGCAGCCTTTGTTGATATTTAAGTTCAGAGAAAAAGCCTGCAAACCCTGGTTATAGCTCTACTGATCAAAGTCTCAGTGTGTGGTGATTTCAGAGGGGCACAGAAGGCCCCACCCTGCCAATGCTGTCTCTCAGGAGGAAAGAAACCAGACTGTCTTTGCCAACTCTGCTTCTGTCACGCAGCAGAAACAAAGATTTTATTTTTACCTCCCTGCAGGAAAGCTCTGATTTAAATAAATTATAGGTGTACACTAAAAGAAAGAACACCCCCTCCCCTTCTGCACCTACAGAAAATTTGCTTAAATAACAAATCTGCATAAAACTGGGAGATGCTGTCGTGCCTGATAGATGATCATGGGACAGCCCAATTGCATTACCAGGAAGACAGTAAACATTCTTGCTCTCCTTTTTAAAATAAATTACGCCCTGTTAATACATGCTTTGCTTCCATAATAATGCCAAAAATGAAATTACTGGTCCTGCATCAAAACACATCAAAGCTAAATGTGCTCATTTTCTCTTGCAGCTGTTGGATGCTCCCAGCTTTTCAAAGACCATTTCCTGGGACTTCTTGAGAGCCTCTTCACAGCGAGTCACCAACAGTAATCTTGCTTCCTTGGAGATGTCTGCTAGAAAGCAGAGTTTTGGGGAAGCTGCAGAGCAGAGGGAAGTTTTCACAGCTTCCTCACGGACTTGCTGCTGCTGTGTCCCCCAAGCTCTGAAGAAAAGATGCACCGTAAAGACCGTGAGAGGATGGGACCAGCAAAGCCTCTCTGTGACTTCTGAGAGCTCAAGATTAGCAGAAATCATGGAAAATAAATTAACTGAGGAGTCACACATTCCTTAACCGTCGAATTCCCTGAGTTTTTCCTGTGTGCAGCCCAACAACTCCAGGGTGAAGGGGAGCCTGCTGTTTGGATCCCCTTACAGTGGGAAAATCCAGTGGAAGCTGTTCATGTACCTGCCCTGTCTGGTCACCAAAGAGTTCTCTGAGGCTATAAAGACCAAAAATACATTTCACAACTGTTTTAAGGCCATTGAACAGCAATTCTGCGGGCCCAAAAGCTGAGCCTCTGGGATGTTTGAACACTGATGATGATTATCAGGCAATGCTAAAGGAGGGAGTCAAGGTCGAAGAGTGGCCAGAAAAAAATTGTGCAACCACAGATGACAGGTCACTTCTTTAGGCTTCTTTCCCTTCAGTGGGGCAGCTCAAAACTACAAGCCTGATGTAAAACACAGGATAATAAAAATATATGGGAAAAGGAACTGAGAACTTCTGTGGAGGAGGCACAGGGTTGGAAAACTGAAGTTGGCAGCTTTATGGGTGCCCTGGTCCTTTCTTTTTCCAGAAGGAGGACATGAAAAAAAAGTGACTTCCACTACTCAAGCTATCTCAGGAAAACTGGGAAGGATTTGAAGACTTTTTCAAAAAATTGCAGCTGCTGCCAAGCCACAGTGTCGCTGGGATTTGTTATCTGCAATATTGGATCACAAATCTAATCACAAATCAGAGACTGCAAAGGCCCAAAGCAGAACAGTCCTATGCGACAAAAAGCAATCAATCCTTGGACAAAAAAGCAATCTGAATCATATTTCTGTGATACAGCAAGAGCCTGGGATACTAAGCAGTAGGAATAAATGAAATAAATCAATAAAAAAGAGAGCTCCAGTCATTCTCTTCCAGCCCACTTTGAATGTGTGTTATGAGCAGAGGGAATGGGGGTGAGAGAGTAGAAGGGATCATTACACAACCCCTTCCCAGTTCTCTGAGCCACTCCACTCAAGTGACAAAGTGGGACAACTTGTGGAATTCAACCATTTGTGTTGAAGCCATTTGGGTCACAGAGCTGTGTTGTCTCATGGCACCTCCTAGTTACTGTGGTCCCAGTGGTACATTAATTGTGATGGTCACCAGCAGGGGGCTTCTTTCAGACCCCTTCCATTGAATATTGCTCCAGTGTTTCCCAATCAGTAGGAAATAGATTACAAGATGGTTCTTTGCCCATGAAACTTTTGATTTCTTCCCAAATACACTGCAAGAGTAGGTGACAAACTGTACATGATGCCAGCCCAGAGCAGAGGGAAGGAGAGAAGAGGTCATTGGAAGATGGGAGAGGCAATTTCAGGTGGACAGAGCTGTTATTTGTGGTTTTTAGCTGTCCCTATGGGTTAATACTTGAAAACCATCATAGTTGCATGTGTTGGCATTTTTGCATCCAATGGGATGATTTACTGGTCTAATTAATTAAGATGTAGTCAATAAGATGAGCTGGGAAAATAAGACTGAGCCCTATTTCAGATTCAGTGGGTGATGCAGCCAGGGGCTCAGATTTGCCATGTGCAGGAGTTGCAGGTACTGGCAGTGGGAAAATTCTGGATCTTTCTCCATAGGGTGATTCAGGTTCATGAAAAAATAAGGTTAATGGGGAGATAACACAAAGTCAAAGGGCTGTGGGTAGGAAAAAAACCCTTTTGTTATTTCTGATTCAGTATATTCCAGCATGAAAAAACCCCCAAAAATTAATTTCCCAGGGAAGCAGTGGCTGGATTGTACATCCCCTCAGAGGGGACACAGATCTGTCTGGCTGTCCCACTTCATGAAGAGCACACAGGGGTGGTGGCAGCTCATTTCCTTTCCCCTGAACGCTCCTGGCTGCATTTTATTGCTGTTCCGCCACCTGAAGCATTTACAAATGCATGAGTGGCTCAGGAAGCTCCGGCCCTGGGGCAGGTGAACACGTTTCACCCAAACATCAGGAAGCAATAAGGACGGTTCTCTGCAAGCACAGGAACAGATTTCTTTCACCAGAAAGGCATTACCCCCTCTAGAGAGAGATGCCTCCATTAGCTGGCTCTGCTCAGCTTGACACTTTTCTAACAGCCCAGAAAAAGCCAGGAGAACCAGGAGCTTCCAGCTACAGGGTCTCAGCTGGTGTTTGACACTCAAAGTATGTAAGTAATAATCAAGCTGTGCTAATTTCCAGCAGCCAAAGAGTTGACCTTAACAAGGCATTTTTTAGGACTGTTTGCTGTTTCTCATATGGATAGGGCTCTTTGCCTGATGGGCAGGAACTGCAATTAGGTCTTTTTTGCTTAGAAGTGGTGAGAATTTGGACTGGACGTGATGAAATCTTGGTTACTGACTGTGCAAAGCCTCTGCAGAGCTTCAAAGACAGTTTGCAAAAATCCCACCAGGCATCAATGAAAGTTCAGGGCCGCATCTCCCACACAACTTCAAGAGTAGTTCACAGCCTTCCTACAGTGCTGCAACTCTCTTGACAGGACTGGGGAAAGTTTTATCCCAATGGGAAGGACTTGATGATCTTGGAGGTCTCTGCCAACATTAATGAGCCTATGATTCTATGATTCTATCTAATGATTCTAGATATTTAAGCCTCAACTCATAGCAGGAATTTAATTAGCAATTTCAGCACAAAGCAGAGGCCTTCTTCCTCCAGGGTGGCTCTTGCACTGGCTCACCTCATGGTACCATTCCCAAATCTGGTCACTGAGGAATAAAGAGCAGTGAGCTGATCAGTGTAAAACCCAGGGGCTATTAGAGGCTGGTTTCCCACAGCAGAGCCATGTCTGGGGAAATTTAATTTACACTTGTGGAGTGATGGGTCTGAAGAAGGGCAAATTTACTTTAGATATTGGGGAAAAAATTCTTCATTGTGAGGGTGGGAACCTGGCACAGGGTGCCCAGAGAAGCTGTGGCTGCTCCTGGATCCCTGGAAGTGTCCAAGGCCAGGCTGGACAGGACGTGGAACAGCCTGGGATAGTGGAAGTTGTCCCTGCACATGCCAGGGGGTGGAACGAAATGATCTTTAAAGCCTTTTCCAACCCAAACCATCTTGGGATTCTATAATTCTAAGTAAATCGCTTTGGAAACAGAGTCATGAATTCTATAAGTGAAAAGGGACAACTCTGGTATCCCAGTATCCAACACCTGACAATATCCATTAGAGCTGGGCTGGGCTCTAGGGCCAGCCTGGGAGAACTGCAGCAAGTAACTAAATTGCTGCTTTTCCTGCCTTGCAGCTTTGATAAATCACCTTAACATTGACTCTTGCCTAACCAGACATGATTAAGAAGGTGTGAATGCCACCTTTGAGGAGTGAGGAGATAACTAAGAGTGTTTAAATTGAAGGAGTCAGCCCAGAAATGAGTATGACTGCACATTTAGATGTGCTAATCGCACCATCCTCAGTGCCTGGCTGTGACTTTTCTTTCTGAATTAGTTTTGTGTTTTAGATGAACAACAGGATCCTTTACTCAATTACAGCAGCACTCCCGATGAGTTTGTTGACATATTTGCTAATTTTCCCATGGCAGTGTGTTTTGGAGGGTGCACATACATTATTAATGAACTGAAATTGCCTGGTATTCCATCAGTTTTCTTTTACCCAGGTGTTGATACCACATAGAATCAGGCTCCATTCCTGAATGGAATTTCCACTTTGTTTTGCCACTGACTTGTTTCCATTAAATGTCTCTGGCATGTTAAAAAAATACAGAAATAAATAAATAAATAGATAGATAAACCCCCAACCTTCTCTCTAATTTTCACTCCCCAGACTAGAATTGCCATGGGAAAGATCTTTCTAAGAGTTTTCATCATGCTCTATGTACAAGTTAGGCTGATTTCAAGCAGAAATGGTTGATAAAGTGCAATATAATAAATGGTTGGATTGCAGGAGACAAGACTTTCACTCCTTCCTCTGCCAGCGCCCCCCTGGAAAACCCTGGTCAGGTCACTTAAAAGACATTTATTTACCCTAAGTTTAGACTTTGGCCTAAATGAGTTTCCCAGGCAATGGGAAGGGACAGTTTTCTCCAAGGAGAGGTTCATTTGATGCTAAAACAGGAGGGAGAAGAATTAATCACCCACTGGAAGAGTCTCTCTGCCTCTAATTAACACTCACAACAAATAAAAGATACAAGAAAAATGAGCTGGGTGAGGTAGAACAGGTGGCAGAGCTGCCACCTCACTTGCTCTTCAGTTCCAGAGAATTACACATGAATCACACAGTTATGAGTGAAAACCAGATTTGGTCAAATTTTAACCATGAAATATCCCCATCCTGGGGTTTGGTTTGATCCTACTGACAATTTAAGAAAAAACAGACCCAAAAACAAACCTGGAAAAAACTCTCCAGTGTAAACTCGCTCCCAAACATCTTTGTTCCCAGCCAGATCCAGTTACAGACTCTGAAAATAAATCTCACTGTAGGGGGATGCAGAAAGGAAAATTTGGCTGCACAGCTCTGCAAGAGCAAATAAAGAGAAAAGATGAGCTGGGAGGGAAAAGACCTTTTCAGAAAGGTGGGAATGTGCAGCCCTATGCAGCTCCCAGTTTAGCACCTATTGTAATCTCAGGCACTGTGGGTGGATCCTGCCAACCTCAGGAGCCTCTGCTTCTTCTCCTAAATCCTGTCACCTCTCTGGTGGCCACCCACAGGTCCCCGTGTGGGGTAGGCCCACCAGATGCCTCCGTTCAGGCAACCGAGTCCAGCCCTGGAGCTCATGGAATTCGGCTCCTTGAGTTAAATGGGGATTATTTAAGGACTGCCTGAGCATTCTGGGATACCCAGATTCCAACAAACTTTTAGCAAGTTGCAAGAGTCTGTGGGAACATAGGAAATATTTTAAGCAGGAGAAGGAATTCTCTGTGCCAAAGGCAGAGGGAAGCATCTGGGCCCCAGAGCAGATTGTGAATTTTCACTCCGAGCTGAATCGAGGCTGAGAGTTGTGCAAATCTCACAACATTTTGGTCCAAAGTGATGGAAACAGGCATTGCAAAACCATCTCTAATTGGCACGCTGATAAATTGTTAAATCTTTCCCCGAGCTCAAACACAGGCAAGTGCAGTCCAGGTGGAATAGACCAAATTAGGTCAGAGCCTCAAATTCTCAGCATCTCTCTGGCACATTTAAGACACCGATCAGACTAAGCCCAGATAAGCCTATCAGCACTGACAGAACTTGGCTAGACTTCAGCATTTATCATACTCTCCACAGAGTGACTAATAAAATCAGATTATTCCATTATGGCATTCAAGTACATTCATATTCACCAGGTAAATAGAGGTTTTGTATGTAGGGCTTGTTGCAACATTCTAATTTTCATTCAAGTTATCATTAAAAAGTATGAATGAGGTCGCTGAAAATTAGAATTTTTCATCCTAAGGAAAACATTTTGAAAATTCCTATTGCCATCTATTTCACTCTGACAAAACCCAGTGTTTTTGTTTGGATTTTGCTATTAGCCAGCAGGAAATGTCAGTGTCAAAGAAAAGCTGTTAATTTATTTTTGGAGTGCTTCATCCAAGAGATACATTTTTGCTGGGTACCAGATTCCACTGAATCAACATGTTTACCTAAACTGATATTGTATCAGGTTGAAAACACACAAATTATGAGTAACAAGGCGCCTTCAGCAGAGTGAACACACCCACTATCACCTTTTGACATCAGCCCATTAACTGTGGGCTTGCAAACAGTCTGAGTGTATTTAAATTGGGGATTTAGACTGCAGCAGGCATTTTCTTTGCTGTCACTTTGCCTTTGGTGCTGGCAGCAAACATTTCCACCTGAGATAGGTGAAATTCAGTTGTTTTTTTTTTTCCTACGTGGAACCAAAGCCAAATTTGCACACCATGGGACTGGACAGGGCAGCTCCCCTGCAGTGTGGGTTCATAACTCCTTTAGGACAAACCAGGGGCTCTTCCTTGTAAAAACCTTATTGAAGAGAGGGTTGAACATCTCTGGAAAGGCCATGGAAGATGAGAGGGTGCAGAGATCTCCCGTGCCAGGCCAGATTCCCTCAGAGAAACAACAGTGCCACACAAAATAGACACAATGGCTCTTAACAGAGTGATGGTCATCCTCAGAAACTGGGTTCCAGGAGCTGTCTGCCCATCAGCACCTTCCTCTTGTCCAGCTGGATGAAGCTTTTAGGATCCATGGACACAGCAAGATGTGGAGATTGCCTTGATCTCCTCTGCTTTGGTTTGAGAGAGCCCTGAAGCACCTGGGAGCACTGCCAGCACAGGGGTGGCCGTGAGAAGACCTCTGTAACAAACACAACAGGATCCCCAAGGAACTCAGAATTTAGGAGTTTGTATCAGCATCCATGGTCAGTTCATAATTCCAAGAGAAACAGATTTTGATTTCTTTCCCTTCTTTTCCACTCTAGACACATTTGTGTTCCTAAGCCAGGTGACATTCTAGACAGGGAGAAGGGGAGTCAGCTTCACTTGTATTTACAAATATATCCCAACCCTAATATTAACAACAGCAATTTCAGTTTTTAGATCTCCTTCCAGTTCTATCCAAGCTCCGTCATTATTATTTGTTGAGTGATTTCCTCACTGCAAGAACTTTGAGGCGGAACTTACCCACATTTGTAACGTATTTGGAGTTTTTACCAGAATCACCACAAGGCATTTTGTTCAAGTTTTTTGATCTTGTGCTGGGTTTCACATCTATAAAATCTGATTGTAATAAATTGACTGGAAGATGCATGTGCAAAGCACAGAACTTCCGAGAGGTCATAAAGTGAGAAAGGACACATATGGCATCTTTTTATGCCTCTACAGTGCACAGATTTCAGGCATAATGGGTGCTGGATTAAATTATCTCTTGGTCAAGTCAGTGGGATAATAATCACAAAAACAGCAAACAGGATCAAGTCACCATTTTTCCCTCTGGGTGTTAATTCCAGAAAGCCACAGTGGGAGGATCAGAGTGCTTGCATGCTCTAACCCCTCAAGACAAGACCTTCAATTTTAAGTGCAAAGCTCTTCCTTCTCTGGCATCCACCACACAATTATATTACTTACTCAGATGGGAAATTCACTTGCCATCAGCTCCCTCAAAACAACCTGCCTTTCCCAAGTGTGTCCTACAGGAAAATAACATTTGTACTTATGGATTTATCAGCATGAACCACAGCTGAGTTGCTTTTGGAATTTTCTTTTCTTGTCAGGACACACCAGCATCATAAATCTCTTGTGAAAATGAAGAGTGCTATTAAAAAGGGGTGTTTCTTGTGGAGCTACCACTGCTCCAAGCTCGAGTTGTGTTTTCTTATTCCTTCCTGTCCCAAAGGTGTGTTACCCTGAGATTCCTTAATATCTGTCACAAAATTACTGCTGCTGGAATAACAAGAAACCAACTCAACAGTGCAAAAGGAAGAGAATCTGGGAGAGAAACAGCTTTTAGAGTACAAACAAAACACTGCCCAGCCCCATCACAGCTGCATCTGGGGGCAAACCCAGCATTAGGACAGGTGACCATTACACAGCACTGTGAGGGGTGTTATAGGGCACTGCTCAGCTGCCTTCCACAGGCAGTGCTGTGCCAGAGTTTTGGCACACAGCAGGTAAGAAAGGCAGAGCATCAGTCTCTGTGTGCAGTGAGAGCTCAGGGAATTTAGGAGAAGCAGTACTGAGAGGAGCAGAAATCAATCCAAGAATTGAAGGCAGTTCAGCTCCCTGTTGCTGTTCAGATCTTTAAGTTTTCACTTGGATAAGCACAGAGCTGCCTTGCCCTCATCCTCCCTTGTCCCCATGAAGTGGAAGGTGATGCCATGCAAATGGACACTTGGATGAGAGCTGGACCAGAGGCATCTAGTGAGTTCAGACTCGAATTAAGCAGGTGTTGACCTGCTAAAAGGGATGTGTTGAACTGATAAAAGGCATCCCTGATCCTCAAGTGGTCCTTATGCAATCCTCTGAAATCCCTTAAGGAGGTTTACTTCAGGATTAAAAGGCATGTAGATTAGAGAGTGGTGTTTGGTCCGTTTCCTCTTTAGCTCCACTTCACTCCTAAAGATTTTTCAGTGCCAGTCAGGTTGTATTTGAGCTCGGGTTGTACTGACTGTAATGGAATTGATCTCGCTGCAACCTGCAGCCCTGTTCAGCTCACCCTAAACCAGATCTTTAAATCTGATCAGCTGAACTGCCAAACCATAGCAGGGGGATTGGAACTGGATGATCCTTAAGGTCATTTCCAACCCAAAACATTACACTGTCTTCTGACTCTCTGATATCCTTCCCAGAGTTGTTGTGGACTGTGGGGCTTGTGCTGAGCTCAGAGTTACTGTGATGGGAAAAGGCTCTGCTGCAGCCTTGAGGCTGCTGAGATCCCAGTGCAGCACTCCTGGAAGGGCCAGGGACAGAACAAAGCTGGTGTGAAGTCAAGCACAGCACTTCTCTGCCTGCCAATCCCCAACATCGCCTGGAGACAAGGAGAGAGGACTGTGAGCGAGAGGACAAGGCTGCTGTCTTTGTCTCTGAGAGCTGAACTTCCACCTCGGAGGGAGAACAGCCAGGGCCTGGCAAAGAACTGTTTAAAAACACAGCGCAAAACCAATTAAAGAGAAGAGTCCCAGCTGATCAGTCCTTGAAGTACCTCAGCACTGAGAGTGCTCTGACAGCTTCAAGTGCTCTGAATCGCAGTATCCACCGGCAGTAGCAGGTGAAAAAGCAGGGATAAGTCACAGATGAGATGCTGAATGTGGCTGATATTGCCCCATCAGCGACCCCCTGATCGAGCCCAGATTTCACTGGAGACACCCTGAGTTTCTTCCTGGGCTTTTTGACTGAATGGAATGTGAGCCTTTATCACAGCTGGGGATTTGTTGACGCTCAGTACGACCAGAAATGTTGGATCTGTGTTCACCAGGTGAGAATTAAGCCAAATCCTTCCTGAAAATCTCAGACTTCCCATATTACACACAGACTCACAGGCTGGCCTGCCACAAACACTCCATCTGACAACAACCCAGTGGATTCTACACACCAGATTCAGAATTAACTGTCAAACCTAACACAGGTTTTTGTGTGAGACCCTGTGAGGTTTCACTTCATCTCGGTGTGCCCTCTGTCTCGACAGAGGAAGTGCCACATCTGGTGCCCTGAACCATCTGGAAATAATTGTCAGCTCTCTGTATTGCACAGAATATAATTTCCTTGAGCTATTCAACACATGTTACTGTAGTGGATTCATAAATAATATTATGAAATGGTCAAACTTCACTAAAAACGTTGGATCCCGAAGTGAAAAGGAGGAAGTCTGGACTATGTAAGTTATAGTTACACTCACCTGGTTTGGTGTTACCATTTTCTTTGATTTTTAGCACAAAAAAATTTACTAAGCTTTCCTTTACAGATAGGTTTCCAAAAATTAATGTTAATAAGAATCATGAATTTTCTGTTGAGCTCCAGTTTCTTTCAAACCTGTTGAACAGCCCAGGTGTGCTTCAAATTGGATGCAGCTTTCTCAGGAAAGGTCATGAACCTTGGTAATACCTTTATAACCATCCCAGCTTTAGAAAGATTTCTGGGGAAAATTAAGTGCCTAAAGGCTAAACTGTATCCTGTCTCAGAGCTCCCACGTTAAGGTCATGTTTAGAGGGTATAAATTAGCTGTGTCTGTTAGTAGCTCTCTGACCTTAAGCCATCAATGTAAAATCCTGTAGTTTTTTGGCTTAAAGTGAATTAGAAAAACACAAAGCAGGTAGTTAAGCGGATAAAATGACAGAGCAGCAACGGCACACAGATGTTGTTATGTTCCTGCAAAGACTGTCCTTTGCACTCTCCAAGCTGTCTTTTCTACTCATTCTCCAAAATATGCATTATATTTAACATTAAAATGAGAGCTTGTAGCGCTGGGTATCTTTGCCCATCTGTTTCTCCTCTGAAGTGCTCAGTATTTTAGGAAACTAATAAAAATAACAGAGTGGTAAGTGCCAAGTTTATGCTGAAGGGACTTGTTGTTTTGGAGCTGTGCTGGGAGAACTGGCCCCTTCCCAACAAGGTGCACATGAAAGTCCACCCTGGGCTGGGTGATGGCAATATCCCAGCCCTGCCTGTGAGCCTATAGAGACAATAAAGCTGCTGGATCAGCCTGCAGAGAGCTTGGGGCCAAAGCTGTGTGCAGTGTGCTCTTCCTAAACACTGCTTTTGAAGTCTTTGCAGATGATGTGTCTCTAAAACTGCCTTTGGGACTGATCCACTGAAATCACTCAGAGCTTTTTCCATTTCCTCTATCCTCTTTTTTAAGTTGTAAACACATGGCCCAGTGTCTCCTTGGGGGATGGAGGGAAGGATTTGGCCTCTTCTGAGCTGTTACCTCCACATCTGAAGGTGCCTGTGACAGAGGGTTCAGCTGCTGACTGAGGTTGTTTCTCCTCCAGGCTGAAACCTGGGATGTTCCCAGTTGTGATTCTTCTCTCTGGCTTCTCTCTGAACTTCTGATCCTGTCTCTGCTGCTTCCCTCCCCTTTCCACTCACCTTCTCTCCACCCAAAGCTGTGGTATCGCCTCACTGACTTCTTCCCAACCCTGGCAAACTTGTCCTCTAAGCACCAAGAGGAGGAGAGAAGATGAGGAAAGATGGAGGTGATGACAGGATGGCAACAACTGGCTCCCTGGATGCCTGTGAGGAGCAACAGGCCCCATCAATGATGTCCTGCTCACTGTCCTCTTGCAAGTCTCTCCAAACCCATGCTTAAGAGCTTGACCCTCAGCCCTGTCTGTAATTTCCTCCTGAGGGAAGGAGGAGGGGCAGGCTGTGATCTCTTCTTTCTGGTGACAGTGACAGGACCCAAGGGAACAACCTGAAGTTGTGTCAGGGGAGTTTTAGGTTGGATATGAGGAAAAGGTTCTTCCCCAGAGGCTGCTGGCACTGCCCAGGCTCCCCAGGGAATGGGCACAGCCTTGAGGCTGCCAGAGCTCCAGGAGAGTTTGGACAACGCTCCCAGGGGTGCACAGGGCAGGATTATTGGAGTGTCCTAGGCAGGACCAGGAGCTGGACTAGACCTTGCAGCTCAGGACATCCCATGATTCTATCTATTGCTGTGCACAGCCTTTATGCTCCATGACATGGAGCAGGTTATGTTTGTTAGGTGGAGCTGTTCCCCGTGGCCCTTCAGGGGAGCAGAGGTGCACTTGAGTGGATGCTTCAAATACCTAATTAACCTGCAGGAATGTAGGACTCGACCTTAGCACAAGGAGTCTCATCCAAAGGTCACCAGAGTCACTGAAAAGTCTGACCTGAACCACAGCTGGAGGAGTTTTGCCAAAAGCCACAGTTGTGCAGCAAATAAAGATCGCTTATGGTGATTTCTGCCGTTCCCATCTTGCTGCTTCCATTAACACTATTTCCTTCCCTTCCTTCCCCACTCCTTCCTCTCCTCTTTCAGCATAAAAACGAGCCTGCCAGACAATGCATTCACAAGTTAACACAGTGCAACAGACTGCGACTACATTAAGAGCAGCTCACAGGCAGGTTTTACATCCAGGCTCTGGGGAGCGAGCAATGAAATAGGAGGATGGAGCTTGGCACTGCTGTGAAGCTGAGCAGCTTCAGCTATAAAAAGAAGCCTTTTACACAGATATATAAAATTAAATAGCATCTGAAAGCCTCTCTGCTTTTGGAGAGAAGATTAAACGGCAGCACATGAGCACCAAGCTGGTGAGAGAGCACCTGGGTTGGACATGTGCAGAGGAAAGATGTCCAAAGGCCAGGGCTGCAGTGCTCCGCCTCAAACCCGCCCTGCAGAGAGTGCATTCAGGCTCGATGGGGGTTCATCTGGGCAAGAGGGGTCCCAGCTCTGGCTTGCTCCTCGTGGGCAGGTGCATCACACGTGGCTTTCCCCTTCTGTGGGTTTAGAAGTTGTGTCAGGTGGAAATGTGATCATATAACCACTTCCTGCACTTCTCTAAGCAATTTAATGAACGGTGCAAGCTCTTTGTACAAGCTACAGCTCCAGCAGTGGTGACATTGCCCAAAAACACTCATATTGTCTTAGGATCCTGGGCCAGGACTTCAAGCAGGGCTTGAAATGCAGAGGCTCTGGAAGTGTGAACACCAGACAGGGCTTGTCACCCATCACCCATCACCCATCACTTCCCAGCATCTGTCAGTTCATGCTGCCCTGGGTCACAGCCCAGCAGCTCCTGGGAGCAGCATTTCTCACACAGAGCATCTGGAGTTTGTTTTGACATTGCAGGAGTTCAGTCCCTCAGCTCCAATGGTAATTTTTTCTTCTGGATTAAAAAACCAGGGGCCTTGCTGCCTGAGTTTTTCTCTGCCATCCAACACTGGATCTTGCTATTTTCTGTTAGTTTAAATAAACTCTTAAATACTTTGCTCTTTCCTTTGGAAGTTGTAGTTCTGGGTTACAATCAGGTCACCTCTCAATCATCTTTTAGACAAACTGAAGAGACTGAGCTCATTAAATCACTTACCAAAAGTGCTTCCCCCAGCCCTCTAATAATGGTATGTATTGCTTCTCCTCCCTGAGTAGTTGATCCATATGCTGACACCAAAAGATACCAGGTGGGTCTGACCAGTGCTCCCAGTTAAGGGGCTTTTTTAACCCAACTGCTCCTCTCCCCAAACACCTGAAAGGTCGATCAGACACCTCCCTCCAAACCACACAAACAACTCTCAGTCTGTGACTAGCAGGGCAGACTGAACTGCTCAGATTTATACCCACAAGATTGTCTTTGGAGTCACTGTTTTCAAAACCCTGTTCTCCAAGAATTACCTGCATTCTTAGAGGCAGCAGATTGCATTTGTCTGCAATAAAAAGACCATTTGCACAAGCCTGGCTGACAAGCAGTCAGAATTGCCCTCTCTAAATGTCTTGCCTTCATTATTATTTATAGGTGCTTCATCATTTTGACACCCACAAATTTTATTGGCTGTGATTGCATATTTACTTTGGGATCATTAATGACACTGTTGATAGTGCTGGGCTCAGAGCCAATCTTGTAAAGTGCCAGTAAAGCATCTCAAAAAGTCATTTTATTAGCTACAGGAATGCTGTCGCCCTTGTTCTTAATCATTTAAAAGTGTTTCTATGGATAAGAATATCTATTCACATCTATTGCTCATTATTGCCCCAAATATTGCTCAATATTAATTAAAAGCATTTGAAAGACGCTTTGGAGTATTTATACACAAATCCTTCCAATTTCCCTTGATCAAGTGTCCAACAGACCTGTGTTCAATAAAGCCATGCTGGCACACAGGATAATTGCATTGTTCCCTCACTAATCAAATAATCAAATCCCATATCAGCTTTTCCATAATTCTGCCCAGGGCTGGAAATCCAATAAACTGGCATGTAGTTAACAGGATTACTTGATACTTAAACTTCTAGAATTAGATCCTTGCTGAGTCCTCAAAAAATGCTGGGACTCATCCCATTGAATCCCAAAAAATGTAACATTTCCAATTGTTGGGGCTTAATCCACTCTCACAGATGCTCTGACACAGGGGCTCAGTCAGACTGCAGTGGAGCTGCTGGGATTGAATAAAAGATGCCCCCAGCTCCTCAGCCACTTAAACACCTTAACACAAACCTAACTTTGTTTATCTACCTATATAATTCTATAATCTGCTCATCACCATAGCAACCAAAAATACGATACCCTCAGCATATCACGGGTAACTGCATTTGAAGGAATCTTTCCTCTAGAAATGTCCTTGCTTAGCTTTGCATTAATCCCCATGGCCACTCACTTCACACTATCACTGCAAGCTCAAGGAAGCACAAATGTGTGAACTCACAGCCACAGAAGAGGTTTCAAGAAATATCTGACGCTTACCACTTGAATTTATGGATGAGTTAGCCCGCTTCTCTCACTGTGAACAGTTTTGTCTCACAACTTTTGCGAGCTCTGCTCACAGCTCAGGACTTACACACTCCCTCTCATGAGAGCAGAAACACATCTTGGGAAATTAAAAGTGTTTATGACCTCCTTTCTTGGCTGGCTTTTTGGGTTTTTTTGATTGGTTTTTCTTTTTTGTGTGTTTTTTTTTTTTAACAGAAACATTTCAGCTCTGTAGATAAAGTTCAGAGCTAGAGACAGTACAAAACAAGAGTTATACTGCTGAATTGAATTCCACTCTCCTTAAATCCAAGGTTTGTAGTGTGCTCTTTTAAGGTCCTGGACTCTACTATTTCATGGCCATTATTGCCAGGATTGTCACAGAATAATTTGGGTTGCAAGGGACCTGAAAGATTGTCCAGTTCCAAACCCCTTCCAAGGGGGGTTGGTTCACACTGCCAGGTTGCTCCAAGCCCTACCCAGCCTGGCCTTGGACACTTCCAGGGATCCAGGGGCAGCCACAGCTGCTCTGGGCACCCTGTGCCAGGGCCTCACCATCCTCTGGGTAAAGAACCTCTTCCTCCTAAAATCCAACCTAAATCTCTCCTCTTTTAGTTTCAAACTGCTCCCCCTCATCCTATCATTATCTACCTCTGTAAAAAGCTGCTCTTCTGCTTTTTCATGAGCCCTTTTTAGGTACTGGAAGGCCACAATAATCTCTCCCAGGAGCCTTCTCTTCTCCAGGCTGAACAACCCCAACTCTCTCAGCCTGTCCCCAGAGCAGAGGTGCTCCAGCTCTCTCTGATCATCTTCAGAAGCCACTACCTCCCAAAAGTCAAGGCTAAGAAAAAAGAAAGAGGGGAAAAAAAAAACCCCAAACATCTTTGGAACATATTGTTTCTAAACTTCTTGATTCAAACTGCAGTTTTTAATGTGGCCTCTGGTTAATAAGAGAGGAAAGTGCAAAAATCAGCAAATAACCTTTCAGTGACTCTAAAGGGAGGCAAACAGCACACACATCGCTGGAGTCACAACCAGGGTGAGAATCCAGGAAAGGTTCATTTAGGCCCTACACTCCTCTTTATCAAATATATTAAGAAATGCATTTGATCCTACATGAAGAGGCAGAACTGAAAATCATCCTCTCATCTCTCCCCAGTCTAGACACAGCTGGCACACCCACATCCACCAGGAGGAGAAGACAAATCCTCAGCAACCCAAAACACTGTACCAGGAGCTCTCAGTCGAGGTATTTCATGGTAGAACTTCAATTCCAGACATCTGTAAAGTCTGGATGAAGAGCATTACACACTGTGACAAAGCTGTGAGGATTAGGCAAGATCTGAGCCACGCCCTGCAGACACCATGTCCTCGCTCCAGATCTCATTGTACATAGCCTTTGATCCTGCTTTCAGTACCTCTCCAGCAAGCAGTTCTATAAATAAATGTCAGGCTGCATGACTCTGTGATTATACAGAGCAGGAAGAAGGCACAAAGGCCCTCAGTAAAAGGAACAGACACTCTAAATAATTTGTATTAGCTGGAGTGCAGTGAAATATTAAACTGAAAGAAGTGGCCTTCAGAAGTTGTAGTCTTGCCCTTTGTGTCAGTCCCTGTGGATAAGAACATGCTGTACCCTACTCTGGATTTTGATTTCTGGGCAAACTGCTGGTTCTTCAACCCAGCCCAGGCCAGTGACCTCCCCTGAAACGTGGTCCTGGAAACAGCAGATCTTCCTGCAGTTCAGAATTCCAGATTAACAGCTGGCCTAAAGCTTGGTTCATAGAATCACAGAATGGTTTGGGTCGGGGATGACCTCGAAGATCATCTCATTCCAACCCCCCAAACTGCACATGTGACCCCAGCATTCGTTTGTAAGCTTTGAACCAGTGTGTAAACATGGCTTAGAGTTCTGAACGCTGTAACTATGGCCAAAACGAGACACCATTTGGTCAGGAAGGATACTCCAGGTCCTTATTCCTGTGCTTGGGAGGAGAGTTCCACACCTTCCATATTGTGACCCCATCTCTTCCAGCATGTTTTTTCCTCAACAACATCTATAATCCCTCACTGTTACAACAGTTCTACAATACAACGAGTACTACAAAGGCAAATAGTGGGAAAATAAGAGAAGTTTAGGGAATAAAGGAGGGCTATTAAAGGATGCAGGCATACTGCAAGAAGAATTCCACATGCAATATGCACAGAAAACAGAGGGATAATATGAGGGCAGGAGGTCACAGTTGCTATGGGGAGGGGACCAGCTGAAGCCCTGGCACGAGACCCACTGCTGACATGTGTCAGCATTAACAAGCACTTTGTAGAACAAACACCAAAGGGCATCTCCTGGCTTTTGTCTTGTTCATTCCCATCAGCAGGGCACTTTTCCTGTCAGTGTTTCTGTCCATAATGGCCAAACCCTCCTGCTTAATTGGCTCCATGTAGCACCACCATGGACAGAGCCACCTACCCCCGCTGGCTCTGGCCCAGCTGGGTGAGAGCTGCTTTCACTGTGGGCACATTTCCATGCCAGCACTGGCACTCTCCTCCTAACACTGTTTTCCACCCAGAGAGTGCCAGCTTCCTCTGCCAGTGGCCATTCCCCCCACCACCAACCACAGGCTGGTGGCTCCTTTCGCTCCCTTGGGGCAGATGGTTCCATCAGGGCAGCTCTCAATCCCAAAATAACACATTTGATGGTGATGTTGGCACAGGAGACAGTTGGTGGCTGTTCTTCAACGCTGACAGCCACTGTCCACTCCCCCAAACCTGTCTGTCTGCAGACAGACACCCACCCCTGTCCAAACCAGAGCCCAGGCAGTTTGGGGGCTGTCCCCAACAGTGCCACTGTGTCACACGTGGCTGGGATGGCCGAGCACCTCTTCCCCCTGTAGCAACAGCAGGGTGTATTTTGTGTTTATTTCCTGGCTCAAATCTTTCCATTTGTTAGGTTTGGCTCGATGCCACGCACAGCTGAAGAGCCAAAAAGCCAAGGGCAGAGGGCTGCTATTTCACCTTTGATAGATGGGAACTGAAGTTACTCTTGGCAGCTGACTTGAGGCTTCTGTAAAGTAAAAAATGGGATCTGGTTGCCACAGGGCAGTGCTCTGCAGGTTCTGGTAACGGGGTTAATTGGGATTACCTGAGCTTGGCTTTAATCAGCAACAGGAACATATTTTTTTCAGAATTATTTTGCTGAAGTGTATTTAGAAATGTCGTGGTGAGTTTCAGTTATGGTCAGAGCAACTACAAGTTCCATAAATGACTAAAAAACCAAAACAAAACGAACAACAATGAAACAATCTGATCTCTTCAATGTAATCTCAAATTTGCACTCTAAGTGCACAAAATACTGATATAAGAAGAGAGTCTGACAAAGTCAGGGATGATAAATCTTCTGGAGTTTTCTTAATTTCAAGAGCTGTAATCCCTAAAGTTGTTCAGTCTTTTCCTGCCTTTTGTATAAATTTTAGAAACCCAGCAAGTGTTTAAGATACACATGTGATAGTCACAAAGAGCAGTGTGAAGCTTTATAGATGTTCACATGCTATGAGAAAGAAATGATAATGTCATTTACTTTTTAGAAGCTGTCTTTTTATCAGGAGACCTCAAAGACAACCCTCACGCAAAAAAAAATTACAAAAGCAAATCTTTTGATTTACACAGATCAGAAACTGCAGCACCATTGATTTGTGCAGCATCTCCCACCTTGCTCTTGGAAGAGCCACAACCATGATGGGTTACTGTGGGGTTGAATTTATTGCTTTAACCATCACCCAACGTGGGCCCTCAGACACCTCCTGGCTATAAAACCTGCACCCCAGCCTCTATCAAACCTGATTTGGATCTTAGCTGATGGAAGCAGCTCCCCAAAACCCAGTGGAGCCATATCTAGGTCCTCTATATTTCATGTTAATGTAACCCTGCAATTCACCACGTCTGTTCTAAGTGTTTCTTAATCTTTTATTATTTCCGTGTCAAGGACTGAAGAATTTTCTGGCTTTGTGTAATTTCTCAGACGTCTGAGAACACCAAAACATTCCATTTTAATTCCTCTTTCTAATGGATGAGCATTTAAACCCGTTCCCAATCAGTTAGCCTTACTTTGAGGGCCAATCTCTGAGTAAGTAGACTGTGACAGAACCGAGCTCTGCGATCTAAGTGCCACAGATGCCTCAGGGCAGATTTAGACTTAATGACAGATGAACCCAGCTCCAGCCAAATCCATGGCAGCCTGTTTTCATCTCAGCACTCAGCAGGAATGAAATCCCCCTTGAATCTGGGGTGGGACTGGGTTTTTTCACTCTTGAAGAAGAAAGAGGTGAAAAGTCCAAATACTGAAGTCACTTGGGAGTTAAGGTCTACCTTCCAGCAGGTATCTTTATGATCTTTCCCACACAAGTTCTAGGTCTAAAACTGTTGTATGGAAGTGGCAGATCCTGGGACAGGTGGCAGAGACTTGTGTCAGTTTGCAGTGGAGATGTGGGGGGAGAATAAATGATATTTAGTCCCCAGATACCTTGTTAATCCTGAACTCCAAACTGATGTTGGAAATGGGCCACTGACCCCAGCAGGCCCTTACATGTTAGAAAATCCTCGTGTGACCCCAAGAGCCTGAGCCACACAGGCAGCCCTCTCAGGAACCTGCCTGCCCACAGTTCCAGACTGTCCATAATTCAGAGGTTTTTTTTTTCTGTGTTATCTTTTGCAATGGTATTCTGATATATCGGCCCAGAGGGCTGATCTAACATCTCCTATGTGGATATCCTGAAGGAAGCACAGTCCTGAGGGGACACATGCAGAAAACAGGCTTATAAATGTGATTTTCTGTGTGAGGAAGAGCCTTCACTTTAACCAGTCGGCATGAGGTGCCCATTTCCCCTGCATAAAGCAAATGATGCAATTGCAGACATTGCTCACATTTCAAAATTCAACAAATTCAATGAATTTTGAAATTGTCAATCTTCTCCTCAGTGCTTTGATTTATGATTAATGGCATTAAAGTCCATGGTATGGGGGTTGGAACCAGACCTACTGTGGCTGATAAAAGTCTACCACGATCCACTGTGTTTTAGCATCCTGATTTATTCCCCAGATTGGTTTGATCACTCCACAAATTCCATGCTCAGTCAAGGCACTGGGCAGCAGTTGACAGAGGAAGCCTGTGCTTGTCAGCTCACTCCACCATGAGCTCAGCAGCAATTCCTTCCAGCTGGAAAAATCTGAATTGTTTCCAAACATCTTCCTTCCTGAAATACCAGACACAATATAAAAAGTTTACTTTGCTGGGCAAGCTTGGCTTTCTCAAATCTATCCATTTCCCTTCTGCAGGTCTTCCCTCTCTCTCACAGGACAAGAAAGCTTAACCCAGAAAGCAGATTCACCCCAGGCAAAGTGGGCTGAGTAAGTAACTGAGAGGTGTAGTTAAAAAATGATGAGTGGTTCAGGTGTGCACATTAGAAATGAGCATTGTGATACAGCCAGATCAGTAACAGTAACAGTGGAAACAGTAACAACAACAATAATATTAATAATAAGGAAATAACTCAATAAATTACTCTTCCTTCTCCCCCAGATGTTTCACAAATGACCTTGCCTGTAACTGGAAGCAATTTCCCTGTATCTCCAATTCCCCTTTGGCTCCTCATGCCGACATTATATCCAGGTTTTCCGGATATATTGGATTTTTTACCAGCTCAGGACAGGATTTTGCCTTGGGCTGCACATGTGTGTTAGGTAAATCCTGCACACCCAGAGAGATGCCAGAGTGATTGAGGAGAAACTGGACCCAGCCCAGCATGAATTATTCCTTTGGAGATGGAGATTAATTTCACCTCGCTTCAGCCACCTTTGAACTCACATCTTAGACTGGCAGGATTTGACAGGTACGGTCAAATGATGCTCAGGTAAAATGCTGCCTGCTTTGGGAAGGCCGTGGAAAGCTGTTGTTCCTTTCCACGTGGCACACAACTTCTGGAATGTTGTGTGTATCCTCCTGCACAAGCAAGATGTTGAGAAGTTTGAGTGAGGGTTGTGGAGGTGGTTTGGAGTCTACCAGCCTGGGGGATGTGATGCATGAGGAGAGCCTGGAAGAGTTTGTTCAGCCTGGAGAAGGCCAAGGGGGATCTAAATGACTTTTTTTAACTCTCAAGTAGGGGAAAATTGAGATGAGGAGCCAAACTGCTGAGCAGGGCACAGCGGATGGACATGAAACAGCAGTTAGAGAGTGAAGGGAGGGAAATTCCCACCTGAAAAAGGAAAACTGGTTTTGCCATGACAGTGGTGGAGCACAGGAACAGAGCCTCTGAGAGGCTGTGAAACCCCACAGAATCATGGATTGGTTGGGATTAGCAGGGATTTCTCAAGACCTTCTAGCCCAACCCCTTTTTTAAATTAGGGTCAGTGACAACAGGACCCAGGACCACATCCAGATGGGTTTTGAATATTTCCAAAGACAGAGGCTCCACAACCTCTTGAGGCAACTGTACCAATGTTCAACCACAATATTCAACCAAAAATCCATCGCTGGAGATTTTCAGAGCTGCATTGAAAACTTGAGCACCCTGGTCTGGGATAGTGCCAGCACTGCTCTGGGCAAGATTTTTGGAACAGACAGTCTAAGAGTCACTTCCAACCCAAAGAGTTTCATGATTTTCCAAATGATGACCACAGATGTGCCAAGGCTCCAGCTTTATGAATTCAAAAGTCCATTAGATAAGACAGACTCCAGCTAAAATAAAATAGGGCATTTTTATTGCTACAAAAAACCACAAAATGTGGAGTCAGGAGATTCCTCTACACTCATTCCTGGCAGCAACAGATCAAGAATTAGCTCTGTTTCCCAAATTTCACTCCAGCCACTTCCCCCTCATCACCTTGATTCTTAACTTTCCGTCCTACTTTTTCTATCAGTTTAAGTTCATGAGCTCCATCTTCCCATGTGCCTTTTAGCTGTAAGTGCACAGTATTATTTTTTGAAACTAGAAATGGATGGGAAACATGTGCAAAGTAAAAGAATAATGCAGAGCAGACAGCTGGGGTCCTGCATCTGACGTGTGTCCCACTGTGAGGAACCACCTGGAGGTGGTTTAAGGTACACGACCTTAAATTTGTGCATGTGACCAGGGTAAGGCTGGGTGAACACCTGGGTTTGGACTCACCACGACCCAAAAGCACCATAAAATGGGATTGCTGTGAAAGATTAGAGTCTTAACCATGAAAAAGTTTAACTTCTACTTAAAAGCTCTTAATTTTGTCCCAGCTGCCAGCTGCCCTTAGAAGAGTGACTCTGGTGGCCCACACTGTTCTTGTTTGCATCAGTACCAGGGCATTTCCCCAGAAACACTGATAGAACCAGTCTTTGAGTTATTGGCTGTTTCCCTCCAGAACAGTTTGGGTTGAAAGGTTAAAGACTCACTTGTTCCACCCTCTGCCATGGGCAGGGACACCTCCCACCATCCCAGGTTGCTCCAAGACCTGTCCAGCCTGGCCTTGGACACTTCCAGGGATCCAGGGGCAGCCACAGCTTCTCTGGGCACCCTGTGCCAGGGCCTCCCCACCCTCACACTGAGGAATTTCTTTCTAATACCTCATCTAAACCTCTCCTCTTTCAGTTTAAAGCCATTTCCCCATGTCCCATCACTCCATGCCCTTGTCCCAAGTCCCTCTCCAGCTCTCCTGGAACCCCTTCAGGCACTGAAAAGAGCTCTAAGGTCTTCCTGGAACCTTCTCATCTCCAGGCTGAACCACCCCAGCTCTCTCAGCCTGTCCTTGTAGAAAGGTGGAGGTAATATTCTGTTTTTTCTGAGAAATTTTTAAAACAAAGACAAGAAATTATACTAACCCCACGTGTTGTTCGAGCCGTGAATGCAATCACTCCCAAAGAATAAGTAATTTTAAAAAAAAGTATATATTTAGGTACCTACTTGGGAGAGAATAGAAATGAAATTCAGAGAAGCTCATTATCACAAGTATATTGACACAAAGGGAGAATTATACACATCTGCTGAAGACAAAGCCACTGCATTGATTCTTTTTCCATTTTCTAGGTATTTAGCAGCTATTTAACCTTCCTTGCTGAGAGGATGATACCTGGAATTTGCATCATTTCTGTGTCTGTCCAGTACAGTTTGTGGTAGAAGGACTGGTTTTTCAGCTCCAGCAGCACTGAGGTAACACTGGGCCTTCGGTAAATGCTTCAACAGCTGCTCTTAGAGCTATTTAGAAATTTCTGTGCAACAAATAGCACATTTTCCCTGAAAGCAAAAGCCTCCTCATTTCCATGCTCATTCAGCCTCAAGGTTTTTCACCCATGCTGGTCAGTTTTACACCCAGCACTGGTGCCCTGAGTTACCCAGCAAAACCTCTTTTGAAATGCAAAAGTTGGTAACAACTGAAATAATTAAAAAGATTAAAAAAAAAGAAAGACTACTGCTGACTGAAGGTCCCTTCCAAAGCGTGCTGCAAAATTAAACACTTCCAGGGAAGGATGAAAATATCCATCAATTCTCTGAATTATATCAGCATCAGGGGTCTTGCTGAGATGGGGCTTTGTTGCTCGGGTTGCTGGAGCATCCTTGGTGATGCTACATTTCTTTTGGAGATGATACCAAAAGAAAAGAGTGAAGGAGAGCGAGACAGGGACAGTTATTCTTGTTTTACACTGAGAGACTCAAGGGGTGAATTTATTAAAAGGCTTCTGCAAAGGGTCACCAAAGAGTCTTTCAGGCTGAGAACAGAATCCAGACGTCTTTGGTCTCTTCAAACAGCTACAGGCTGTTTGTCCTTGGCACCAATCTGGTAAAGCTTCTTTACTCTATTTTTGCTCAAGCCAGACAGCAAATTCCCTCTTTTACAGCCCGAAGCCTCCATACAATACATGGAAGTGTCTGACAACAGCCACAACACACAAGCTGCTCCCCATCACAGCCGCAGCAACATCATCACCCCAGCCACAGCCTCACCTCAAAGTCCTCTGCAGGAAAAAACAGCTCTGCCCCCACACTGTGACCCTCTGAGTTCTCAGGAGGCCTGGAATAGCAGAGGAAAGGTTTCTAACTGATTTGGGGCTAATCCTACCCTTGAATGTGAGCTGCAATTGCATTAGTGCTGGTAATTTTTCCCCCTCTTTATATTCATTGTTCTCTATGCAGCCTGGAATTTGATCTTCCAGATTTGATCAGAAATTGGCCACTAATTCATCTTTGCAAACTATTGGTTTTCCCCCCATTTTTTTTTTTCTTTTAATGCAACCTGAGAGCTATCTCATCTCACAGCAGCAAAATTTTACTGAAATTTGAGTTGTAACAACCTATTTCCACAGAACTGTACTAAAAATCTGATTATTTTCTCCCTCATCAGAATGGTTTGAGCAACTGTATTCAGAAAGATACTTAATGTGAACCTTGATGCAAACCCAGACATTCATTTTCTACGTCTACTCAAAAGGGACACACCAGCCCTAGAGCAGAATGAGGGTTCATGTGGCATCAAGAAAACTGTTTGGCCAAACATTAACATTTCACTTGCCCATATCCCACCATAAACATGATTATTTTGAAGTGATACCACAAGTAGTTCCTATTTAATTTGTGAATGTGATAATACTCAGACCAAGATGTAAAATATTCAGAAAACACGCATTTCTCAAACAGAAATGTCAGTCTTGGGGATGGAACTGTTGAAGGAATTGAAGAAATGAGACATGTCAAGGAGCCTGACCCCAAGAAACCTTCGATTTTTCAAAAATTGATTTCCTCCCTCTCAAAACACTGTTGTGCACATATAGCATTGACAGAAAAACACTACAGCCAAATAAAATTGCAACAAGAGTGATGAAGCCTGATGTTTCAAAACATTAAAAAAACGTGATTTCTGTAATTTCTTAGTTCCCAGGAACAAGTTTTTTTTTTGGTTTATGACAAAATTGATGGCAGTTATGCCTCACACAAAAGAAATAATTGAGAGGATGAAGTGGTTCCACTCCAAGTGGCTGCTTTCAGTGCAATGCTTGAAAACGAAAAGAGACCCATGGAGACAGAACAGCAAAATTATTACACGGCGATGGAAGCGCATCCAAGCGGCTCTTGCTGTTAAAACCTTCATAATGGAATGAAAACATGACATTCTGAGCGAAGCTTTCCACACTCCAGGGCAGCATTCCCCACTCCCAGGCCCTTTCCCTGTGTGTGGGTTAAGGTGCTGCTGTTCTGTTTGCTGGGATGCACAAAGGGTTTTCTGCAGGGGGAGCAGCAGAAGGGCAGCACAGCTGATGCCTTAGGATTTTAGCTTTTATATTTTCAGATCCTGTACTGCTTTAGTGTGTAACTCTAAAACTCCACAGCCTGTCAGCTACTGTTCTCCTGTTTTATTCAAACAGAACAATTCCTCTCTAGGCCTAAAGCTCAAGGACACCTGATTGTCTCAGGCCCTGAGAGATGTAAACAACAGTGAATTGGGAGGAGAAAACTTGGAGTAAATGATTTCATTACCTGAAGCTGTAATTGGAAGATTAACCCCTGGTGTGTAAATGGACCAAATTTATGACTGTATGAAATACTTGTGACTGGGGTGAGGCCCCTCAGAGGCTTTGCCTGCCCAAGGTGTACCTAGTGAAAGCCTTTAATAAACACTCGCTTTTATTCTCCTAATCTCGTCTAGCCTGTTTTAGGTCACCACTCCAAGGCATCACAGCCTCCCAAACACCTCTGCCAGGGCTCTGTGGGGCACAACCACCCACCCCAGAGACTACCCACCCTCCCCAAGGGTGCAGCTCAGTCTTGGCACCACCTCCAGCATGTCACAGCCCACCCAAGAATTCCCTCCTGGCAAGCACATCCCAAAGGGCAAAACCCAGAGGGACAATTGCTCCAGGCCCCACAGCCACGAGTGACAAGGGCAGCGTGGAGACGGTTTATTTTGAGCACACAGAGGCCAGCTCAGGTGACTGATTCTTCTCCCACACTTGCACATGGCTGCATTCTCACTCCTGTTAGTGTGAAAAGCAACCTCATGCTGCCACTGAAGGGGAACAGCTCTTTTGTGAAGCCTCCCGTGGCCTGCCCAGGCTCCCAGAGACTGGAGAGTGCAGAAAAAATGATGGGTTTGGGGAAATGGAGACACCTACATTTCCTTTCCCAAGTGGTGCTTGGCTGAGAGCAGAGCAGGGTGGGAGAGGTAAAAAAATCCCCATGCTAGGGCAGGATGGCAAACAGAGAGAGAAAGAGGCCAACAGGTTGTGCTGGGGTAGCCTGTGATCCTTGCAGCTCCTCAACAGGGCTGATCTTCCTGCATCCTGCCCAGGCTCCAGGGAATGAAATGGTGCAGTGCCCATTCCATTCTGCTCCAGCAATCTGCAGAAACTTAATACATTTCTCTTTCCACACCTGCCTTTCCCTCTTTGTTCTCACTGAGAAGTTATTACAAGGGCGAGGGAGGGTTATGCACAGAATGATGTTCTCATGCAGCCTTGAGAACTGTTCCACCTGGGAACCCAAATCTTACAATTTCTAGTCCACTGTGCCATGCCACAATTTGAGAGGGTGATAAAGAAGTGCAGGTCTCAGGGAGAGAGATTTTTGTGTTGAAGTTAGTGCATCTGAGGCTGGTTTATCTTTGCTTTTATTTTTTCTTTCCAGCTGACTCACTTTCCACCTTGTCCAGCTCCCCTTGTGCTGAGCTCAGCTGCCAGCTGCATGGGGCAGGCAATCCCAGTCTGGGCAGTTTTCACACCAAATAACCACACATCGAGAATGGGGACACAGTTCCTGAGGCACAGACTGGTTTTTGTGTCAGGCAGCTCCTGCAGCTTCTCACCAGGGCACAGATTGGAAATTCTCCATTGTCCCAGTCTCAATTATTATAAAAAAGTAGTAGAGAGAAGGCAAATTCTGATAACAGAGTCAGGAGAGCAGAAAAATTAGCTGCTCTGAGTGATTCATCATCTCAGACCACTGATGTAATCCTTCCCAAATTCAATTACAGCTAATTAAAACCAATTCTCTCATCTGAGTTGATCACTTGTGGTTCCAAGTTCCAGTTAAATCCTGCTGTAACAGTGACCATAAAATCGAGCACTCCGAGGGAAACTGCAAGGTCTGCTCCTGATGCCACCAGGGTTAAACCATAGCACACTGAGCTGGCAGTCTGCTGGCACATGGGTTGGAATAAAGAAAGATGGAATTACAGTCCTGAGTATCCCAATCCCTCTTCTTTTGCTGTCCCTGTGCCCCCAGCTGAGGTCAGTCTGCCTGGGAGAAGCAGCACTGCAGAAACTGCTGCTGCACTTCACACACAGCTTCACACAGAATCCCATTATCCCATTTGTAAGTGAGTGCTGTTCTGGAAAGGGTTTTAAAAGCCAAGCATTCCTCTTCCCTGCATTGAGTAGGATCAGATCTCACCCAGCTGTAGGAGTTAGACGTCCATATTCTGCTACCATTCACTGCACAGCAGATCAGGAAGCAGCTACAAGTCATAAAGCACCTTCCTCTGCTTCCTTCCCCGTGGCCATAAGTGCTTGACTCCTGGGAGTCTCTATTAGCAATTCTTTTATTGTGTTATGTGGATAATAAACCAACTACTCACACGGCTTCTACTGACAAGAGCAGCTACAGGACTTGCAGTAGCAAAACAAAGCTGCTGTTGGCTTTCAAGCTGCCAAGATCAACACAAAGCAGAACGGCAGTGACAGGAAATATATCATGGAAGGACACGGTTCAGGAGGGAAAACAATATTCTGGTGTTTTCACCCTCAACCCAAGCAAGGCTTGCTAATGACTGACCTTATTAAAATATTGGAAAATGGATGTTTCATCCCACAGGCTTCAGGACAGAGGCCAGTGATTGTTTTCTGGATGTATCAGGTCACAGAAATGCTTCTAAAAATGTGATTTTCCCAGGAGGAGTCATTGTTCTCTGACATCCCTTTTTGAATGGATCAGAATATGCTACTAAGAAGACAACCAGAGTGGATCTCCAGTCCAAGGAAATAACACTTCACAGGGGAAATTTCCTCTGGCTCCTGCAGAGAACAATTAAGCCATGTTGCACATGATGTAATTATACACATTTTTACCACCTTTTGTGTCTTAATCACTATTACAGTATGCTTGGCAAGGCATCACTCAGCAGCTCACAATCGCAGCCTTTGACTGCATTATTTCATTCATTAAATTATGAAAGCAGCCAAAGAAAGCTGCAAACACAGGCTCTGGTTTCTGGCCAGCCACAGCCCTCCAAGCACACCCAGCTGACTGGAGAGGCAGGACTATTTACTCATTTTAAATGAATTGCCCTCAATTAGGCTGCCCAGCATCTTTTTGGCATGCTTCTACAACAGCTGAGAAAATGCAAGTATCAGTCCCTGGGTAGATGCTTTCTTCATTTTTATGTTTTTTTTTTTTTTTTTTTGGTGTTTTGAGATGGGAAGAGAAGGTTCCTGCACACTCTCAACAAGCTGTGTTGACTTCATCCCGAAGGAGAAACAGAAGTTGTTGGCAAGGTTATTAAAAAAGAAATAAAAATATTCTTTGTGATTTTTACATCTTCTGTCCGTGTTGTCCTGCTCCAAGAAAGGCTCAGCTTTGAGCCTCTCAGCTCTGGCAGAGCTCTGCTGTCAGGGCATCTCTGGGGTTCCTCTCCCACACAGGATCTCCTGAGGCTGGAAATGGAGTTGGTCTTCTGCACCTGCCCTGGGGACAGCACTTTTCACAGATTTTCACAGAACTTGGAGGAATGCTAAAGATTTCAGGTGTCTTTCCTGCATCATCTTCCAAATCATGTCATCCTAACAAGAATATTAAGGATTATCAGGTAGGAAATGAAAAAAAAAACAAAAAAAACCACAAAAAACCATTCATAAGACAGATGGAGAAGGACTTTTTAAAAGGACCTGGAAAAATGGCTTTAAACTGAAGTGGGCAGGTTTAGATTTTAGGAAGAAATTCTTCCCTGTCAGAGTGGGCAGGCCCTGGCACAGAGAAGCTGTGGCTGCCCCTGAATCCCTGGAAGTGTCCAAGGCCAGGTTGGATCGGGCTTGGAGCAGCCTGGGACAGTGGAAGATGTCCCTGCCCATGGGTGAATTTCAGGTCCCTTCCAACCCAAACCATTCTGTGATTAAGAAAACATTACCTTTCCCTGATGATATTTAAAATATTGTTGTGAAAAGAATAGAATAGAATAGAATAGAATAGAATAGAATAGAATAGAATAGAATAGAATAGAATAGAACAGAATAGAATAGAATGGAACAGAATCATTTCAGTTGAATGTGATTTACAATCATCATCTAATCCAACTGACCCATACAGGGCTGACCAAAACTCATGTTAAGGTCATTGTCCAAATGCTTCTTAAACCCTAACAGTCTTGGAGCACCAACCACTTCTCTAGGAAGCCTGTTCCAGTGTTTGACAACCCTCTTAGTAAAGAAATGCTTCCTCCTGTTCCATCTAAGCCTCCCCTGGCACAGCTTTGAAGAAGAAATTGTTAGTTTTTTACTACAGGAATCATAATTCTCTCAAACACTTGACAGTCCCTGGCACATAAGGCCAGATCTGCTTTTCTCCTGGAATCAGACTCATTGCTCCATCTTCACTTTGCTGTCAATTTATTGTGGTGATGAAAAAAAAAAGGCAATGGAAAGAAATTCAGTCGATGCCAGTGCAATACATAAAGCATTGAGAAAACGAGTCTGAGCCAGAAATATTTTAGTGCTGGAGCACAACGAAGGAGAAGGTGGCACCTGGCTGCATTTTGCCTATAAAGGAGATACAATAATCTCATCAAGAGCCCTGGCACTGGTGAGGTTAGAGGAGATACAACCAGAATTTAGCAACATATTAAGATTCTATGGCTAAACTTTTCATCAGCTTGGTGATATTACAAATATCAGAAATACCAAAATGCCATATTTCCATGTTTTAGGGAGCAACCCCAGCTGACACCTGATTTGTGACCTAGGAAACAGGAATTAAAAAAGAGCCCACACCTTCTGTAATAGTTTTTTACACCTCTCCACCATTTTGGTTGTTCAGTAGTTTCCCCTTTCCCTCTTTTTGCGTATTCAACCAGGTAAGTGCAGGTCCTCTCATTTTATATTGCACCCCAAAACCGGCTGCTTCTTCCACTCCCCACATGCTCAAGTCTTCATGGAAAGCTTCCTCTGCTCCTCCCTCCCAGAAGATATTTTCATAGCAGAAAATCGAATCACAAAATTATTCCACTCTTGCTTCCAAAGTGTGCTTAAGTATGGTATAAATTCACTTCCCAGTAAACAAATAGGGCACTATCACTGATGTAAACTACAAATGTTTAGACTCAGCTTGGTTCTGAGATTGATTGCCAAAACACAGAGATGCTTGTAAATAAGGAAATTTTTAACAAATGCTTCTTAATAAATAGTTGGGGGAAAAATATCTGCAGTTACTGGTCTGTTAACACTCTACAAGTGATTGACTATGGACTTATGATAATGGTAGTTCATTTTAAGAGCTTGCACAGGGATGCAAATCAGCTTTAATTAAAAGATGATATGAAAAATCACTTGTTGAAATATGAGTTTGTGAATAAAATTCAGTGATAAATTACACGGTTGATTTAATTGGAAAGAAAGCGCTCTGCCACACTTAATTCAGCCCTATTTATTTTCACATAAATGCATGCACTGAAAGCATTTTAAGGGTAACTCTGGTATGATTTAAGGAAAGAGAAGTCTCAGTCTGTGGCTCAGACAATATGGGGTGATTTACAGGGCTGAAAGTGGTGCTGAGGAAGCACATCTGAAATACAGCAGCGTGTTCTGAAGGATTCTCATTTTAGCAGTGGCACAGAATTTCTAAAAGGCAACTCTTCTGTTTAAACATTTGGGCTTTAGGAAGTCTGAAAACACCAAGAGGTGTTTTTGGTGGGTTTTTATTGGATTTTTTCCCCTCAACCTTAATCCTACTTCTGTGCTAAATGCAGGCACACCAGGGAGCTGCCCTAGGCTCTCAGAGAAGCCCCTGGTGAATGGGCAGCTGAAAACCCTCTCAGTAAAGAAATGCTTTCTCCTGTTCCATCTAAGCCTCCCCTGGCACAGCTTTGAAGGAGAAATTGTTACTTTTTTCTCTAAAAGAATCATAATTCTCTCAAACACTTGACAGTGCCTGGCACATATGGCCAGAGTAGCTTTTCTCCTGGAATCATTTCGAGATGTAAATTGAAGAACACATGAAACAGAGGCCTGTCTCTACTGATTACAGAAATCCTGGAATGAACCAGACCTAGCCTTACCTCCCAAAGGAGTTGATTTTTCCCTCTGCTAGAGAGCCTGGGAATTATCCAGCATGGTCAATCACAGATCATAGAAAGCAGGAAGCCAAGCTGGTTGACAGGGTAGACTTGTCCCTCATTAGTATGGCAGACTTTGGAGTGATTTTTTCTGCAAAAAAAGTAAATAAGACCATCAGGGATTGAGTGGCCCTGTTGCAACAGGAAGGATTCTTGTTTTTTGAAATATGTTCAATACCTATTTTCTGCAAGTCAGTCCTCTTGGGATAACTGGGCATCTAGGACCTGTCATTTTGCCATCCATATATTTCATACTAAACACAATTTTTCAGTTCGTTCTGTTCTGAGCCTGATACCCCAAAAATATTCCTGAGAAAGTATGCAGTCCAATAATGTGGGTAAATAAATCTTTACATGTTTGGGCAGGACTGTTTTTGTGCTTGATTTCTATTGCCATAGCAATTTGCAGTGGGATGGTTGGGACTGAAAAACAACACTGGCTCAGCAGAGGAGCCACCAAAGTAAATAACAATGAAAGAGCTGCAATGTCAGTATCCAAAAGTAAAAACACAGCAGCGCCTTGTACTGAAGTGCTCACAGCCTGACGGAGTTCAAGGAGTGCTTGGAAAATGCTCTCAGGCTCAGGGTGGGATTGTTGGGTTGTCTGTGCAGGGACAGGAGTTGGACTCCATGATCCTGATGGATCCCTTCCAACTCAGCTGATTCTGTGATTCTGTGATTCTTACTTCTGCAGCAAGCTTAGGGTCTTCCTTTAGGTTCTCTAGAAAAAGTGTGGCTGCCCTTGGATCCCTGGGAGTGTCCAAGGCCTGGTTGGACAGGGCTTGGAGCAGCCTGGGACAGTGGGAGGTGTGGGAGATGTCCCTGCCCATGCTAGGGGATTGGAATTATGATCTTTCAAGTCCCTCGCAACTCAAACCCGTCCAGAATTCTATGATTTATTTTACTTGCTTTGGAAATATTTGCATCTGGGCCTTTATGCTCGAAAAGCAGAATAAGACGTTTGGAGTTAAACTTTTGGAGGTAAACCCACAATTTGGAGTGCCAAGAGGAAAAAATCTTGATGTTTTTTAGACTAGATCCATCTAGGTGTAGTCTAGTGAAAGGTGTCCCAAGCCATGGCAGAGGGAGGAAGGAGATGCTCTTCATGGTCCCTTCCAACCCAAACCATTCTGGGATTCCTTTAGGTTTCAGACGAACATCCTGTTTAGTTGTTTAATTGTTTGGTCTGGCCAAAGATGGGTAAGAAAACTAAAATGTGAGCCAAGAAGGTTCAATTTCATTTGCTTTCACTCCTCTTAAGCTGAACAGTAGGCTCCAGCTGCTCAGTTAGCACGGTGAATCTCATTGGATCCCAACTATTCTTCCAGGCTTCCATTTCCAGGAAATGGGGAGGCTGGCACCTCCAGGAGGTGCCTCATCCCACCTTTCTGAGGTACTAACCTGGAACAGATGGAACAAAGCACTCACCCAATCCCACCTTCCTCCTGCACTGGCAAGGCAACCTAGAAATTCAGCACCTTGTTCCAAGTCAGATGATTCCTGTTGCAGGAAGAAAACCATCCAGCTCCCTAAGTCCCTGCTGAATTGTGATGTCCTCAACCCACTGGATTCACTTGGCAGGGAAAATGCAGCACCTGCACAGTTCTTAGGTCTTGCCTTTGGGGTAGAAGCTCCTGGAATAAAAGCCCTCTTGATCTGAAGGCAGGCTGGTTTTGGTGCAGATCTTGTGGAAATGCAGAAAAACCCATTATTAGTCCTCCCAGCATGCCCATGAAAAAGGGATTCTGAAGTGATTGAACACAATAAAATTATAACTCTATTAAACCTACCTGGCTCCAGGATGCCTTCTAATGTGTTGGAAGCAGTACTAAAGGCAGTAAGAAATTTAGCTGGGGGCTGATTTAATTGTGAGGAGAACAAAATGCCACGTGTAGGGAGTAACTGGGACCCCTCACTTGCACATCAGGAAGGGACAGAGAAGCCAAAACCTTGCTGTTTGATTTACAACAGCCATTTTGTCCTTTTACAGTTGTGAGGAGAGTCAGAAAAATACTTGAGCAGAATGTAACAATGGCAAGAGACAAATTTCCTATAATTTTGTATTTTACTGTTTTGTTTTCCAACAAACACATTTATTCTAGAGTATCCTACTGTTTAGAGAGCCCAAAAATGCTGCCAGTCAAAACGGAAAAGGACAGAGTGGATCAAATTCTACCCAGGGTCGATACTGCTGGAACAAGCAGTTGTTTTGAATGACTACAAGTGGAGAGAAAAATAGAAAAAAACCCAAGAAGTTGGATGGAAATTGAACTCAGCTTGCTGATAAAGGGTTCATGAGGTCTTTAAATCATTATTGTGGATCTCCTTACTTGTGTCCTCCCACTTGTCCTACACTTCTCTGTGTACTGAGGGGTTTTATGTTCCAAGCATCTCCAGTTCCCTGAGCTGCTTCCCCAGAGCTGGCTGGGCCAGAATCTGAACTGATTCTTCTCCAGTGACCAGCTGAACTTCAGGGAACTGCAGTACAGCTGAACTGTATTTTTCAGGCATTATTCAAACACTTCCAGCGAGACTTTCCTTTTCAAGACCTGACTTAAATCAAGAAATCTTTGTTTTTTGTAGTGTTGCATCATAAAATTAGGCAATTACTCTTGTAAATCTGTCAGGGATCGAAGTAATTATCTAATTTAGAGCAGTTAAAATAAAAAAGGCAAGAAAATTGCACTCTCTGGGGTGCATTGCTTAGAGGAATTAACCTGGGGGATAGGGATGTGCTGATGGAATCTGTTCCATGGGGTGAGTTGGGTCAGCAGGGAAATATCCATGAATATATGGCCAACTTGAAATGAGCGATCCTTCAGCTGCAGTCATCCTCCTTTCCTGTCCCAGTTGCACCAAATTAGAAAGGTTATTGCAAGGAATCAAATTCCTGCCTTCAGCTGTCTAGACAAAGGTTATGGGGAAGACAAAACCAGACTGAAAGGACAAGAGGCAATGGGCACAAACTGCACCACGGGGAATTTGGGGAGGAATAAGCAATAGCTTTTTTCAGTGTGAGGCTGGTGCAGCACTGGGACAGGTGCCTGGGATGTCTGTGGAATGCCTGTCCTTGGGGATTTTCAGCACTCAGCCAACAAAATCCTCAGGCCATATGATCTGACTGGGAAGTGTATCCTGCTGGAAGCCAAGGTTGGACCAGGGAGCTCCAGAGATCCCTTCCAACCTAAATGGCTTTGTCGTTCTAACAAGCAGAGACACAGCTCTGTAATTCTGTAATTAATTCTGTAATTCTGTAATTCCGTAATTCTGTAATTTGGTAATTCTCTGATTCTGTAATTCTGTACTTCTTACAACCTCGAGAAGCAGAGGCAAGCTTGATCCAAGCAAGACCCTTCACTGTGTCAAGCTGCAACCACAGGAACAGGGTCTCTGCTGCTGGGACTGTGGAAATCCTTCAGCATCTGAGATGAAGTTAACATTGAACTAGAGTTTATCAAAACCATGGGTAGAGCAGGTCTTCAGTGACATTTTCAGAGAATCAGAGAATAGTTTGGGTTGGAAGGGACCTGAAAGATCCTCTTGTTCCACCCCCTGCCATGAGCAGGGACACGTTCCACTATTCCAGGTGCTCCAGCCTGGTCTTGGAGACATCCAGGGATCCAGGGGAAGCCACAGCTTCTCTGGGAACCTGTTCCAGGGCTTCAGCAGCCTCACAGGGAAGAATTTCTTCCTAATATCTCTTCCTAATATTTCTTCCTAATATCTCCCGAATATCTCTTCACAATATCCTCCTCCAACCCTGCACTCCTTCAGCTTAAGGCCATTCACCCTGTTCCTGTCCCTACATGCCCCTGTGAAATTTTAGGCTTTCATATCATGCTTTCAATAACTGGAAAATAAGGAAAAAATAACTACAAGCATTTTAGAGCAACTTGCACAGGCAAACACCCTTCTCCTTACTCCTCTCCTCTGCGGGGTGGTCGGTCAACAACTCCTGGGCTCAAATCTTGCAGCAAAACCAGCATCTGACATCACTGAGAGCTTGTCTTTGACAGCAAAGCTGCTGCTGCTGCAGGAAGCTGCCTTCTCCCCCCATCCATCACGGCAGCACCAGCCCTAGAGCTCCACGCTGGCAGCCACACATATTCCAAAGTGTCCCTATTTTTCACAAAGCAGATGCACGGTTTCCCAGCCAGCTCTACTTGAGAGAGTCCCTGTACCTCCCTCCATCTGCTCCCCGGGCCTACACAGGCAACAAACTGTGCAACCTTGTATGAGGAGCTTGGCTTGGTGCCTCCACAAAAAAAAAAAAAAGAAAAAAAAAGAAAAAAAAAGAAAAACCTCCTCCACTTCAGATACTTTTAGTATCTATAATTAGCTTCCCTCAAAAAAACATGAACATAAGACCGCAGATATTTTTGATAAAGCTTGAGTGATGATCCTAAAGAGAGCACAGGAATATCTTAGAGCCACAAATGTTTCAAAGCTTCCTTCTGGACGTTTGTAATTTATAACAGGCTTCTAATATGGAAGGCATGCCTTCAATAGGAAGGGAAACAGGATGAGAAATGCTTGCTAGGGCTGCTGGAAAGGCAGGACACAATTTCCATTGGAATTTTACCTTTCCATTCCCCCCAGTGAAAAATTTTAATGTTTCTCCAGAAGAGCAAATTCCAATACCTTTGATGGCTGGGCAGACCTCAAGGTCTTCATTCAAATGAGATGAACATGTGAAGTAGGAACAGCCCTCAGGCACAATACATTTTAAATCCAAATTTTAAATACCTCTGAATTTTGAAAGAGATTCAAGGTCCAGGGACAGTCTGTTACAGGAGGGAAGAAAACACTGACATTGGAGACAACACAAGTTTGATATCATACAGGATCAATGCTCTTAACAGCCAAACATTTTGCATTGTAGGTTAACTGTAGGGGAAACATTTTGCCTTACTTCTTCTCCAGAATCTCCATTGAAAACAATTTTTACTTTCCCCCTCAATTTCACTGCACCTCATTTCAATTGAATTTTCCTGTTGCAATCAATCCCTGCTCCACTTCCCAATCCAACACCACTCCCGTGAACGTTTTCACTGATCAATCCTGTACCACAAACAAAACCTCCCCACACATCTGGAAGGGGGAAGCAGAGGCTCTAACAATTAGACATTATCATTAAACAACATCATGCTAATGAGAGCAGTTGTTCAAAAAAAGGAAGAGCATTGTTAGAGGGGAATAAACACCCCGGGAAACAGAGCAATCAAAAGAAGTGACACATTAGCAACAACTGTGACCTTTCAGCCATGCTGGAGTAAATAGATATTTGCTCATGCATAAACATTAGAAGGGAAACGTGCCTCAATAAATAAAGGATTAAACTTTGAGAACACCCACAAACAATAGGAGAAAACAAAGAGGCCACATTCCCCTCTTTGGAAACACGTGAGCAGTGCTGTTCTCCAGCCTCCTGTACTCACAGCCCGCTCCTGGGAAGCCTCTGTCCCTGGAAGCTCCAGCTCCATGAGGATTTCTCCCACTTAAAACGTGGGGAAAGTGGCTAGGGAAATGCTAACATCCAAACCAGGTACCTCTTTTAGAGGCTTACCTGTGCAGCAAAACCTGTGTGACCCAGGCTGCTGCAGGAGAGATGGGGACGAGCTGTAAATTCTAGTCCAGCTCAAATGATGTGCCCTTCATGGGTCTCATTAAACACATTCCTTACTCAGATTCCCTGAGTCTTTGTCTTTAAGGCATGGATGGAGGTCCTCACCACCAGAACTGTTGTTAAGAAGAGAGAATCCAATCAAAATGAGGCCTGCTGGGTGCCATTAAAGTTTGAGGAGAGAAACAAGGTTTAGCCAGGTCTGTGCACTGCAGATTTTCTTGCTCCTTCTTTTGAAATATCCAGTATCAGAGAAACATAGGGTCACAGAATGGTTTGGGTTGGAAGGGACATTAAAAATTATCTAGTTCCAATTCCACTGTCATGGGCAGGGATGCCTTCCACTGGACCAGACCTGGGTAGGTCTAGTCTAAACCCCAAGATTTTATCCTCTTGGTACTCCAAAAGTTGAACTCAAACCTGCAGTAAGGTCTGGGTCAGTTAATCTGATTCCGAGTCAAACATAGTTTAGAGGACCATGTGGGAACTTCCCATTCTCCAGTGTTAGGATGCAAATACAGAGTAAAATTGCCTTGTTTTTGATGGCAACAATGCTGAGGGCTGAAAAACTGGCAAGGACAGCAACCACAAAATGTTTTTTTCTTAATATATTTACATATACATGACCACACACACAAGGCCTGCACACTTATGTCTGGCTTCAGCCTCATTTCTCAATCCAAACATTAACCATTTTCAATTATTTTGTAGTTCTGCAGCTCTCAATAAACTGAATTTGTTACATAGCCTGTGTACCAAACCCAAACAAGTTTGTAAGCTGCTGGACTGGAAATCATTCAAATTACTGTGTAACAAAAGGCTGGGATTCCTGCAGGAGCCTGGGACAGACAGATTTTAGCTTGGCTCTCAGCAAACATCCAGGCATTCCTTTTTTTAGCAGAAGTACTCATAAGAAATTAGTTTGGAGATCTCAGGGGTGCATATTTGAGGCTCCAGAGAAGATCTGTACACACACAAGAATGTGATTCATGCCAGAGCTGCTCATCCAATCAAGGAACGGAAATGCTGCTACTGCTTGTGGTTCATTTACCCAAATGCTCCCAAATACCACAGAGGAAATTTAGAATAGTTGGGACCACTGCAACAGGGAAGATATTCCAAAAATGCATGATCAAAATTCTAATATTGCAGTAAAACTACTGTGCTGTTCTCAGGGTGGAATAAAAGAAAAAAGTTGTGTTAAGTGGGTTCCCAACATCTGTAACTGGTAGAAAAAAATTTGGATAAGCAGCAGATGAAAAATCAGCATTTTTTTTTAATTCACTGCTGAGAAAATTGTTTAATTCTTGTATGAAATTACATTTCAACTTTAACTAGCCACAAATTTGCTGTGGTATGGAGTAAAAGGCAATATTCTGTTGAAAGTTTCTCTTTTATTTACAGTTTGGAGAACATGAGGAGGCTCAGCTCTCCAAAAAAAGCCTCTGGAAAAATGAAACCATGAATCAGGAGCTCTCCCTAGTGTTTCAAAATCAGACTACAGTGAGAAAATTCTTCATATTTTACTTGGCATTTTCATAAATCATTTTGGTTGTGCATCTTGTCCATATAAAAGCCAAAATATTCCTTGCCTAAGCTCTGATTTCTTTCTGTCAGTATTTAACAAATGCTTCCTCATCTGGATCTCCCATTTTACAACAAAATGGATACTTAACAGTGTTTTGATGCAATTTTGGTGTCAATTAATATCAAATCAGTAAATTAAGTTTATTTTGCAGGCTTCAAGGACAGCAGCATTTACCATGGCCAATCCTTAGCAAATTGTTAGTGAGAATTTTACTCTAAGACACCTGACAGAAGAAAGGAGAGGGGGAAAAGCAACAGCTAAAAATCTGAAGCATTTCATGCAGAATTTATACAAAATTCATTCATGACCTGGATTTTAGAAATGAGTCCATTTACATAAATACAGCCTACATGCAGCTGTCTTGCTAATTTTTCTTCCTCTTCATGCCTTTTAAATTTTAATTCCCAATAAAATAACACATTTTAGGTAGAAAGGTCAATTCCAGGGCATGTAGGGACTAAAAAAAGGGGGAATGACTTTAAGCTGAAGAAGGGCAGAGTTAGATGGGATATTAGGGAGAAATTCTTCCCTGTCAGGGTGAGGAGGACCTGGAACACATTACCCAGAGAAGCTGTGGCTGCCCCTGGATCCTTGGAAGTGTTCAAGGCCAGGCTGGATGGGGCTTGGAGGAACCTGGGACAGTGGAAGATGTCCCCTGCCCATGGCAGGGGTGGGATGGGGATGATCTTTAAAGTTTCTGCCAAGCCAAGCCAAGCCATTCTGTCATTCTGGGATTCCATGATCAAGCACTCCAGCCTAGAGGGAAAAAAAAACCAACAAAACCAAACCAAACAAAAAACCCCCAACCAACCAACCAACCAACCAACCAAAAAAAAACTCCAAACACACACACAAAAAACCAAAACCAACCAAACAAAACAAAACAAAAACAAAAACAAAAAAAAACCCCAAACAAACCACAAAAAACCACAAAAAAAACCAAAAAAAGGAAACAAAAAAAACCCCAAACCAAATTAAACATGGTTTTTACATGGCCTGTCCCCTGTAAACTGGCAAAGGAACTCTTCAGGAAGAGGACAGAAAGTACCAGGAGGAGAAGGACAGCAAACACTTCAATCCCAACAAAAGCATGCTCTGGGCTGAAAATTGTGAGAGAAAAAGAAAAGAAGGAAGAGTCAAGTCTTTGAAAACTACAAAAAGAGCCTTTGAAAAGTACAGCTGGAAAAGCTTATTTAAGGACAGATGTAAAATCTTTTGCAGTTTGCTCATTGCTGAGAGAAAAAAAATTTAAGAAAGGCATTGGGCACGTTGTCCACAGCGGGTGAATTCCTTAATAGTCAGAAAGTGGTTGGACATTTCAGGGGAAGAAAAGAGTGTCTTGCAGCATGCAGAGCACTGAACAGCCGCCCTGCAGAGATGGTGGGGGAATATTGGCATTTACCTGAGACAAAACTGCTCCAAAGATGCAGGAATTTTGTACTTTCCTAACAAAAGGGACATTAGAGTGGCACCAGGAAGAAAACCACTCAGTGTGCCAATGCCTCAGTGTTACTGTTTATAAAGCAAACAGAACAACAACAACTTGGCATAAGGTGATGATTATTCATACCTGAATTCAAAACCCACAGGAGGAGGAAAAGCTTGAGATGGACTCAAAATTTTGAGGGCAAAACTTTGGGAAGTAGAGGCCTTTGGTTCTTTCTTAACGGTGTTTTGATGCACATTTTGGTGTCAATTAATTAATACCAAATCAGTAAATTACAGTTTATTTTGGAGGCTCCAAGGACAGCAGCCTTTATCATGGACAATCCTTAGCAAATTGTTGATGAGGATTTTACTCTATAGCTTAAGACATGAGAGAGAAGAAAGGAAGGGAAAGAAAAGCAACAGCTCAAAATCTGAAGCATTTCATGTGGGATTTATAAGAAAGTCTCAATTCATTCATGACTTGTGACTAAGGCAGGTGGTAACTCCATCTTAATTCCTTCTTAAAAACTCCTCTGAAAAAAAAAAGGCAAAATAAAAAAAAAGAGGAAAGGGCTCTAAAATCTCAGATCAAAATCTCTTATTTCTAACTTTCTGTTAGAAGTGATGCCCAAGGATAAAGGTTTGTAGAGGAGATATAAGAGCAAGGAAACACCTTATTCTGCTGACAATGATGTGCACAGAAAAAGAAAACATCTCCTGTATTCTTCTGATTCACATTTTTTGTATTAAACATATCTTGTATCCTGAGGGAAAAAATCTTAAAAGAGAAAAAGGATGTTTGAAATCCAAATTGACAGCCAGAGCGTGTGTTCTGTCCCTCTAATTTATTCTGCATTTTGTTTATTTCTCAGTCTATGTGCCAAAAGACATTATTGTTCACTGCTGGATTGGAGTTAATTATTTTCTCGACAACAGCGCCA
>VXBQ01007573.1:166392-280115 GCA_013400175.1 Phainopepla nitens | reverse complement strand
TTTTTCCTCGTTCGCTACAACTTCCCTCCCCCCCGAACCTCGCTCCGGCTTCCTTCCTTCCTCCCTCCATCCCTGCCTCCATCCCTCCCAGGGGGAGGAGTTGTCCCAGCTTCCGATGACATGGTACCCAGGGCAGCGTCCCTGCGGGCTCCGTCCCGCTGCGGCCGCCGCGGGCAGCGGCGATGCCGCCGGGCTGCCATGGACTGAGCAGAGCATCCCCGCGGCCCAAACCCGCCTTTTGGGGGCTCAAACATGGACAACGCCTTCGTGCAAGAAGTGGCCGCATCACTGGTGAGAGAGTTTCTCAGTAGAAAGGTAAACTTGGGTCGATTTTCTGCCAGCTGAGCCCCGCCGGGGATGGCGCTGGGGAAAACGGGGAGGGCTTGGGGGATGCTGCGGGATTTACCCCGCCTGGAATGGGCTGGAATTCCTCCAGCCGGGAATGGGCAGGGTGTGGAGGGTGGCAGGCTCTGGGCTGAGCCCCTGGACTACATGTCCCACAGTGCCCTTTCATTCCCGGCGATGGAGCTGCTTCCTCCCGCTCGGGGGAAGCCCATCCTTACCCACCCCCGCCTGCGAGACTGGAAATTAAATCAGGAATCGCACTTTCAGTTTGGTTTTTCTTGTTGTTTGCAGGTTTGGGGCTTTTTAAAATTTTTTAAATTTTTTTTTTCTTTTTTCCTTCATGAATTGTCTGTTTTGCTGTTGTCCTGTTTGCAAGAGGCATGCAAAGCTTCTTTTAATTAAGAAAAANTACATTGAATTATATTGCATTATATTATATTACATTATATTATATTACATTATATTATATTACATTATATACTATATTATATTAATAAATAAACAAACAAATAAATAATAAATAAATATAAGAAAGGTATGAGAGTGGTACTTGTCTTTTACCTTACTTGCAGTATTTCAATAGGGTGCTTGTTTGGGTTTTTTTCTTGGACTGAGTTCATGATTTTAATTAAAATGAATTTAAATTTATTGTTAAATTTAAGTAAGGCAAAAGGTAACAGTTTTAGAGAAACTGGTAATATGCATTTCCCTCCCCCAGTTTTTCAGTAATAACTCAGCAGAAAACCCATTTTTTGGTGGGAGGGGAAGGAATTGAGGTAAGGAGGGGGAAAGAGGCCATTGTACCAGTCCCAAATTGAGTACTATAAAGTGAATTTTGGACTACACAGGGATGTGGGGAGGGTGGGATTGAACAGACTGGAAACCAACTTCACATTTCCATGTGCCAGTGCCTACGACTTTGTGTTCAGTCCTTAGGAAATATTGCTGATGTCAGACCCCCTGTGTCAGGAATGAGTCATATCAGAAATTAAACAGCCTCTGTCTCATTAAGTGTCACACAAACCTCAGTCTCATGTTTTGCATCCCGTCTCCAAATTCACATTTTCAAGACCAGAGGTACTGATAATCCTCTGTGCTTCTGCTTCCCCCAGATCTTTCATACACATCAGAGCCTACAGGGATAATGATCCTTTATTTACCACAGCTTGCCCTTAATTTCATAAATCTGAGCCAGACACTCTGTCAGCAGAAAAATAAATGCTTTTTGTGACAATAACCCTCTACAGAGGGAATCAGGGCTTTCTCTCTCAAAGTAGTAGCCTTATGTTTTACCACTTATATTAGTTTGGGATCCAGCTCACAGTAAATCAGTCTCTCCCCCCAGGAAGTGGGATGCCCATAGATTTTGTCTCTGAGGTGCCCCCATGGGTGCTGACCACAGACTGAAAATTGAAGTTTGAAGACCCAAAACCAGCTGATGCCGTGGTGATCTGACTGATTTCCAGCCTGAGGCTGGATAGAATAACTTCAGCTCAGGGCCTTTCCTACAGACCCTCAGCCTTAGGAGGCTGTTTAGCAGCTGAAGTCACCTGCATAGAGGTTTTTGTTTTTCTCTGTTCGACAATTTCCACCTCACGTCGCCACCTTAATTATTCTCACATCCGTGGGCTGCTGTAATTCAAGATTGTACCACTGCAGCACAGGTTCTGAGGGTTACCTGGTTACACATTGCTGCCATCCACAAGTTTCATGTCACACCCAGTGAAACAGAGAGTAAAAGCTTTGGGGTCTGCCACTTTTCCTTCTCAGGGTTTGAAGAAAACCATCACCACCATGGACCGGGAGCTTCCCCGCTCTGCCCTCAGCATCAATAACAGGAATGAGCTCCGGAATGTCCTGCACCTGCACTCCTTGTACAAGCAGAACAAGGTGAGGGAAGTGTTCTTGCATGCCCATTTCCATTTGCAGCTTTATTTACCGCACAGCAGATGAAAATTACACATCTAGTGTTTATTATCCTTGGAAATGCAATATAAACAGTTCGCTCATAACTTGAGCCACTTGAGGCTTTTGGTATCTTCATATAAGTCCATAAATACCACTTCAAAAAACCCTCTCCCAGTGTAGAAAAGGTGCATTCTAGCACAGTTTCCACACTCTGGAATATTTAGCTAAAAGGAGAGTCAGAAGTCACTGTGACAGGTTGCTTTTTTTGTGTCGGGCTTCCTTCACTTAACACAGCAGCACCTTTGAGCTCTTGACATTCTCTAGCTGCCATCTTCCAGTTCCCTGGATTGTTTGTGCAGTCATTCCTGGGATACACCCACAGGTAACTCTAGGAAACAGTTAAAATATTCAGTTGCTGTACGGTGTAAAAATAATGCCCTGCAGCCAGACTTCAACAGTCACCATGCCAGACTTCAACAGTCACCATGAACTTTATTTCTCTTTTTGGGCAGGCAAAGGAGAGCCCACTGAAAACGTTGCTGGAAATTATCACTAATTACTTCCTGGAGCACCGTGGGACTTCCAGGAGCACTGGTTCCAGCTCTGCTCTATCAACCCCTCAGAGTAAGAGCTCAGCATCCCACCCACCTGACCTCCTGGATGAGGATCATGGGAATGCCACTGCTCTGGATGAAAGCAAAACTCAGGCCTCCAGGTACAGTCTGATTTATTTCTCTTTGCCGTGTGTATTCACTTATTTTTTTCTTAATGAAATACTAATTTCTTAATGAAATAATGAATACTTAATTTTCTTATTTTTTCTTTATCATTTATATCTTGAGCTCGACTTTGTTTTATTAGTTATCCTCGTTGCACAAAACTTAACTTTCCAGATTATTAAAATCTCCTGTGCAAGCCACCCTTCAAAAATGATCTTTTAAACATAAAAGCCAATTATGACGACTAGTAACCTCAATTGCATCTTTCAGGCACTGAAGCACATTGAAATAGGAGATTTCATGCCTTTTATGTTGGAAATACTCAAATTGAAGCAGGTTTGGAGGTGAAACAAACCACCTGTGCTCAAACTATGGGTATATTTGTGCCTTACATAGGCAAAAGCGAGTTTTACTGTCTTAAATTCAGTTTTGTTACAAATAATGTTGGTTCAGAGCTTGCAGAATACCTGAAAATAGTGTGTAACCAAGTTTTTCATTTATTGGTGCCTCAAAGAGGATTAACAGCCCTGTACTTCCATAGAAAATTTTCAAAATGGGCACAGAAGTATGATTCAGCTTCCCAGCCTACACACCCTCAGGGAATTAATCAGGTTTTGTTCTTCATCTTAAATGCAACATGCTCAAAGCAGCCAAGTCTGAGCATCAGTGCATGAACAAAAGCCCATGAAGTAATTTCTGATAGGGGAAGAAAGCCAAGCTGTTTTAAGTTGAGCTCAGAAGCAGCCCTTGAAAAGGAGGCAGTGCAAAGGCTTTTTTCCTCTTGTCTTTTTCTTCCTCTTTTTTTTTTTTTTTTATTCCCTTTTTCTTTCCCTTTCATGGATCTCTCCCACAGAGGAGTCCCTAGTGCTGCTCTGGGAGGGCACAGTGGTGTTTACTTTGGAAGGGACCTTAAAGATCCTCTCCTTCCATCCTTCTCCTCTATCCCAGGCTGCTCCAAGCCCCATCCAACCTGGCCATGGACACTTCCAGGGATGGGGCAGCCACAGCTTCTCTGGGCAGCCTGTGTCAGTCAGGGCCTCTCCATCCTCACAGGGAAGAATTTCTGCCCAATATCCCATCTAAGCCTGCCCTCTGCCCTGGGGGTCGTCCTCAGCGTTGCCATCCCCTTTGAGCAAGGGAAAGCCAGGGGTTGCCAGGGTCAGCCAGCCAGTGCCTGAAATCAGTTTCAATTTCAGCTGCCTGTGTAACTTTGAACGATGCTCTCAAGGGTGGAGAGTTTAATCAGGCAGGACTCTGTGCTGGTTCCTTACTGGGGAGTCTGCTTTCCCTTTGACTTCACTCTTGGAGGTTAGTGTGGGTGTGTGTAAGTGTTGAACAGTCTCCAAGGCAGCACCCCTTGGCAGTGAGGGGTTTTGTGGAGCTGGCTCAGGAGCAGCATTCCTTACTTTTGCTGATGGTTCCAGAGGCAGATCAGGCTCCCTTCAGTTTATATACACAGTGTGTCCTCAGCACACGAGACACACTGCTGGAAAAATGGGTTAAATAAAAGGAACATTTTTGTGGTACAACATGTTTCAACTCATGGAGCTGCTTTACAATGAATTAGAATGGAGGAAAGCATCCCAGAGTGAAAAACAAGTTCAGGGACTTGTTTCCTTGTATTAAGGAAGATGAGTGTTTTTGAGTTACGTGGAACATGAATTTATAAATGGGCATGGAACTGGGAACTAGTCAGTAAAATAATTTTCATTCAAAAGTGCTTTTTTTTTTGGATTAGAATAAGTGTTCTACAGGTGAACAAAGAGTGAGAGGGGTCAGTAGAGTCAGTCTGAGTTACAGGAGAACAGAGGACGTGAGCAAAATGTTAACAAATTTTCAAACAGACGGAGAAGGAATGGGAACTGATGTTGTAGCTTAGGACCTGTCTGATAAAACATATAAACTGTACTTTCTGCTGTGATATGCAGTCGTACAGTCACAGGATCATACAACCACAGAATGGACTGGGCTGGAGGGAAGCTAAAAGATCATCTCATTCCAACACCTGCCATGGGCAATGGCACCTTCCTCTATCCCAGGGTGCTCCAAGCCCCATCCAGCCTGGCCTTGGACACTGCCAGGGATCCAGGAGCAGCCACAGCTGCTCTGGGCACCCTGTGCCAGGGCCTCCCCACCCTCACAGGGAAGAATTTCTTCCCACTATCTAATGTCAATTTCCCCTCTTTCAGTTTGAATCCTTTTTACATCAAAATAAGTAAGCATGGGATTGTGTTACCCATATTACAGCCAATCGTGACACATAATAATACTGAAACAATATCTTGAAGTCCTACATCCAGATGTTTAGGTGAAAAGTGACTGCATTTGATTACTATTTCGAGATGAAATGTAACTTGATTTGACAGCAGTGCTTTAATTATCTTGTTTTATTAATTTAATTGTGTGTTACTTCGCTGTTTCAAGCTTTTGCTCTTTCTTCCCTCTAGGTATGATGTTGAGAATCCACTGGATAAAGTCCCTCCAGCCAGAAAACATCAGCACAGAGGTGAAAAATGCCACACAGGGACAGCCCACAGCAGTAACTTACCCTGTGCTTGTGACAAGAAGTTAAAAGACAGTCGAGAGGATTTAAAAGCAGCTCTGACTTCTGAGGAGCTGAAATCCACAGGGAAGGAGAAGTCAAGGCTCAGGGCTGGTCTCATTGCTAGAGGGATGATGGCTGGACCAGTAGCAAGTCCACCAGAGGTGATTCCCAACACTTTACAAAATATTTGGCTTGCCCATGGATTTTATATCCAGCCTGCTGGGATAAAAATCACTTGCAAATAGTGTTCAAATGGCTTCTGCATGTTAATTCATTAAATCTGCAGGCTGGAAAGAAGTGGTGAGTTAGGGAAATTGTTCTGCTTCATTCAGAATTTCAGATATAACCACTGCAGGCAGCTCCCCCCTGCATATGTGTGTTCTCAGGTCACTGAATTCCTTTCAAAATCTTTCCCATTCTTGAAACCTCTCAACAGATCTTGTTTTCCATTTTCCTGTGAAAATTGTTTTGTTACCTTCACAGTATCTGTTCTACTCTGTGGTTTTTCCACATTTAATCAGTAGCAGTTTGGAACTGAAAATTGCTTTTCAGTTTGAAATATGTTTCTGAGTTTATCAAATCAGACCATATTCCATCAAGAAGTGCTTTCAAAGCACAGTTAAAAATTTCTTGCCCATTTTTTTTTCCTTTATGTTTCATTTCTATAATGACAGGGACCTTTCCAATGTAAAATTAAGCTTGTGATAGTGAGAAATTAACATATTTAACTATGACATTTAGGTGGTACTGAAGAGCATATGGAAATGCAATGAATTAGTTGGATATTTATAAAAATCTCGAATTTAGAAGTGAAAACTAGATACCTGTAGTGGTAGATACCAGTAAAATGTCTTCTATGTCATGATTTCCTGAGCTGGATACAATCCCAAAATTAAACTCATAGAAGGTAATTTGTTGTTGTTCTTGGTAAAACCCTGGAAAACATGTTTTAATGGTAGGTAGCATCTTTAATGCTGGTCAAATTTTAAGTGAAAGTGTTTTGTCTTATTTTATTACTGATTTAAAAAAAAAATCTGATTTACTCTCTAAGCTGATTCCTAAAAATAAACAAATAGGCTAGCTCAGAAATCGGTGCTAGAGCTTTCCTTTGCTTTTTTGTGTTTACTTAAAGATGCTAAAAATTTAATCTTTTAAATTTGGCTTTTAAATTTTGGCTTTTGTGGCACTTATTTCCAGGATCCCCAAAAAAGGAGGCTTTCCAAACGATGCATTAGCAGCACAGCCCAGCCCAGGGCTGAGGAGCACGAAGAGCACGACCTGAGTGCCCCAAGCACTGATTTCCAGGAAAGCAAAGCATCTCCCACAAAACCCAACGTGGAATTTGCATCCAAGACAGTGCCAAGCTCACACACCAGTTCTGCCTCTGAAAAACCAAGGTGCAGCCCCAAAGATCCAGATGATTTTTTTTCCAAGCTGCTGTCTGAGAAAGAGAGGGCCAAGACAGAAGAAAGAAAATCTCTTCCAAGCTCTGGTGCAGGCAGCAGTGAAAAAAGCCTTAAAGTGAGTGCCCCTCACAGACATTCAGGGGCTGGGAGAGAAAAGAAGGAAAGATCTCTCAAGAAAACTGAGAGTCGGTTGTCAGGCCACAGGTGAGAGTATTTCTGGGAATATTATCCTAAACCAGAGTTTTTATTATTATTCTGCACTATTTCATCATATAAAAGTTTTAGATGTGTCTCCCTCTGAGAGCTCCAGATATATTTTTTTGGCTTTTCTCTCTCTCTTATGTTCTTAATTAATGTTTTATTAATTTTTTTTTTCTGGGTAAAATTTAAGAGTGGGTAGTGTGGCTTTTTTTTTTATTTATACACTAAAACTGCAGCCAGATTTCTTAAAATTATTATTTTGTTTTCTAGTTTAATATTTTATTGAGGTACTGTATGTGGAGACCCTTTGGACAAGGAAGCAGTTCTGTATGAGGTCTCAGCAGATTTATGAGTTAGGGACTGTGGGAATTATCAAACTGGGGATCTGCTGGAGCTACAGATGGGCCAGGAGTTGCACTTCTTCCTATCTGGAACCAAAAATTAACTGAGAAGAGCTGCCAGCATTCCACAGTGCATTGGCTCATTTAATTTGTAAAAGATTAGTGTGTACTAGGCCAAAGTACCACAGTCTAAAGTCTTAAAACTCTGGTTTCATACATCTGGACTGAGCCTATAAGGTAGTGCTGCCCCATCACTTCATCCTTTCCACTCTCAGGATGATTTTTTTACCTCACACTCAGGATTAATTGAGGTAGAGAAGAGAGCTTCAGTGGCCTTTGGCAGCTCCCCAGCAAAGCTGAGAATATTGAGTGTATTCCTGATACTGGATAATCAATGAGAGTGTAGTTCATTATGGATGAGCCTCAGAGGCATGGTGGATGGGGTGGAATTCCCTGGGAAGACTGTTGCAAAAAAAAAAAAAAACACAATAAAAAGTCTGATGCAAACCTCACTTGTTGGCAGCTGGGTCCTGCACGGGTGTCACAACAATCCCAGCCACACTTGGGAAGAGTGGCTGGAGAGCTGCCCAGGGGAAAAGGACCTGGGGGTGCTGGTGACAGTGGCTGAACATGAGCCAGAGTGTGGCCAGGTGGGCAGGGAGGCCAATGGCACCTGGCCTGGCTCAGCAGTGGTGTGGCAGCAGGGCCAGGGCAGGGACTGTCCCCTGCACTCAGCACTGCTGAGGCCACCTCAAATCCTGGGGTCTCTTCTGGGCCCCTCATGACAAGAAGGACATTTAGGGGCTGGAGTGAGCCCAGAGAAGGGAACAGAGCTGGGGAAGGCTCTGGAGCACCAGGAGCAGCTGAGGGAGCTGGAAAGGGGCTCAGCCTGGAGGAAAGGAGGCTCAGGGGGAACCTCCTGGCTCTGCACAGCTCCCTGACAGGAGGGGACAGCCGGGGGGGGTCAGGCTCTGCTCCCAGGGAACAGGGACAGGATGAGAGGAAATGGGCTCAAGCAGTGCCAGGGGAGATTTAGTTTGGGTATTAGGGAAGATTTGTTCACTGAAATGATGGTCAGGCATTGGAACAGGCTGCCCAGGGCAGTGTTGGAGTCATCACCCCTGGAAGTGTTCAAAAGCTGTGTGGATGTGGCACTTGGGGACAGGGTTTGGTGGTGAGCATGGCATTGCTGAGTTGCAGGCTGGACCCAATGATTTGAGAGATCTTTTCCAGCCCAAACAACTCTGTAATTCTGTGGTCCACTCAGATGTGTTTGGACATGCTGACACTTGGGCAGTGAGAGCTGAGAAGGAGAAGCACGGCTGAAAGAGGGGTGACCCACAGCACAGCACAGCACAGCACAGCACAGCACAGCACTGCACACCCTGTGCAATGTGCTGCCATCCTGTCCGTGCTCCATCCCTGCACAGAAACAATTGGGACCAATTCCCTTCCCTCAGAGAGCTGGTTTGCTCTCAGCAAGAGCAGGAGAGGGAGCCCTTTCCTAAGCAGAGCCTGTTTGCAGAGGAGCACGGGCTCGTTCCTGCTGGGCAGTGTGAGCTGGAGCCAGCAGAGCATTTGAATCGCAGCTCCTGGAAGCACCCACGGAATCCAGCAGGGCTGCTGAGACTCCTGGGGTTCAGTGGAAGGAATAGAGACTCCAAATAAACACCCACAGTATAAGGCCTGGCTCTTGCAAGGCTTTTATTTCCCTTCAGCCAAATCGTGCAGTGTTTGGGAGCCCTGCAGGTTTTGGCCAAAGTGATTGAGCATTTTAAAGAATGAAAAATTACAATGTAGGAGTGGATATTTGTCTTCTTCCATTCTTCTGTTACCTGAAATAAATGCTAATTCAAGTATTTAGATGAGCGGCTGAAAACCTCTATAGGATTAATCACAGCTGGTTCATTCACAGCATATGCAGTTCTGGTTTTGTTTCCCATAGAAAATTAAAGATAAATCTTATTTTTCCTTCCATATACTTTACTTTTTGATTCTCTTTTCTCCCATGCCAAAAGTGCTGTTACAGCATGCAGGCTGAAGGCATCCTGTGCAAACGTAAGAAAAAATTGGAAGTAAAACTACTGCCAAGCTTTCAAAGAATACCTGGCCATCAAAATATCCTTGGGAAATGCAGATGCACAGCATTTTGACTCATACCGTTTAATGATAGATATTACAAGCTTCAATGATGGTTCTTTATTGTCATGACTGGGTTTTTTTGCCAAATAATGTAGTCTTATTTCATAAAAAAATATAACACGCTGTGGAGTTTGCATATCCACCCAGATTCTGCAGGCGGTTTTTTTTTTTTTTTCAATTTTTGCTTTTAATTAATCCACGAGAAAAGCAATCCAGAGGTGGCAGCAAATCTTCATTTATCCTCAGCAGTAAGCAGGCAGCAGCCAATTTAATTTCTCAATTCACAGAATCCCACAACACCAGGTCAGAAGGGATCACCTGGTGCAACTTGCCTTGGCAAAAGCATGGTCTGGATGAGGTGGCCCAGCACCCTGTCCAGCCAAATCTTTAAAGTGCCCAGGGTTTGGGAGTTCAGCACTTTTCCCTGGGGGATGGTTCCAGTGGCTGATTGTTCTCTTGGAAAATGTTCCTCTTGTGTCCAATTGGAATGTCCCCAGGAGTCATTTGTACCCATGGCCCCTTGTCTTTTCCGTGTGATTCCTTGGAAAAAGGGAGTCTCCATCTTACTTGGAGCCAAGTTTAAATGCTGGGACGTGGTGATGTTGTACAAACAGTGCACACACATTTATACAGAAATATGTCAGTAATTCCTCCATGTTCCTTCACAGCAATTTTATTTAACTTAACAAATGAAAAAATGACATTTATGTCTCAGTGCTGCTTCGGTGGAGAATTTGAAATGCCTTTCAGGTCATTTTGATGCTGCTGTTTATTGTTCATCTTCAAAGGAGTAAGTCCCCTTTTCTTGTTGAGTCCCTGTTCCTCTCAGTTGTGTGCAAGGCCAAGTAAAATGTGAATTGTTCAGTACTTTTTTTTTTAAGAGATTTTGAAGGGAATAAAAGCTTACATTTAAAAGTGACTGATCCAAGATTCCACCTAAAAATTGCTGTATCTGTGGTTTCTTAAGATTCGTAGGAACTTGGGAGGAATGATGTTGAGGGAATATAACTCAGGTCACAGGGAGCAAATTAATTTAATGAATTAAAATTAAAGACTTTCCTGAGTCTTTTATCCTTGGTAGAGACTTGAAAGGCAGCAAGGAAAGGTTCTCTGCTTCCTTTAATATCTTGAGGTAGGGTTGGGCCAGGTGACCTCTAAATCATCCTGGGATTCTCCTTGGTGCTGAATCCCCTACTGTAGGGGAATATTTATCATTGACCTCAGCACACAGAATAAAGAATGGATGGAATGGAATTCATGATTTTTAGAAATTGTCAAAAATTAAATAGGTGTTGAAGTTGATGACTGTCCTTGCATTAAAGACTTTCTATTGCTTTTCTGGAGAAAAGCCACAATGAATAATGACATTTTTGGGAAGGTTACATGGGGTTAGAAGGTCAACATTTCCCCATTTCACAGCTTGAGCAAACAAAATTGGGGAAAGGCAAGAAAAACCCACTTCAGAACAGTTGAGAAACAGTTCTTTTGGCTTGACTACAGAGATGTGCTGTAGTTGTTGCTCCTGCAGCCCCTGAAGTGTTTTCCTAATTTTCCACTAAGTCTGTCAGTGCAAAGTGTGGTGGTGCTGTGGAAACCCTCCAGCTGTCAGCTGAATAAATGGTTTTTGGATGAGTAAATCTGAGCTGGCAGTTCTGCAGTGGGGTGCAGCCACCTTTTGCTGAGTTAGATGGGCAGATTTGGTCTGTACAGCTCCATTTCTCCTCTGGTAGTTACGAAGAAGAACATGTGATGCTTGAAATTCTAGTTTTCACATATAAAGCAAACTAACTTCCCTCTCCCAGTTCCAAGGAAAACAGCATAAAATTAGAATCAGAGCACCGAAATCAGGAAAAAAAAAAAAAAGGGTAAAACTGGACTAGGGGAACAAAAGGACTTTGCAATCAGGCCCTGAAGTTAAGGGTATTTCCTAGGAACTCCAAGGGAATGGCTCAGAATCAGAAAGGCACAAAGAATTGGGAGTGTCGTGACGCCAGAACAAAAATTTCCTGCTGCCATTAGTGAGCAGAGGGATGCAGCAGTGAATCCCATTGTCCAGAGGCAGAGAAGTGTGCAGTTCCAGGAGCAGGGAGGATAATTGATTCTGCACTCATCCTTCCTTTGTGAGCCACCCCCTGAATTACCCGGCCCTGACTGTGCCTGCCCACCCGTGCTGGCTGCAGCCAGGCTGTGCTGCTGCTCCCCAGCAGGGAGTGTTCCAGGTATTCCTGGAGAGGAATGCCTGCAGAGGGGTATCCAGGCACCAGGGACTGCTTTGTGGCACTGGAAATTGGATTCTGGTGCCTTTTCCAACCCAAAGCTGAGCCTCTCCCATGTACTTTGGCTCCACCATCAGTGCCAGTGAGCTCAGAGCCAGGGTTTCTCCTCCTGCCACAGTCTCTCTGCTGAATTCGCCACAGCTGGGCATTGTTTAGTGCTTCCCATTCCCAAAATATCCCTCCTTCTTTGGTAAGAAGCCTTTTCCTAGCACTGCCCTGAGTTCTAACACGGATTGGGTTGGGTTAGGGAATTGCCATAGCCACCAAGTGGAACATTACTCATATTTCAGGGAATCTTAGAAATTACAGATGGAAAAGAACTTTTAGGGTCATTTCTTTCTATGGCAGATTAATCACTGCTCTCTCTATATATATTTATATTTGCTGTAATACCTTTTCCAGGTTTTGACTGGTCCAGTCTTAAATGACTCAGGTGACACCTCTCCCTTGATAATACATTCCACTTTCTAGCAGTTCTTATTATAAGGAATTTTTTTTATTGTATTCACCTTCCATTTGCTATTTTTTGCCCTGTTATCCATAGCCGAAGTTGGCTTTTTGGCTGGTGTTTGTGTTCCTTGCTGCATGTTCACCTCTGTTAAAATACTCTAAATATTTTTCATGTTCCTTTAGGCATTTTTTATCTGAAGCTCATACTGTCTGCTAAATAGTTTTATCTCTCCTGCTCTGAACTTTTGCTGTTGTTTTTCTGTTAGGTTTTACTGATTTGTTTGATATTTCTTCCATGTATTTGGGGTGTCTCTAACATTATCATACTGTGACTCTCAGATAACAGGGCAAGAACTGCCACCTTCTGCTCCTGGCCTGGTCCTCAGCCTTGTAAAATCACAGTACAGGTGAACCCATTGTGTTAGTGAAAATTCTTTTCTTCTTTCATATGTTCCAGAAAAAAAAAGGCCCTGAAAACTTCTTTATAGAAGTAAGAAATCCCTAGAGGAAAAAAATACAGATCTTTAAAGAAATCCCTTAAATCCTTTAAAAATATATTCAGGGTTGTTTAGTTGTTTTGGTTTTTTATTCTTTTAGATATCTGACACTTTCAAAATATTATTGTATAAATATTATAAGGACCATAATGCTTTCAAAATATTATTTTGAAAGCGTTATGGCCCTTAAAGGATTGATATGCATGCTCTCTGTTATTAACAGGAATAAAAAAGCTTATTTTCCATGGGAGGACTGAGCCAATAGCTGTCAATTATAGATGGTTGAGTGCCTAAAACTGTAAATATCCTCTCCTATCTTTTTATCCTGCATCATCCCCAGCCACAATCTGGGCTGATCTGCATGAGGAGATTGGCAGAAAACACTGGCCACGAGTTTCTGAGCAAGTCCTGAGGAGGATTTGGTGTCCTCTCAGTCAGTGTGAGCAACAAAGCAGAGCACAATCAACCCAGGAGGTTTCTGGACTGCACTGATAATTTCTTGACACAGTGAAACAGGAGAATTCCTGTTGGAGATTAATATGTGAATGTTCCTATTTCATAAGGAATACTAATTAACATTCCAGTTTTAATGCTGTTTTTTTTTTTAAAAAATGGAATTTCCAACTGAAAGGAAAAATAGTTCCAGTGAAGTTGTGTAATGTACATTATTTACCCAGCAGTTTTGCTTGGCTTCAGTCTTTACTTCTGTGCATTTTGTTGTAAAAGTAGGTTTTCCAAGAATATTCTGTATTGTTTGCCTGGTGGGCTGCAGTATTTCAGTGTTATGCACAAAATGGGTGTGTGGGATGGCCTGGCTCTGTCTGAAACGATAGCTGGCAATTTGGGGAGTATTAAAGCTTTTATCCTGGGAAGTGTTGAGCAGTTCCTAAAAGTCCTCAGCACACGGATAGCCAGTTCTGTGAAATGAGGCCTGAGCTCCCACGGCCGGGTCCTTTTGGACTTGATCTCCTTTAAAACCAGCCAGAAAGCCCCAGATTATTCCAGGATTCTCAGTCTCTGTGTGTGAGCAATGCCTGAGGAATCAATTCAGTTTTTCCCACTGTGAGAGGAAGAGGATGTGTTGGGCTGGGGTGGCATTTCTAGAAAGTGGGAGTTGAGTCAGAGTTCCAGACGAAAGAGCGGAAAGGAGCACGGGGCTGGAGCAGCCCAGGAATAAATTAGATTGGCACATTTCCTTCCACCTTTGTCTGGGATCTCTGCATTGTCCTTCAGACCTCCCTTTGCATCATCTCTAGTGCTCTGGAGCGGGTTTGGAGGCAGGAAGCACGGTGAGAACAGTGCAGCCACACCTTCCCAGAGAGAGGAACCAAACCCTCCTGGAGGGGATCTGATCCCTTCCTCCAGGGAGTCAGTCTGGATTTGACTCATACAGCTGGCAGCGGAGGAATGTCTGTCAAACACAGCGGGCTCATCCGTGGGGAGTATGGGTTTAACTGGCCCGTGGATGAAAAGAGAGATTTTGGTTGCCAAATCAGGAGTGAAAACCTCCAAATGCCTGGGGTTGCGTAACACCTTTTATAACATAATGCTTGGACCGGAAAAAAGGGCCTAAAATAAAAGTTATAAACTATTGTGACTTTCGTGTGGTGCCAGTCGATTTATGGCAGCAGAGCCCGTGGTGTAACATCTGTGGGGCTGCCATTTGCCCTTTTAGTATTTTTCCAGCACTCCATAGGAAGAGGCACTTTGCAATTACTGGAAATGACAAATGGCTTCTGTATAATTTCTTTATTTTTGGAAAGGAGGTAAATCTGGAGAGGTCCAGCCTGTTGCCTGAAATGCAGTCAGTCAGTTGAGAATTTGCATTAGAGGATCATTGAGGTGCCTTCCAACTCAAACTATTCCACGACTCTGTGGAATTACTTGCTCTTTAAAAAAAACCATTTGCTTGCAGGTAGCAAAGGAATTTTTTTTACCCCTATTTACCTCTAAGATTACTTTAGCAGGAGGTAAAAATCTCTAAACCCACTTTTGAATTCACCTTTTTTTAATAATAAGATGAGATAAGAGAATACTCCATACTCTGTGGAAGCTTTTATCTCCCAATTTAACAGTTGATATTAGTTTTCAGGAAGATCGTTTGTATTGCTGATATCTGTCAGGTTACAGTGGTTTGGCTTGTTAAAAATCTGGGGTTTCTGACAGGAAATGGAAGCCCATGAATATTCCACATCCTTAAAAATTAAATGGCCTAAGAGTTGAAGGTCCAAACCAGACAGAATGGGTACTTTGTGGGTGGTGAACAGAGCAGAGCAGTGGATTCACCTCCACTGATGCGAAGTGATTGAGTGCCAAAATCTGGGAACCCTTTTCTGTGCTCTATATAGTGTCTTGTGGGCTCTCTGCATTTTTATTTAATGGAATTTTATCTCCTTTTTAAAAAAAAAAAATAATTGCTGATTCTTGTTTATTTTGCTGACAGCAGTTTAGAGTTGCTGAACATAGAGGTGAGTTCACACAGGTGGTACTGAGCTCCTTGGAAATTGCAGTGGGAGGATGTCACACTCCAAAATCTCTGGTGGAGAACAGTAAGAGCAAAGCAGCTCCATTTTTATTATAATTCTAATTTTGCAGCTGGAGATAAATATTCAGTCATAGCCTATGGATGAGCTTTGTGTTCAGGTGAGCCCAAAGCACTTCAAACCATCTTGTAGCTCAACCTGTGATTATAGTAATTCTTTTTTTATACACAAACCTTCACAACAAAGATTTCCCATTGTCACAGTTAGTAAAATTCAGCAGGACAAATGCAGGTTCGTGTGTGAGGGAATCTGTTTCTATCAGATGTGACCACTTCTATTAGAAATGACCCTTTCAATGCCAAGTTTCTCATCTACCTGTTTTATATCTGTTAGTGTTCACAAATCTGTCTGTCATCTGTTCACCAGTTAATTTTTTATATTGCAAATGTTCAGATCAAATCAGATTCAGGCCTTCACTAAAAAGGAAATTTGGGGAAATTAGGTGTTTGAGCCTCTGTTACCTTTGTCAAGCAGACTTGCCAACATGATAGAATTTATATTAAATCCTCATGACAAGACCTTTTTCCCATAGAAAAATATTGCCTGACATTGATTGTGATCATGTCCTTTGCATCTTTACCATTGCTTTTAATAATTCTGGTTTTCTAATTGTGCCCCAAAGCAGTGACAAGCTGCACCACATAAAATGACCTTTTTTACCCTTTTGCAAACAGCAATAGAAATTATTTTTTAATTATCTACTCTGCAGATTTTACTCACTATTCCAAAAATGTTGGCTATATCTGCCTATTCTACATCCAGTAGAAAAGCTGTTGTAACCTGGCAATGAAAATGGTTTTTACCACCACAGTCACCTTAAAGCCACTAATGTTTAATTTTTAAGCCCCTTTGTTTATTTGACCTCTTGTGAGTGTTGGTGTAAATAGGAAATGGTGGAATGCACATCCATTATTGTGCCAGGGAGCTCCCTCTCTGCGAGTTCAGCTCTTCTCTGTAAATCCATTTTCCTACAATGCTTGGAGGCCAGAGAGGAATGTTCAAATATTTAGAGAAAGTACTGTATAGTATGTTTAGAATGAAACATATTTTCTTCCTGTCCCATTTTCCAGCTGTGATGGATGACTTCCCCCTTCCCTAAGTGTTCCAACCAAATGGTTTTACACCTACAATAAATTTTCCTGGAACAGCAGCCCTCTGCTGAAATGGAAATTGCAATAAATGTCCTGGCTGTTTCGAGAAACACAAGTTCCCCTCAAGGAGGGGAACCTCCACCTGCAAAAATCCCCCACTTAAGCAGAAAACACCCAACATTAATCTTGGGTGTCAGCGCTTTCCTCAGCTTGATGGGAATTCTCAGCCCTGAGGATTCAGAGCACTTTGCATCCTAGGCTTGTTCTTCCTGGAATGGGTGTAGAACCAACATGTTTTAGACTTTCCAGAGAGAATTAACACTACAAAAGCTGGTGCCAGGTGAGCTGTATGTGAATTGTGATGTGGGGGGGCTGTATTTTCATTTGTAAATGGGAACTGTCGTGCTGCTTTAAGTGTCAGAATCACAGAATCACAGAATCACAGAATGGTTTTGTTGGAAAGGATGTTAAAAATCATCCTGTCATGGGCAGGGAAACCTCTCACTAGACCAGCTTGCTCCAAGCCCTGCCCAACCTGGCCTTGGAAAGTATTTAAAACTCTTGCAGAACTAGATAGAAATGGATTGACTGGGAGGAAACACTAGAAAATAAGAGAGAATCGTGTGCAATCTCAGACGAAACAAAAATGTGGCTTTTGGTTATGCCTGAGTGACATGACTTAGCTGAAAAGTATTTTATTGGTGAATTTATTTTCATTAAGACCCTTTCCTTGACCAGGAGAGAAGAAAATAGTAGTAAGAAGCCATGAGAAAGGAATCTCAGCTGGAATTCACGTTAGGAAACACCAAGGGGAGATCTGACTGTGTTGTAAAATATACCACAATCAACTCTATAAAATTCTACATCACATAAAAACACAGTAATATTCAGTGGGAGCTCAGTGCTGCTTATGCCACTTATGCCACAAATTTGCTCTCAGTCCTCTTATTTTTATTGACCTGCTGGGCCTCCCATTTATTTTTACCTGAAGTTCCTAGAACGTGGGTGATTCATTTCATTGCCTCAGTCCTTTAACTTATTTATAGCTAAAACCAGTACCAAATACTATCTGTGAGAAAGCTGCCAAAATGCCTCTAAACTGGGCAAATCCTGAGTGTGATATGCCTGTTGTTCTGGTTTTATTATTTCATCCTCTGAAAAGGAAATTAAGCTCATGGAAAGTATGTGACATGACAGCAGTTGTTGCTGTAATATCGTGCATACAAAGAATGTTGCTGAGGAAACTATTCCATACTATTTTTGAAAGGATTGTCAGTGCAATACCTTTTTTTCCAAAGCAAAAGCCAATGATACAGTATTGCTTTTTCGGGGGGTGGGGGGGGGAAAGTCCAGTTTTTGCCATTTTTAGAAATGGTTATTCAGAAGTTTTCATGATTCTGAATTTGTTTTGGTGTGATTTCAACAGGAAGAATGAAACCCATTTCACCTCCAAAAAGCTAAAGTTTTATTTCAGTTCTGACTTCACAGCCAAATTTGAAGGCTTAGTACTTTTTGTAGTTATTAATATGAATTTTAACCTTTTAATTGTGTAATACACAATTAAATCACAAGAGGAGTTGAATAACTGATCCCTCTTAGTGTATTCAAATAATACCCTGGTAAAGGAGCCAGTCTAAGACTTATTCCCACTTTCATTATTTGGGTATTTCAAGTAGTTTAATGACTAGTTTGAATTTTACCTTGATCCCTGTCGGGGATTTAAACTTTATTTTATGACCTGATCTGTCATATCACACAAATGAAATGAGATTGATGCTGGAACAGGACTGAAGCAGCTCTGTTCTGGCTGCTTTTGCTGATGAGCTCCTGGAGTGCAGCTTTCTTCCATTGAAAAAGACTTTTCTCTGAGACCATATATTTATTTATTATGTATATGTATATATATAATGTATTTATTATGTATATTTATTATGTATGTATAATTATACCATATATTTATTATGTATACAAATACATATATATACATAGACTGACACACACATTTAAAAGTTATATCCTTGTGTGGGAATGCTCCCTATTTCTTACTGCTTATTCAAACAACTTTTCTCATTTAAAATGAACATATTGTCCTTCATTTCTTGATTAATCTTCATGTAGGAAGTCTCCAACATCCACTGGCTATAAAGAAGACCAGATGAAAGAAGTCCTAGAATTGGGTAAGTTGTGTCAAGTTTCAGTTCGGCTTTGCCATCTTTTGTATTGTTCAGAGCAGCTGTGACCAGATAAATATGTAGGAGTGGCTTCTTTTGTTACTGTTAGTTGATTGAGAGCAATTGCATTTGCTGTAAACTTCTAAATAGACAAAGAAATTATTAAGAAATAATCAGACAAAGGCTGGCTCATGCATTTTTATCTGCCCTTTCTGGCTAAAACTGTATTTTCCTTTTTATAAAGACCAATAGATGTTTATTTTCATGTTGATGACCCCCTAGCACTGAGTGTGCTGAGGAAAACAATTCTTTCCATCCAACACTTGATTTATTTTTTTTCTTTCAGTCGATGTTGAGGATGAAGAGACAACTGGAGAAGTTCATAAGACTCCAGATCTTTCAACACTCTATGTGCTTCAAATAGTATCAAAGGCAATTGATATTTCTCTTGCAAAAGTAAGAGTAATTATGGTAAATATAATTGGATTTGTGAGGTTGAGTTTCCTTAGCCAAAGCTGCAGTGGGTTGCTCTATGTTGTACTTTTGAATGTGTGCTGTATTCCTGAGTATATTCCTTGTCCAGGTGACAATTTAGGGATGCCTAAATTCAGAAAAATACCCTCATGCATCAGTCCATTTGAAGCACAGATAATAACTTTAATTAATTTAGCTTGTATTATTTCCTTAGTGCCTCTAGTCAGTTATTCATGTGCTTATTCTCCAGTCCTATCAACTGACAGTGGTTCATTATTCCCTTGCCACTGCTTCTGCCTTGCTTATCTCCCATATTTTGAGCAGAGAAGAAATTATTAAATACTTTTCATTCCCATTCAGACAGAAGAGAAAAAAAATCAGATCAAATAGCAAAGGTATCTTCCAATTTAATTTCTAGATCAAAGAGCTTGGAGTAACTCTGCCAGCCAGTGTGGGTCATATTAAGGAAGCATTATCAATACAATATCTTTGGACAAATTCTCAAAGAAGCAAAAATTGCTGATCACCTTAGAATCATCTGTGGCAGCAGTCTTTTTTTACTTCCTGAGCTGTGTTTTAGCATGAATGCAATTTATTCAGTGTGACCATTGCTGGATGGTTGTGGTCTGCAGTTGTTCAGGGCCAAGGTCTGCATTTGTGCCACCTGAAATACAGAAATCAAACATTTAATTAACATTTATCTCGTACAGGGTCCTTTTCTCCCTCGTGTCACCACTGGTTGCTTCTCCAGCTGTTAAATTTCTGGGCAATGTTCTGGGATGCTTTCATGGGAGACTGTGCCCCAGACATTAGACATAAATATTTTCCAGTGCTGAGCAGCTCCCAGCATTATGAGTGGAAGGAATACGGCAGGAAAAGGAAAATATTGCTCCTTTTCATTGGGGTGTTACTATTTACAGTATGGATAAAACAGAAGAGGGTGGTTGTACAGAGTTACTCATCACCCTTCCACACTCCTCCTTTCTTTTCTACAAATTACTGTGTTTTGGATTTGTTTTTAAAATGAGAATTTTTTTTTTCTTTTTTTTATAGGAATTAAAAAATCTTCTGTTTGGCTCTAGTCTTTGTTGCTTCAGTGAAGAGTGGAAAATCCAGAGTTTTACATTTAACAATATCCCACAGCTAAAATATGGCATTGTGCAGAAAAAGGTACTGTAAATTCTTTCCTAACAGGGATTTTTGCTTATTGCACTGACTTTGCAAAGGCTGTGTGTTTCAGCAGTGAAAAAAATTAGTTTTCTAAAGACTTTTCTCTTTCCTTAAACTCTGGTTACCAGTGGGTGTTGTCACCTTATCAAATTGTGATGGGAGGCTTGAGATGGATGGAGGAAATTGTGAAGGAGCTGAAGAAATTGTGCCAATATGTGTGTGTGTGTGTGTATGTGTGTGTGTGATGGGAAATTATTCACAGGGAGGAAGAGGAGCCACTGCAGCTGAAAGCTAGTGGTGGTAAAAGAACAAAAGAGCACAAATCAAGGGTGGAGTTTAAAAGAAAAATGATTTGTAGGGCCAAACAAATTTAAGAAGCAGCTTGATCTGACTGAAAGTGAGATATAGCAAGAGTTGCCTGGAAAATCACATGGAGATTTTTACTTCCTGATGATATTTGGGTCAGGTGATGAGGTTCATTCCTGAAATAAAAGGAACAAACACCTTGCAGGCTCCTTGGGACACTGGCACTGCTGGTGGGCTCACCTTTCTGTAATTCTGGCCTGTAGCCACAAGATCCCAGCTCCTCCCTACAGCAGGGTTTTCATGAATTCCCTAGCAACATCCAGCAGCTGGACAGACCTGGAATGTCCAGCAGGTCCCTGTAGTGACCACAGCTGGACAAACCACTGTGCCATGGTTTGGGCCATCCTGGACAGCACATCCACGTGCCTAGTCCAGAGAGATTTTTGGTGCTCTCTGATGCAGGGCATTCAGTGACTCCTCTGAGCCCTCCTTTTCAGCCCTGGGCTCACAGACAGTGCTTCACTCTGCTCTGTTCTGTGTTGCTCCCCTTGGTTTCATAGGCTCAGCCCAGGGACCACCCTTGTGCCACAGGGTCATGGAGCGGTCCCCAAAACCCACCAGATCCCTGGTAAGAATGGATCCTCCCCAGCTGCTTGATGCTTTTGTGCCAGCCCTGTGGCTGTGCACGTGCTCCTGGGGTGTCCACACAAAGTGTCTCCCCTCAGGAGCAGGGATCTGAGGAATTCACCACTCAAGGTGTCTCCTCTCAGGAGCAGGGATCTGAGGAGTTCACCATTGTCACAAGGTGTCTCTCCTCAGGAGCAGGGATCTGAAGAGTTCAGCACTCAAGGTGTCTCAGGAGCAGGGATCTGAGGAGTTCAGTAAATACTTGTAGGCTCCTCTTTACAAAACACTCATTAAAGCCTCTGTGCTGATACAAAAAATCTTTATCTGGCCTGAGAGAAGTAAACCATTATACGAAAGTGAGAGGAAGAGAGGCTTTGAGGCAAGGACAATGGCTAATAAACATGTCATTAAGATGTTTAATTAACTTGCCTTGTCTAGTTAAATATTTCATTAGGCTGGTGATCTCAGAAGAAAGCTGCTTATCTTACAAAGCCTAGTGGAAAAAGAAGATATTAAATCTTTATTTAAACTCTGAAAGGAGCCATGGCAGTGGTGGTCACTGGCCACGGTAAATGTTACTTTGGTGTTTCCAGCCTGGAGAAAGGATATCTCATCACTTCCAGCCATTCACTGGCCATTAAATTCCCCACCATGAATTCCAGTGCAGGAATAGTGTTTGGTTTAGATTGTGCCTGCTTCAGCTGGTTAATATATTTCCTCCTCACTTCCAAAATTCAATTCAGCTGAACAACTATTAGTTTCTTTCTTATGTTAAGTTTTTGTGGTGCTATAAGAAGATATTTGGAATAAATCCTGTAATTTCTTTTTTGACTCTCTGATGGACTCCCTGATGGACTGAACACAAACCTTGCTTTTTTCCTTGATATATCTCAAATTATTTACTCATCAATTATTTAAATAAATCTAGAGAGGCAGAGTATATATAATATGCATGAGAAATAGGAAGGTGTCAATATCTAAGCTGTTTCCTAATTCGAGGAATTAGGTTATTTTCTAACTTCCATACTGCATTTACCTGCAGGTCCCCTTCCCTTGGTGCTGCATTTAGGACAATCAGAGAATTAAACTGATCCTTTAATCTCATTGCTGTATGAAAGCAGCAGTGCTGGCTGCCCTTTCCCTTTTCTGCAGGGTTTTGAGAGGGGCTTGATGGGTGGCATTGTGGTGTCAGTGATGTCAGCCTTGTGTCCTGCATGCAGCCCAAACCAGCTATGAATCTGCTTGCCATAAAATTTGAAGTTAATATGACATTTCTTGGTATTGTGATTTTTTTTTTCCTCTGAGACTTGATAATTTGAAGGATTTGAACTTTCTTGGTTTTCTTTCTCTTTTCCAGTGAGAGGGGAGGGAGAGAGGGAGGATCTGAGGTGCAGAGGGCTGCACTGAAACCTGAAATCTTTGTTTAGTGATGCAGGTGGGAACTCGAGGTTGCTGAGAGGAGGTACAAGAGCAAGGCTTGTTTTCAGTCCTTGGAAAACACTCAGATTTGGTTTCTCTCTGAAAATTAAACTGCAGTTCTGTAGGAATCAGGAGATTTTTAGTTTATATATCCCAGGTTTAAAAACCCCCACATTTCTTTTGACATTACAAATGTCTAGATCTTTTCAGGAAAAACAGGCAGAGCCACAAAAACACTTAAACCCACTGATTTTCGTTGGCTTGCACAAAACCCCAGAGCCACAGCGAGCACTGTAAAGTCATGGCTGGAAAGAGGGAGATGAGAGGATGGCTTTGGGCTGGGTGGGAGCTCACAGGGCTTTTCCCCAGCACCCAGCAGTTTTCTGCTCATGGAGTGTCCCATTTTCCCCCCAGGGTGGCCCATGTGGAGTTCTGGCTGCAGTCCAAGCCTGTGTCCTGCAGCAGCTGATCTTTGCAGACAGCAACAGGAGCAAAGACGCCCGGTAAGGCAGTGAATTTTTAGGAATTTTGCCTACAAAAGTAAAAAAAAAAAAAAAATCTTTCTCTGCTACAGCCACTCAGGAGCCTTTTGAGTTTGAACTTACTGAACTTCTTTTTGTCTCAGAGAGAGAGAAAGCAAGCAGCTTCTGATTTACATGTGTTTACTTCCCGTTGAACTGTAGGAATGCAGAAGTTGGTGTCTTATTTGTGTAATTGCTTGTGATTAACCCAAGAACCTCTGCAAAAACCAAACATCTTGAATTGAGGCCAGAGAAAATTATTTAGCCACGAGGTCCTCATGGAAATTGGATTTCAAACAAAAAAGTAATCAAGGTTTGAAAGACCATGAAGTTCATCCAATGTTTGACACTAAGAGGCTCTACATGGTTGGAAAATTAAACTTATAATGATTTTTTTTTTCTTGCAACTGTATTTGATCATTTCTGTTTAAACTCCTTAATGGAATTTGAATTTATATGCTGTGTATTTTCTACTTACTTTAAAGGAACTTTGTTAGGTCTTGCTGCTGACACGGAAATTGCTTGGATTGCTATAATAATAATGTACTTGTCACATTGCTAAAGGAACATGGGTTACTCAATTAAATTCTGGAAATTAATGCCTCAAAAATTGCTTTATTACCCCTTTTCATGTATTTGCCTTTTTTTTTTCAATAAGACATTTAATCCATTACAAAAGAAAAATTCCACAAAGCCTCTCTGTGTCTTAAAGGAACAGAATATTGAACAGGGAAAATTATTTTACTGGTTTGTGCTGCCACCACCTTCTTTTATTTGTGACCTTCATTAGTCTGACCTCAATTTAGTCCAAAGAGAAGCTTTCATGCTGAGATCCTTCTTGAACTTCATTACCTTATAATATAAAAATGTTCCTCTTGTATTAAATTTTGGCCTTAAATACCCTTTTTTCTGCTTGGAACTGTATAGGAGAATGCTGTGGTCTCTGTTGATATTCCTTAGTGCTGTCTGGCTTACTCTAAATGTAAATTCATTGTTTGGGCTGTTTTTCATCAATATTAGAAAGAAACAGGTACCTGTAGAGCATCATTATTTGTCTTCAGCATCCAGGATGGGAAGTGACAGAAATTATCCTGCAAAACTTTAGGATTCTAATTCAGATTGTAATGAGGGCAGACTTTTCAAAGTTCTTGTCCACATAAAAGAAAAACCTCAGAAACTTTCTTGCAGGAAGCTCAGAGCATACTCAAATTTTATGACCAGGAATCTCCACAGAAGAATTATTTCTGGCTGTGAAAACCAAGAATTTCTTTCAGCTTTGAGGACAGCCTTTGATCATCTGCTCCTTGGTCCCTCTGTATCTCAGGTCATCCTTAGTGCAAATAGAGATGTTATTTTCTCTCTTGCAGCACGGTTCAGAGATCATAAAAGAAATGAAATTATGTGGCACCCAAATAAGTGGATGGAGGCCAGGTTGTTTAAACTGGGTGTCCCAACTTGTGCCATCTCCAGCCTATCCAGAATTTGCCTCTCCTGTTTTCCTCCTCTTATTATCCACATGGTTTTAGAAGATCTTTGGTTTTTATTCATGAGATAAACGTACTTTTCTTATGCTGTGTTTGCCATGGGCAGAAACTTTTAGCAGGCAGAAGGAAAGGGAAGTCTCAGAGCTTCAAATCATAGGATAAATATTCCTTCCTAATTCTAACCTGGATTTTGAAACTGTCAACCACTTCACAGGAAGTGGTTGATTTCAGGCTTCTTTGACATTCAAGAAATAATTATCATGTCTCCTTCTTCCTCTGCTGCCTCTCTCACACACATAAATTACTTGTGATTCCCATGAATTTCTGGGTGTCTGTATTAGAGCACAGGCAGAGATAAGAGAAAGTTGTGAGAGTTTCAAGTTTTCACTTGAAAACTCTCACCAATTATTTCACATATCTCACATCCTTCAGAGAGAAAAACATTCTCTAAATGAACGTTATGTTCAAGGCAGACATTCAACTTGAAAGTCTGTTTAATTTTTTTGATGTTTGGTGTTTCTTGTTTAGTCTTTTGAATTATTAGATCTTTTACTCAAACAGTGGGAACAGGTTTTGTCCCCATCTCCCATGCTGGTAACACTCTAAAACTGATAAAATCTGAATTTCAAAGGCTGCCATTCTTGAAGCCACTAGAGAAAACTCCAGTTATGTTCTTCCCAGGGCCATGGGATCTTTTGGCCAGTTCTTCAGTCTCATGGATATTGGGTTTATTCTCAAATCTGCCAGTTTTCCACTTTGTGACTTTCAGCCTCCTGGTCCTGTAATATTTTAGGTCCTGACTTTGGAGCACAGCTTATTTTAAAAAAACTGCAAGCAGCATTTATTGCAGATAGTACTTTGGAGAAAGTTTAGTGGTGGGTAAAAAACATTATGATGTAGATTTGTTTAAAAGGGTTAAGATACAAAAACTTCAGAAAGAAATTAAGTATGAATGCCTTTAGAAAAATCATGTTTAAAACATAAAACAATCCTGCTGGAGAATATTGAAAGTTTTATTACAGATTTAAAGATGAAGTAGCTTCTCTTGTCCATTGTTTGTCAATATGGTGTTGTTCCCTGAAGCTTTTATTTGCTTTTTTGTCCAAGTAATTAAAAATATGTTCTGTGGAAGAGGAACTCTTTCTTTTAGAAGATCAGAATGTGATAACAGATCTGTGCTTAACCAGTTCCTGTTGTTGATCATACTTTATTTACTCTTTTCTTGATTTTCATCCGTTGCTTTTAATGGTAAAAGCAATTTTATTTTAGTCGTTCCTTATAAATCAGATGCCAGCTTAAGTAATGGTCTCCTAGAAGTAAAGACTGTGAATGTCATCACTTAAATTCCCCTGTATGACAGGAGCAGTGTCACAGAACACAGGGACACAGCAAGTTTACAGTTATTTATAACCATAATTAGGAGTAACATAAACACATAGAGGTCCCCCAAAAAGCAGCACAGAGCTGTTAACACTTGACTTTGGTGCATTAATGTCCTTCCAATGCCTGTTTTCCTTCTGACGTGGAAAGAAACCCGCCCAGTGTGCCCAGTGTGTGTTCTGCAGCAATCTGAACAGAGAGTTTTTCTCCCTACAACTCCCTTCACTGGCTCTGATTATCTTCAGGGTCCAAGGTACCTTCTTCAATGCCTAAAATGAGGTTTCTCCTCAGAGGATGGTTCCAACAAGCCCAGTGCTGACATCAATTACATCTCCCTCTGGAGAGCTCTGGAGGTGCTGAGAGGTCTCAGTGCAGGGTGTGCAGTGAGAGCTCTCATGGCCTCTCGCTCTGCTGCTTGATTCCCAGAGAAAGGTGGGGTTCAGCTGAACCTTCACACCAGGAATGTCTTCCCAGTGACAATACCAGCTGCCTCTTCAGCTCACAGGATTTTTGGCCATCCAGGTTGTCTCTTTCTCAGCTGTACAAGAACCGAGGTACCTAAATAATGATTTTCCGACGCGGCTCACCAGAGGCAGTTACAGACAGTTACAAAACTGTCTTTAAAGATGCTTTTGTTCTTTTAGGGACAAACCTGCCATGAATTTGTTTGCCCTCACATTTTGATGCTTGTCTCTCTCCTTTATTTCCTGGACTGCAGTTGTCTCCAGCCCTCAGAAGCTCACAGGACCAAGTGCCTCTCCTTGGCTCTCGCTGACATTCTGTGGCGCGCGGGGGGCCACGAGAAAGCCCTGGTGGCACTGTGAGTAGGAGAAGCACTTTTAGTCACTGTACACTGCTCTTGCACCTCTATCTGATCCCAAATCTACATCATTTGCCATATAAATCTACATAATTTACAAAGTAAATGCTTTGTAAGCTGCATTTATGTCACCTAAAATGGCCTAAGGAGCAATGCAGGATGTAGTTTCTGCTGCCTCAGTAGCTGGGACAGAATAGACAAAACAGTTTGAAGTTGCTGTGAAAGGTCCTGTGGATTTAATTGATTGTAGGGGTCCTCTAAATATTTTTATTAAGAGTTATTTTTCCAGATGCATCATTCTGCTCCTGTATTGCAGGATATTTCATTATGGCTGGAATTAAGCTCCTTTTGCTGTATTTGCCTGCTTAGTTTATGCAGTGCAATTAGGCTAATTGTACACAAATCATTGACTTTTGGATCCCAAGCTTTGGCTGCACTGGAACCTAAAGGACATTTTTAAGTGAGTCAGGTTTTGTGGCCATGATTAATTTCATTTCTTAGATCAACTAAGACAGCTGCAAAATAACAGAGAGGCTTTGGGACACAGAAATCCTTTGTGAACCTGAAATAGAAGCAGCAAATTCAAAGGCATTTCAAACGATATTTCACATATTTTGCATCTCAGACCTGCTTCCTCTGTGATCTTTTATGTATGTTCTTCTGCTTGTTTGAATGTCATTGCTCTAAAAATATTTTTCAGTAAAAACTGTCAGTAACATCTTAAACTTATATTTATCCTTTTTCTGTATGGAGAAGCTTGTAATTCATGTTAGATGGAGAGAGCAAAGCACAGATAAAGTGTTTGTTTCACTGACAGGAGTTTGATTTGCAATATCAACTTATTTACAAGAAGTCTTTTTTTAAAAAGTCATTAAAAATAATAATAATAATGCAAATCTTTGGCACATCATTCAGCTCATATAACTTGTTGATTTCTCTTTAATGCCATTTTCTTCCTTTTAACATGAGTTTTTGCTGAATATCCCCTTCAGGCCATCAGGAAGACAGCAGTTCACTCCCACAGGGAAGTACAAGGCAGATGGAATCCTAGAAACTGTAAGGCTCTGTGTGACTCCCATTCTCCTCTTTCTTGTTTTCCCTATTTCAGTTCAATGAATCTGATTTCTGTTGCTCTCCTAACACTTTAAAACCAAATTAGTTATGATCCAAAACCCAATAGGAAATAAAATCCCATAGCCAGCCTGGCTCTGAGTTGTCCCAGTGGCTGTGGGCAGTTGGGCTCTCTGAAATCTTTTTTTTTTATCCCCCCATTTACCTTCCAAACCTTAAAACCCCACCTGCTTTTAATGACACACAGTAAAAATGAATGTGGGCCTTTTCAATTGACCATGAGCATGAAAAGGCACTGTTTTCTTCTTGTCTTAGACAGAACTCTTTGCCTTTTTTTCCCCCTGCAGAAGCTGCAAATGGCAGAGCACTTTCCAGTTAAGCCTTGTTTCCATCTGAGGCTCTCAGATGTCCTTGCAAGCAGTGGTGCCTTCAGCCAGGCTTTGGTGGTTGGAGGAAATGCTTTTGGCCTCCTGAACGGGGGAATGGATGTCTCAGAAAATCTGGAGATGGAAAAACAGGCAAAGAGTATTGAAGTCAGGGCCTGGATCTGTGAGCTCTCCTGGATTTCATGTTAAATAGGAACAGTCATATTCTCTGAGCGTGAAAAATGCCTCACCACATAGGTACAAACCCCTGAGCTTCCTGCCCATCCTGTGTCTTCTAAAGCTTCAGTATTCCTCTGTTCTAGGAACTGTTTTTCATTGCATAGACAATGCTGAAAATTGAATCAAAGTGTCTGTTCAAGAAACTAAAAAATCATCAAAAAGTAGCATCGAAAAATTCAGAATATATGAGGTGCTGAGATATAATTCCATGCCAAATGACAACAGTAAGAGGGTGATTTCGTTAGATCTTTATTTTTTTTTTTTTGTTAGTTCAGATCATTCCAGGCAGTTTGAAAGTTTTGGCTACTTCGGCTTTCAGGTTATAAAAATGTCTTGCTGTTTTTTAAGTCACCTTTTTTCCTTCTTGCATTTCTTCCCAGCTAATACTTTACAGTGCCACGAGATATGAGGATCTGATTGTGTTTCTACAGCAGAATATTCACCAGGTACCGTGTTTAATTATATATTAATTAAACAAATTATGGTTCAGCTGCCAGCCTTTGTGTCTATTAGTCTCACAGAATGTGTTCTGAGCACTGTTTCTAACACTCTCTGGATGTATCTTGCATTTTAACAAACACAGCAACAAATCCAGCTTTAGCATAAATCTCAGCAGTTCCTTCTGCCTTCAGTTCCATTTGCAGTTCTGGAGGATTGAGCAAAAAAAAGTTTATACACAACGAGCAAAATAACACCAAAATAACTCCTTTTCTTTTTCAGTTTGAAATTGGTCCCTGTGGGTGCATCCTCCTGACTGTGTCTGTCATCTTATCAAGATCCATCAACCTGTGAGTGCCTCTCTAGCCTTGTTTCACAAACTGCACAGCAAAGTGAGCTGTGAAAAGCGAGGAAAAATCCAGGGTGTGCTAAAATCTCTGGCCTTTTTAATCTTCATGGTGTTTGCTCTGATCAATGTGGGGGAGTTATGCAGATTTACTCACCTAATCTTGGCTTTTCTTGTTGAATACGCACACTGGTGTGTGTGTATAATTGTATGTATCTATATAATTATTATTGTAGTGATCAGTCCACCACATCTGGTATCAAATACTCCATTTAAACATTAGGTATCATGCCTGAGGTACTTTTCTGCTCTCCCTACCTTGACAATTTTAGCAAGACTTGTTTAAAGAGTTATTTATTTCACATGAGGTATCTTAGAGGGGAATGACCTCACTGTGATGACTTCCCCAGTCTCTCTGTCAGTGATAATGATAAGGAAAAGCTGGCATAAAATGGATGAGGCAGCTCATTTTTAGGTAGCTCTAAGTAATGTATGACAAATCTGGTCTCAGTTTATTGCTGTAATGAATATTCTGAGCTCTAGCTCATGGAAAGTCATCATAACCTCCTTTAAAACTCACTGAGGCTTGCCTTGCTTAAAAACTCACAGTGGTATTTAATTGAGCTTTTATTCAGACTGAAGGTGTTTCTGTGCTGCTGTGAGTGTCAGTGGGTCAGAATATAAAGGCTTCCTTCGTTTAGTCAGATTTTCACCTTTGTGCAAATCCCCAGGAGCGAGGGGAAGCTGCTCCCTGCCAGTTTGCAATAACAACTGACACAGAGAGAGCAGCTGCACTTGAAAGCAGCACGAGTCTGATTTATGGAAGCTTTTATTTCTTACAGCTCTGCATTGTCTTGACAAGAAACGGCAACTTAGTCCAAATTTGAGATCCACAATCAGTTGCTCACCTGCTGGGATCCCAGCAAGTGTTCACAGGTTGAGTTTTTTTGGTTTTATTGTAATTTCTCCCTTTCTTTTGCTTATAGTAACACTGCAGGCCTTGGCTTGACTCCACTTTTGTGCACTAACACAAATGATGTGATAATTTCAGGGCATTTATTCTCATGTTTCTGAGCTGTTACAACAGAGAGGTTCAGATTAGTAAAGTTACTTGTGCAAATAATGATCTGTAGGTTTGTAATTGTTGCTGTCTGCACTGCTTTGCTTGCTATGAAATGATAAATATTCTTCAATAATTTAAGCAAGGATATATTCTCCCTCATCACCTCCCAGTTCCTACCAGATGGATTATGACATGGCCAATCAATCATCTCTGTTTTTATTTGGGGGAGCTGTGTCTAAAGTGAACATGACAATTCCTCTAGTGCCTGTTTGCATTTGAACCTATCTAAATATTTCTACAGATCTGATCCAGAATGTCAGAACAGTTTATGAAGTGCAGTTCTATTTTGAGAATAGTCATGATTTTCTCAGAAAATTTCATTTTAAAATACTGTTTCTCCTCTAGCTTGTACTGTTTAAGACACTGCATTAGTACATATCTTTTGTTTACATGAAATAGAAATTTTTCTGTTTTTAAGCACAATGGAAAGTGGTTTTAGACCTTTGCAAAAATTTTAATTTTAGAAGTGCAAACTGAATTTTGTTTCTGTAGTATTCAGCAATCGATTTAGCTGCCTATGTCACCGTGCTTCTCTTAGAATATTAAAAATATCAAGACAAATAACTCAGTGCTGATATCCTCAAGAAATATGCACCGTTCAGAGAGTGTTACCAGCATGGTAAGCAATTATTTACATAACTGGCATAGTTCTGGATGAACAGCTGAAGACAAATAAGAGTTGGTTTAGATAATGGAATTTTCAGCCAGTAATAAATCTCCCTGGGGTTGTTCTGTCCCAGTTTTTGGGGTTTTTTAACAGAAAAATCAGCAGATTTTTACAACACCAAACTCTGTGGCAGTTTCAGTTGCCTGGATTTTTGTGTGCATATTGCACTGAAGAAAAAAAGGTTATTTAATTTGAGTTGAGGAGTTGACAGCACTTAGATTTTTCCTATTTTGAGTGTAATTATCTCTCTTAATGATCTTTATTCCTGGGAAGTGTCCCAGGCCAGGTTGGGCAGGGCTTGGAGCACCCTGGGATGGTGGAAGTTGTCACTGCCCATTTCAGGGGTGTAACTGGATGGGCTTTAAGGTGCCTCCCAGCCCAAACCATTCCAGGATTCTATGATTTATTTACTTTCTGTGTAATTATTTGCATTTAGGCCTTTAAACTCAGAAAAAAAGAGAAAAAAATCATTATTGATTTTACTTATTTTGGGTGTCTATCTTAGAATGACATAAATCATCTCCTGAAGTGCTTTGTTATCTCCACTATAAAGTGAGAAAATCTTCAGAACCTAGTCATAAAGAAATATTACACTATAAATATCAAGTCATGAAATGAAATCTGTTTTTTAGTGACAAATCTATGAAAAATGGGAGATTAAATGTTAATAATGCAGTGCATTGTACATGACAAAAACAGTCTCAACTGTGCTCACCTAGTGATGGGCTTTAAATAGGCTGTTATAATAAAAAAGGAGAGGAATTCTGGCACTTCCACTAGAAATGTAATTATCTGAACACATCAGTTCAATTTTCTGTGATAGACAAGAGATAAATTGTGTGTTGAGAGTTGAGAACAAAATAAAACCACATTAATAGCTTCATATAAATATATGATCTTCCACATTTTATTTTGCATATAGTCCTATCTCCCCAGGCCAATAAAGTCACATTAGTACTGGAACAGAGTACAAGACAAAAACAAAGTTTCCCTTTGATTTGCACAGATTAAAAAAATCTTTTTTCTTCACCAATAAAGAGGAATAACTTGGAAGTAATAAAAATTCAGGCACTCATGATGAGGTTGAATACATTATCCCTCAGAGTCCAAAAACTTGGGTGCTCTCAGGGAAACACTCAGGCTTTGATGTTAAAACAAGCACAATTTTATTTTTTTTCCACGAAATAAATAACTTTTAGTACTGGGAGATGAGGAGACAGAAAAAAATCGAGAGGTTCAAGTAAATTTAGAGCACTCAGTGGAAGGTGCAAGCTCCAGCATCTCTAAACCCCTTGGCCTTGATGTTACCTCTGTGTCCCCCATTTTTATGTTCTGCCTTGGTCTTTGCTGCTGGTTTTGCAGCTTTTTTGGTCCAGCTCCATAATTTGTACCTTGTTACAGATCTTCCCTTGCAAATGGAAATTCCAGCTTTCAGCCAGGTCTGCTGGGCAGTTGTTCTAAAATCACTGGCAATCTTAAGCATTTTTATTTCAGGGGGGACACATGCCAGGAAATGCAGGAGTTTGCACTGCTTTGTAGATTTGGGGTAATGAGTTTTTCATGCTCCAAGCACTAATGATCATCACTGCCTGAGCTGATAACAAATGGCCAGAGAGGAGTGAGAATTCCTGAGGAAGTTGATGAGAACGCGTTGTTGCTTCTGGTACAGGAAGGAATGCTGGTTCCTAACAATTGTAACCTGTTGTTTTTTTTTTTTTAATTTTTTTTTAAACAACCAGCAAAAAAAAATAAAGAAAAGTACTATTATAGCAGCTCAGGGGACTAATCTTTCTGAGTGTGCAAGATGTATACTGGGATCTTCACGCTGATGAGAGCTACAGGATATTTTCCACGCGTGGGAGAGAGATTGAGCTCAAAAGTTGGGCTGCAAGCCCCCATTGAGCCTCACCACGGAGAGCAGGAAAGTTGTGAATATTCAGGACTGGTTTTAAGTGATCCCCTCAGTCTGACTGGATTTCCAACCTGCAGTAGGACTGCAGTACAGCTTTCCCTGCTGGGTGCTGCCTCATCCTCTCCCAGCCCTTGGCCCCTTCCTCCCTGTGCTTACTCATGCAGAGCCATTCCTGGAGTGGGATGTGGCTGCTTTGGATGCACTCACTGGATCCTCAGCTTTCTTTAAATTCCAGCTCCTCCCCAGCCCTGTTTCTACATTTTTCCTAGTCACTGCAGTAACTTTACTGCATAAAAGCATCATTGCTAGAACCCATGAGAGCAAAGAACACGTGGAGCGAGAAAATGCCTTGGGTGGAATCCCTTTGTGGAAAAACAGTGTCCTGCCATTTTCAGGCTACCTGGAGACTGCACAGAGCCTGATCTGAAACACAGGCTCTTTGTGCTGCTCACGAATCAGAATGCCACTGTTTGCATCACTTTTGTTGACTTGGGGAGTTACTGATAGCAGGTCTCCTGTCGCTCTCCGGTCAGGATTGGTCACTGGGTGTCTTTTCCACGTTTTCTCTGAAGTGTTTCTGTGAGAACAAGTAAAACAATGGCTTTAGCTGTGGGAAAAATAAAAAAGGAGACTGATTTTGCAAGTCTAGAGCAGGCTGTGTACTTCATTAAGGTTGGCTGCTCATAAACCTTGGAAAATACACGTCAACATCTTGTTCCTTGTTGAGATCCCACAGCTCTGTTAACTACACTTCTGTGGTCCTTACTGCTCCAGAAAAGGGTGTTCAGACCTGTTTTGAAGTTATCTGTGCTGTTCCCATTTTGGTGTTAGGGAATTTTGGATGTTTGGAGTTGGTTGTTTTGTGTGTTTCTTTATTTAATTTATTCATTTCAAAACCAGTTGTTATTAAATCGAATAAATCACATTTTGACTCCTTATCAGTGAAGGATTTCTCACACCCAGTAACTCTGTCCTTGATTATTACCAATTCACCTCTCTCAAATCTATCAATGAGCAGTTTTTCACTTGAAGGAATCAAATGATTAACATTATCTTGTTCTGCATACTTACTCTTAATTCCTGTGGTACTATTTTACCTAACTGAAAAGTTAAATCTCCTTAATCTGGCATTCTAATCCGTCTTTGAAATAAAAACATGCAGAAGCATCAAATTGTGTTAACTGCTGCCCATCATTATGCCCTTTACCATGGTCAGATATATCTGTTTATAATCTTGGGTTTGCTTCTGTAATAATTTGTCTGATTGCAAGCAATCCTACAAGAATCTCAAGAATTTTCCTCTTCTGCTCCACTGGCAAACTATTTTTTTTTTTTTGTAATTTTAAAAGTTCTGACTGCCTTTACTCATCAAGAGAAGTTTTTATTGAGATGTGTAGCAGGAAATGATCATTATTGCAGTAATTAATATCAAACCTTTTTTTTTCTGTATGCTTTCCTAGATCCTTTCTGTATAATTTACTGTAAAATAACCCCAATTCTGACACACTACTGGACCTTAAATCTCTTTCAGTCCTGGAGGGCTTTGAAAAGGAAAGTGGTGCTCTGCTGGCTCATGAGTTGTGGGTGGAACAAAGGGTCCCCCACCCTCAATCCACTTTCCTTTGCTGACACCTTTTCCTGTCCCAGAGCCAATCTCTAATTTGGAGTTCCCCTGAAATTCACCTTCTCTCCTGATGCTGTTTGGCTGCTGAAGAAAGGCTTTCTGTGAAATATCCATTTGGCTGGGCCAGGGGTAAAATTCCAATTCCAACTTTGCATGAAGGATCCAATCACTTGGGGCACTCTCAGCCCTTGGTGGAAGTAGATTTTTCTGTGAGCCAGTTTGCTGGGAAAACCTTTCCAGAGGTGGTTTCCCCTCCACTTGAGAGTGCCTGGGAGACCAACAGCAGGGGGAAGTTGTGTCTGGGAGCTTTTTTCCCCCTCAAGGCTTGCAGTTATGTAGTATAAATAGATGTCATCGTGGGTTTTACAGCTTTTGGTGTTTGAAAAAGATAGGCTAGCTGCTCTTTCGGAGGGGAAACAGCTGTCAGTTATGTTCAAGTGCTAAAAAACAAGGAGCTGGACACAACTGGAAAAAAAAAAAAAATTTGAGAATCTCAGAGCTCCCCAAGAGCCATTTGTGATTTTGCAACATGAGGGAAGCAGGTTAGATTTACCAGGAACAGGGAGAGGAGCAAATAGGAGAGATTTTGTGGGATCCAGACGTTGGTAGGGAAGAACTGAGGCCTTTTGTGTTGGGGTGAGTGAACTTCTGTGCCTCCTGCTCAATGGGTTGCATGGAATTCCTAATTTTCAGGATCTTCCCTGCCTTTGAGATTCTGTTGTGGGAATTGGACAGAGGCCCTTGTAGCCAAAGTGTTCACTGGGCAAAAGCTGCTTGCAACATTAATCAATTAATAAATGCAGAATAATGAAGCACAGCTTCATTAAAGGTAATAATTTCATTCACAGCTGCTAAAAGGTAATAAAGAAGGGAGTTTGCTTGAAATAATTTAATGTTTTTCTTCCAAAAAAAAGGCAAGAATGTAGAGATAATCAGTGACAGTCTCAGCAATATTTGTGGGAGGATGTGAGACCAAGATTTGAAGCTTTGTGCTTTCAAAAGGGGATAGGCAGTGGAAGATATTGATGTGTGAAATGTCACTTTCTAATGCTTGAGAGAGAGGGGATCCAGAGACAAAAGGTGGTTCAGAGGGGAGTTTTGAAGACAAGATACAGGAAAGGAGAGTAAGGTCTCATTTAAGAGAAAATGTGTAGATTTGCAAAAAAAAAAAATAAAATCTGAATATAAGGAAGCTTTTAATATTGTAGATAAGGAATGTGACCCAAGTGGAAATGTGACCACAAAGGCAAAGAAGAGGAAAGGTTGAATTAGGTTTGAGGGTATTTGCTGCCCTGGAGGACAAGGAACAAAGGTTAGTGGTAAAGAAAAATGAGTGAATGAGACTCAACTCAGAAAAAAAGGGAAGAATCAAGAAGACAAAGAGGTTGTTGTGCTGGTTCTGTTTGTTGCCTTGATAGGTAAGGGATTGGGGAACTGGGAAACAATGGCAAAAATAATAAATGAGGGAAAATGTGGAGTTTGCCCAGGTAATTGAGACATGTGACTCTTGTTCCTCTGGTAAGGAAATTGGGGAATTTCAGCTGTGTCACCAGCTGGGTTCACAGAACAAAAGTGAAGGACTAGAGACTGACTGACAGCAAATTTGGTGTGGATGTGCAGCAGGAAGGTCACTTGTGGGAATAAAACCAGATCCACTCCCCTGACATATCCAGCTCCTTGTGGAACAGATCAGGATAAATCGTAAAGGAACTGAAAGAAGGCAAGATTATTAGCTCGTTCTCTGGGGAGTTTTCTGACTTCTTAAAGCAGTGCAGAGGAGTGAAAAAAGTGTGGTGAGCCCCAACCTTCTCTGTCATCAGTGGTCTGAGTCCTGATGTTGGAAAACGGGAAAAAATGTGGTGCAGATGAGGTGAGACCTGAAATGAAACAACAAGTGATTTCCTTATCATGTTAATACAAAGATATTAGGAAAAGATGTGAGGTTTCTGTGTTAGAGTGGAGGTGGCTGATATCAGGAATAATGTAAAGAATGCTCCAAGTCTAGATGAATATTCTGCCTTTCAGTAAGGGGAGCAACACGGTGCAAAGTCAGCATGGCCAATTGGAATTCATGCATAATAACTGAATCAAATCTGTGGGATTTAACCTGAAAAAGTGATGATGGCTACGCAATGGGAAGTAAAAAATAAACCAGGTATTTTTGTAGCTACACCTCATTCCTAAATTTATTCAGCACTTTCAGGCTTTCTCTTGCTTTGCCAGACTTTATGAATTAACCTGATCCTAAAAGCTTACCTTTGTCATGCCTTATTTAAATATAGAGTAGCTTGACTTGCAGTTATAGGAGTAAATGAAGATTTGTTAGTTAAACTACAAAGAAAAAGAAAATAGAATAATATTAGTTAATGGAGGCCTAATAAGAGATTTTTACTTGATATGTCAAATGAAAAATTGTTTACTAATGTGACAATAACGCATCTTTTAAGAATTCTAAAGGTAATAAGGAAGGAGACTCAGAAAGGTGTTGTCGGCATGGGGAAGGTGACTGATGGAGTTTGTCAGTGATCAGTCTGTGATTAAAAATGTTTTATTCCCTGCAATAATGCTGGATAAAGGGAGTGGTGTGCTGATGAAGTGACCTGATGACTGAAAAGCTGAAAGGCCCTGTCAATACAGAGAACAAATCGTGCTGTAAAAAAGAGTTGGCTCAGCCTCATGATGAAGGCAATAAAAAAGGAATTTATTTTCATTACAGAAACTGCAGGGTCTTGTAAACAGAGACTGCTCGCTACTGTACTGGGGGGTTCATCAGCTGAGAAATGGCAGGATGAGGAGCAGCAGAGCACACAGTGACTCTGAGCCAGTGTTAGAAAATAGCCTTGGATCTGCTCTGAGGGTGTATCAGCATAAATAGTTTTAGGAGGTGAAGAAATGTTAATGGATTGTGCAAGGCACTGACGTGTCCTTAGAGAAACACCATGTCAGGCTGGGTTCACACATTAAAGCTGGGGGAAGTGTAGGGGAAGCACAGACCAGGAGAAGAAGGAATCTGTTTTATCAAAGGAGAATTCTGGAAGAACAAAAGCTTTTATGTTTTCTAGCCTTAAAAAAAGCAAATTTTGAGGTGGGACATAACTATTTTCTAAAAAATTGGGATGGTGGTGGTTGTAAATAAACATGAAAGGCAGAGAAAGTTATTTAGTTTAAAGAGTGAAAGTGCATCAGTAAACAGCCTGTTGAGTCAGTAAACCTCATCAAAGCATGACAGATTCCAGGTTCCCGAGCTACCACTGAGAAAAGTATGGAAACCCGAGAAAACAGCTAAGAAATGTGGATTTCTGTGAAAGAGAGTAACAGGGATGGCTGGGTTTTACTCGCAGAGAACATCATCTTCTCTTCTCCCTCTCCACAATCCTGCTTTATCCCAGCGTGGGATATGGCTGTAATCCACCCCAGGGCTGATATAAACGTGGGCTATTGCTGGGGGAGAACTGAGATTTGTGGGTTTAGCTGCCCCTCAGTTCCATAGGACTGCCCCTGTGGGATCAAGGAAAGCTTCTGCAAGCCTGTTAGCCTGTATTTGATAGGGAAAAGGTAGGAAACTCTCTAAGAAATGCAGTGAGGAACCATTCTGCTGGAATAGTCTCCATGTTTCCAGCAGTCATTCCAGGATTTCCCAAGCTGGCAGTTGTGTCCAGGACACTGAGTTTATAAGCCCTTGATGGAAGCTGTCCTCCACAAATTTCTCTAAACCCTTTAATCCTTCTGGCCTCCACAAGCCCTGTGGCAATGAGCTCCCTGCTGCAGAAATGTGTTTTGTGAAAGAGTTTTTCCTTTTATTTTTTTTTTCCCCCTTGAATCGCCCAGTAAGTCTAAGGAGTGTTGTGGAATTCATGTTATGAAAAGCAGTGAGGAAATGTTCCTTAATTATCTCCTTAAAATTTGAACGTCTCTTGGAGTCCATCAGTTGTGTCCTGCTGTAGTGAAATGATCCTGGCCTCTGTAGCCTCTTCCCACAGGAGAGCTGCTCCAGGTTTTAACTGTGCTTCCTTCTGACCCTCAGAAATTCCTCTGATCCTATGATATCTAAATGCTCAGATTCTGTTGAGCTAAAATCTGCAGTAAACTAACTTAGAGAAATTGAACTTTTAATTGGTTTGTCAAATTGAGGAGTCTTCTTCAAAGAATGGCTACAGGGTGGTTTTATTTCTATATCAACCTTATGTGTCACTTCTCAGCTTTTAAACTAAAATAAAGAATGGTCTCAGTCTGTCTTTATTGCCAGAATACCTGTGATTTCTCCCTCCAGTCCTTGGTATTTAGCAATTTGATGGCCATGGCCAAGTTGTGGCAGGCTTCTTTTACTGTGTGTTCATCACATGGAGAAAAGGAATTTTCCTGAAGTTCCTTCCTCTACTCTGCAAATTCTGTAAGCAAGGTCACCTGAATTGCCTTTGGGATGAACCTGTGTCTCTCCATGTGTACAAATTTAAAGAATTCCAGAATGATTGCCTGTTTATTTGTTCATCTTCAGATATAAAAATCAGTGATATGAATCCTGCACTGAAGTGATTGATCAGCTTTTTCATCTTTTAAATCCCATTTTTTCCCTTTCCTTTCCTTTAGCAAATCAAAGCATTTCAGAAATTAATTCCTTTGATTTTAGGGAAATAAAGTATGTCGATTAAAAGACTGCAGAGATGTGGAAGAATAAGTGTGATTCTACTATAAAAATGTAGCAGTAACAGATACATTGTCAGATTTTAGCCAAATTTCAGCAGGTTACTTTCACACATTCATATTATTCAGCTGTTTGCTGAAGGGTCATTGTGGTGAGATAGACACAGATTTAATATCTTTGCTTGTTCTGTTGCACTCAGGAGGACATTGCATTCAGTGAGAAAGGTAATTTCTTTTAAAAAATTAAATAGTGGGTTGAAAAGGCCAACAGCTGAATCATTTTTCAAATCTATCCCTGTAAAATATAAATATTTCCCATAGTTTATCAGCACCCTGGAGCAGCAGAGCTGATGAATTAAGCTGCATGAGTACCTCAGACCATTTTAAGAACTTTGTGAAATTAGCAGGTATGAGGCAAAAGTGATAAATAAAGAATAAAGCTACTTCCTTGCATTCCCCGGTCTGAATCCCAAATTATATATATATATTTTTTTATTATTATTATTTTTTTTTTAGAGAGAATCTTCCCTTCTTCTTTGAACAGTCGTTTGAAACTTTTGCCATGTACCAGTATTTAAAAAAATAAAGAAATATTCTGGAACATTTACACAATAAGGCAGTCACCCATCCTGTCATTTTCCACATCCCCATTGTAATTATTTGAAATCCTTATGCCTGAAGATGAGTTTTTTCTCCCTTCCAGCCGCAAAACTATTTTGGGAGTAGACTTGTAATTGTATGTTTGTTAATGTGACTGCCATGAACAAAGTGGGGTCACCAATTTTCTGTGGCAGCTTTGCCTCGGAGTTAAGGACTGTAAACCAGCCAGCACTTACTCAAATGCACTATTATTTTCTTTTATGTTATTTTCTTTTGTTCTGTTATCAAGCCAAACTCACATTATGATAGTCTGGGATTATTCCTGCTATGACAGTTTGTATGGGACTTTTGTATTCAATATTTAATTATTATCCATTGAAGACTTGTCAAGAATTTTCCTGGAAGTAAATTGAGAGTAAATGTATGTGAAACATCTGAAAAACATTTCTTTCACTTGGTTTTTGGTAAGGAAAAATTAATCTGATTGCAAGTTATGTTATATTGGAGATTCCAGTGCTTAAAATATTGTAGTTTGGATTTGTATTTATGCACTTTTAAAAGTTTGTTGAGTCTGTACAGATCACTGAAGTTTATTTTATCAATGCACCATCAGTGCTAAGCTTTATAATAACATTAGAGTTTCTTCTATCAAACAGTGGTTTTGTTTATCTGTCTTAAGCTTTCAGATTTTTTTTTTTTGTTATTTTTATATCCCATACTGGATTGATTTCTAGGGAGATTTCTAATAACTGTCTGGAAGTGAGAAAATTCTGTTAGTGAGGCTGTGACAATTCAGAGCAGTCAAGGGTTTGGCTCAGAACATCTGCACACCTTCAGTACTTAACACCCTTTATAAACACATTATTTCTAACTTGAAACAAACAGTTACAACCAGGCTGAAGATGAACACAGATTCACCAACAGGAGCATGGAGAGGTCAATTTATAGTATATAAAGATATTTTTTGGATACTTTTAGGCATCCCTGTCTTAAACCCAGCAGCATTAAAAACCATGAAAACATAGGTGTGATTCACACCAGCTGTATTTTGGTGATTTCTGTCATGAGGAGATTTCTCTAGTTGCTATAAATTAAATTAAATATATAAATTAAATTTTGTTTATATATTTATAATATATAAATTAAATAAAATTATATAAATTAAATTTTATATAATTTACATATAAATTAAATTTTTACTCTGAAGCCACCTTACACGTTTTTTTTGTTTCACCACGTGATGATGTTCATTTTCTGTGATAATAATGTGAGAAAAAAAAAGTTTGCTTGCATGAGGACTGAAAGGACAGTTAAGCCTCAGGATAAGGGCTCACAATTACTCTTTTTGGGGTGGAAAAAAGGGCTTTAATAGAAATATTTTTTAAAAGAACAGTACAAAGTGAATAAACGATGTGGAGCTGAGTTTTGCCATCTTATTTAAGTTCTGTGAGCATATCAAAACACATCCACATTCTATAAATATTTTAGAATCCAAACTCTGTCTTCCCTGCTTTCATGCAGGCATAAAACACATCGCACACAAGACAAACTAAAAATCAAGCTGGGACATCTTGCAAGGGACCTGAAATTTATGGAACTCTCGTTGTCAACTTTCTGATTCGTTTCAGCCCAGAGAGTGATTTCTGATGAAAACTGCATATATAGAGCACATTCTTGATTTAAAATCTTTCTTCAGGAGATTTTAAAAATCAGTATCTTGCTTTCTGCCAGAATATTTTTCTTTTTTAAACAGACTTTATAATATTACCAGGAGAAGCAAACCTCACTGTTCTGCTCTAGCTGCCAACATTCTCCCATCTCACTCTCCAGAGTGTGGGATTATGAACTACCACATAATCTGTGGGATTATGAACTACCACAACACTGGAAAATAGTGATAATACAGCATGAGAAAGGAATATTTGCCATTAACAGTGTTGTTTTTTAGTGTCTGTTTGCTGATCTGTGATTCTGTTACAGCAGCACATGGAGTGTTGGGTTGTAAATTAAAAAGGGATTGATGGAGTCAAGCTTTAAATCATTGTCTGATGATCACCAGGATACTTAAAAGACTCCTGGCTTCAAATTAATGGGGTTTTTATCTGTTCTAAAGTTATTTTAAAAATTATAATTGGAAAATTCCATGCTGGGGCATCATATCAATGATAATGATTGATAGATGATGTTTGCATTGACATCTGATATCCAGGAGAGCAGAACGAACAAACGCTTCGGATCTGCCGCTCACCAATGAATGTCTCCACACCCCGGCAGAAACCAACCACAGAACTGTGGCTGTCTGATATTTTTCCAATGCTCAAGGTGCATAACTTGCACCTGAAGAACAGACACATCTGCAGAGAGAGGGAACCCTTGGCAGGTAGGAGTAAGAGCCGCGGAGGCGTTGAGCGGAGGTGTAAATCCCGCGGCCGCACGCCTGACGTCGGTTTCCTCGGCCGCAGCGCTGATTGCAGGGGCAGATGTTGTCCTTCTCCTGCGAGAGCTGAGATCCTCCTCCAGCCTCCCGGATTGTTTGTGCCTACAGATGGAATTAGAGCTTCCTGCCATTGTGTGTGGCGTATGTCCCCTCGTCCCCGACTGACGCATGTTGGACATTCTGCCCGCGGCGCTGGCGAGATGAGGCCGTTGCTAAAACTGAAAAATGGCCAAAATCCAAAGATTTTTATCACCTCGTCCGTGCCTTGCAGCGGTGCACGAGAGAGTTTTCCGTGTCACGGGCACACTTTCCCCGGCCTTTCCTTTGATTTCATACGGACAAGAGACGTCAGTGGCACTTTGTTATGTCTGACTTGTAAATTGTCCTTAAAATAAGTGGTTTTAAAAGTGGATGAAATGTGTTTTTGCAAAAGGGATAAAAGGCATTTTTCAAAATGGGAGTCGTGATTCCATAACTGTGATTTTTTTTTTCTTAATTATTTTAAATTCTTTTAGGGCTCAAAAAATAGTTTTAACCTCAAAATTATATGTTACATTCAAAGGAATCCTATGACAAAAATAATTATCTGAAGTTTGGGAATTGTGATTCCATGACTATGACTTATTTTGAATAATTTTAGATACTTTTAGGGCTGTAAACCTCAAAATTATATATTACATTCTGATTTTGGCGTTCAAAGAAAACCTATGAAAAAATAATTATCTAAAGTTTGGGATGAAGACAGGAAGCATCCTGGCTTTTTACTTAATAAATACATTTTTAATGGAGCATTTGTAGCAATGTTAAAGGGAAATTTCCAGCTAGCTTTATCCTGACCACATCAATTCAACTCCTACTTTGTCAAAAACAAAATATTTCCATTTGAAAACAAAATTAGTTGTGCCAATTGTCAAGAAACACAGATATTTGTAAGCATAGATTTGCCAAGTCAGATGAGAATGAAGAGCCTGGGTGTGTGTAGAATATCTAAGTTTTAATTGATCATTATTTAGGCATTCTCTCTACCTCAAACAGCAATATCAAAATAAGGATGGAGTCAAAACAATTGAGATTGAGATTCAGTATTTTATACTGAAGGAAAATAGCTTTTTTATGACCCATAGAATTAATCAGTGGGTTTTATTGCCACACCTCTCCCAGAACACAGTACATTGTTTTTCCTCAAACCTAGATTAAACATTTATTCAAGTATAAAATAATGTTTGCAATTCCGTTATATCTGCAGGATAAAAAACGATCAGAGTTACAACCTTTATGGTTTAGGCCATCAACCAATCCCTAATTCAGTAATTCCAGGAGTTATGAGAGAGTGAACTTAGTTTGAGGACACATTACTCCATAATTATGGGCAATGCAATTTCACAGACTTTTCTCTTTGGTGTCACAACAAATAATTCAGGGCCACACAGCACCATTATAAATGTGCACACCTAGAGGGTTTTTTTTTTCCTTCTTTTTTCATGGACAATGTAGTGTATAGATTGTATGGATGTATTACAAATATTTGTGATAGGGACAGCAAATAGCAGATCTTACTTGAGTACTGGAGTACGTTAGCCAGGAACTTTGTGGAGTCTGTGTCCTTATAGAAATTCAGAAACCATCCACGTGTGGACCTGGGAGACTGGCTTTAGGTACCAGAGGTGGGCCGGACGAAGGGACCTCCAGAGCTCCCTTCCGCCCTCACCCATTCTGTGATTCTGTCACACAAATAGTACAGTAATTCTAATTTCTAAAATTGTGACAAGTGGTGACAAGTGGTTTTCTCCTCTACAGCTGTTTCCTTCAAGCCCAGCTCTACCAAACTTCTGCTTCCCACATGTTTAGTTGAGATAATAATTAAAATCACCTTGAAAGGACTTAGAAAATACAGGCCTGTATTTATGGTTGGGAAACAGTTTGATTGCATTTTTCAGTAAGATTTAGAGACGTCAGGCCTAACGAACAGAAGCAATTGTATTTAAATCTAATTTGTTTTAAATCTGTGCTTTGCTTTCCAGGGTGCGCAATGACTTTGATGTGCTCACAAACCGCCTGATTGGCAGCCATGGCTACTGCACTCAGGTGAGTTAAAGGTCCACTTTTGGGGATGTCCTGTGCCTCTGGTCTGAACTGACCTCTGGGAACAGGTGGCATTTCCTATTTTTAAGTCATAGAGTCTTAGAATCACAGAATGGTTTGGGTTGGAAGGGACCCTAAAGTTCATCTTGTTCCACCCCTTCCAACCTTCCACTATCCCAGCTTGCTCCAAGCCTCTTCCAGCCTGTTCTTGAACATCTCCAGGGATGGAGAGTCCACATCCTCTCAGGGGAACCTGTGCCAAGGCCTCACCCCCCTCAAAGTAAAGAATTTCTTCCTAATATCAGCTAAACCTACACTCCTTCAGCTGAAGGCCATTCTCCCTTTTCCCATCACTCCATGCCCTTGGGAAAAGTCCCTCTCCAGCTCTTTTGCAGCCCCTTTAGGTACGGGAAGGCTGCTATAAAATCTCCACCAATTTCCTTTTGTATTTTTCCCTTATCCCCATGACATCATGCACCTTCATCCTTCATTCTTTTTCCTTCTGTTTTGGTAAATGTTTGCTTTCAGAGCTTCTGCTTTCCAGGCTGGTTTTCTGGCTTGCACGTGCCTGTACCTGCATGTCCATGTCCTCATACTCCTCTCATCCACCTCTTTGGGACTCCTTGGTTGATTCCAGTGCTGAGATATTCCTGTGTTCCCTCCCTGCCCTCTCAGAAAGGTGCCTGAGGTACCATGTCTGATCCTACAGCTCCTCAGTGATTCCAGGATCTTACCTATTGCCCTTCTGGCTGCCAGAGACAAGCTTCATGTTCTTCTCTCGTTGCTAGAGGACTTTTGTACTGTGACCACACAATGGTTCCTCAAGAAGGTGGTAGAACATCAGTGATGGTGAATAAGAAGTGCTAAAAATATCAGTAAAAGCCTATAAACTCTGAGGAATCCTTCAGGAGAATCACAGAGCTGTAATTGTGTGCAGTGTTTTGAAAATCAGTTCCAAACTGGCCATACCAGAGTTATTCATGTCTTTGGGCATGGTAATTTGCAGTATTTTTTCTGGAAACTTTCTCTTTTGTTATTTCCCCTCTTGTTTCTGGCCATATGTTATTTATTAATAGTGAGATGGTTCACTGCTGCAGCACAGCCTGCTGTTAGCTCTGCTTTCCTGCCCCCCAGGTGGCCCTGGTGGGATGTTAGCTGAGAAAAATATCCCAAATCTCTGTTCTTGAACTTCAGGCACACTCCCATGTGCAAATGCCACCCATCCTCTCACATGTATTTAGCTTCTGGCACAACCCTACTTCAACTGGAGAGGAAATAATCAGCAATCATCTCTAGGAAATATCAGTATCTTAGTGACCTGGGTCCATATGGTAAATGTCTTACTGAAGGAGACTTCAGATCACCCAGATATAATCAGTGAGAAAGAATTATAATTTGACAGATCTTCAGATCTTGTCCAACATACAAAGTACTTCACTAAGCACGTACAGAAATGCCATGTGGTGCTGTACAGGCTTTGAGTTTATATCATTCATGCTGTACTTTCATTGTAGAGAAGAAGGGACACTTAAACATTTTCATTAAAAAAAACAAAAAAAAAACAAAAAAAACAAACCTAACCAAAACCAACACTTATATGAGATGTTTGAGAGTTAGATGTGAGAGTGAATAAATTATCAGCAGTTTGCCTCCAGAAGGATGAAAATTGAAAACTCCTCTAATATTTGGACTTCAGCAAAGCTTTCAATATTGTCGCTCACAGCATCCTTTTGGGCAAAAGGTCCAACCCACAGCTGGAAAAGGTTTTTTCCCTCAGAGGGTGCTGGGCACTGCCCAGGCTCCCCAGGGCATGGTCACAGCCCCAAGGCTGCCAGAGCTCCAGGAGGATTTACAGAATGCTCTCAGGCACAGGATCAGGTTGTTGGGGGGTCTGTGCAGGGCCAGGAGCTGGACTTGGTGATCCCTGTGGATCCCTTCCAACACAGGATATTCCATGATTTTATAATTTCCTCCTTTTACTTTGGGAGACTTTGACCAAAATCTATGGAATCTTTTTATAAGCAATTTTAATCCTAACCATGCATAAATTAGGGGTCGTGTACATGTGTAACTTTATCAATCCTGAGTCAGTCTTATGCTGATTAACTACTGTTTGGTTTTTTGTTTTGTTTTGGTTTTTTTTTTTCTTTATTTTAAACATTTCCCAAACAGGAATTGGTGAACTTGCTTTTGACTGGCAAAGCTGTGTCCAATGTTTTCAACAATGTGATTGAGCTGGACTCTGGGAATGGCAATATCACCATTTTGAAAGGCATCACAAGTCGCAGTGATATTGGTTTGCTGTCCCTGTTTGAGCACTATGATGTCTGTCAGGTATGCTTCCCATCCTCCTGCTTTAATTAAAAAGACACCAATTACTTTTAAAACTAGCTTAGAGTAAGTAAAGCAGCAAAGAAATTACTGGCTTGGTTCAGCTTATGTTTTTTGTGCTGTAGTGGTTGGTTCTATTACCAGTAAAAGGAATTACAGATAATTAAAATAGCTGTTAATGCAATGGGATTGTTCCCTTTAATTGCTTTTGATAGTCATGTTTTAATTGTAGTCATCAGGAAAATTAAAAGATTGATTAAAACTTTCAGAGGAATGACAGGGATTAATTTACCTCAGGAAAAGCCTGTGTAAGGATTTCACTAGTTCTCCATCAATAGGAGATAGAGGATGGCAGGATGGACATTTTTCCTAAAGACATGTTCTGTCCTAGACAGCCAATCTTGGGTTTGATGCAGGAATATTATTTGAAAATTCTCTTGCTTTTTTTAGATACTTATAGCAGTCCCACCTGCATTTGCAGGAGCAGCACCTCTATAAAAGTTTGAGAGTGATTACCAAAGGATTTGTTTGTACTGGTCTGATCTAAATGTGTGACTGAAAACAAAACTTGATTTTAACTCCTTCCCACATGGCTGAAGTCAGCTACATTCTCCTGCTACTGGGAAATTACAAATTTTGTTATTTTTGGTTAACACAATAATTTACATTATTCACAAGATTACAAAAGGCTTGAATTCAGTCAAGACAGCTTATCAGTGTAACCAAATCAGATTAATTCAGAACAGAGTGGACTAAAAATAAACTTCTGTGTCTAGTTCATGCTTCTTTTTCTTTTCTATAAACAATGTGACATTTAAATGCTCAAAAAATGGTTATGCACCACTCCAGCATTTTTTCCATTCTCCAGTGAGGAAAATGACTCAGGTGTAGCAAAATGGTAAATGAGGTCAGGGCAGGTAAGAGCTATTTCTTACCCACCTGCCCTCTAAAAATAAAATGAGTTACCCAGAGATTCAGACACTATTTTCCACTTATTCTGCAAATTATATGGTAGAGGGGATCTGTTTCTACTGCTGGGCTCTTGCATGGGACCTGGACTCTTGAGCAGGGATCTGTTTTTCCAAGCCAGTGACTTAATCAGTTACAGAAGCTCCAGTAGACATAGTTTCCCTTTTTTTTTTTTTATGAGTCTACACCAGTTGGGCATCTGCTGCAAGTTGTCCTGATTTTTATTAAGACCATCTGGGTGTTCTCTGCATTTCAGTTCAGAGGCAATGTCTGCTTAGGTCTGGGACAAAAGTCAGATTCTGGTGGATTTTGGCCCCAAACTGGGGAGTCTCCACTGTGGCTTCAGCATGAGGGGCCAGATTCTGCTTCCTGTAATAAAATTTAGAGCAGTTCAGGAAAAAGAAATGTCAGTGGCAGTTTGCAGAGGTGGAACTGAGAATAGAATTTGTCTTTCAAAGTGACTCTTTTATTCCTCTCAGCATCCAATTACAGTGTGGCTCTGAGGCTGGTAACTGAACCCAGCCATGGAAAAGGACTGTCATTTTTGGTTGGGTTTATTTTTTGTTTCCAGGAGTAAGAAAATCCTGAGCGTGCTATATGGTGAATCATAGACACTGGAGTCAGAAAACTCCCTTTAGGTCACATCCAGCCAATCTCTCAGGGGATAACTCAGGATATTTTTGTGTCCTGTTATATAGCAGGGTTTCTTTTAAAAATCTGTATCCATGAAGTTCCTGCCTTTTTGTTCAGATGGCCATTTTTTCATTGATTTTAGTGCCTATAACTGTGATCTTACAGTTTTTCTCGTCCATCTTTACTCTAAAACATGAAGAAACACAAATAAAGATTTGCATGTCCTTGTGAATTTGGAGATTTTAATATCTACTACACAGCCTGTGTTTGGAAACACTATTAATAAATCAGACTCTTCATTAACTTAGTTTCCTCTAATTATAATTTTACTCGTAATCCAGCCTGCCCCCTAAACAATTCATCCCCATCCGCTGGGCATTTGCAGCTGATGTAACAGTGCCTCCCTTTTTTATCAGCACATCCTGTCCAAAGCTTGTTTTTATTTCCCTGCTCTAGACTTGTTCCAACTTACCAACACATTGAGGATGGGGTATTCAAGATTCCAGGCTAGGTGCAGTGAATCCCCTCGGAAGAAGACTTCTCTACCATTTTATCTCATTTTTTCTGATACGTGGAGCGTTTGTGTGTAATCCACAATTCCCTTGGCATGGCTTCTGAGTTGCAGATACTGTGAGGGCACGTGAATTAATCCTCAAATTCCAACAGTGGCAAATCCAAAGAAAATGATCCCTTTTCCTCCAGTGATTGCCTGGAGAATCCCTCTGTTCCCCATCCAGTCCTCTCCTCCTCCAGTGGATCCTGTGTTATCTTTGCTGATGAGAAAAACCTGTGCCCCGAGTAATTTGTCTGGAATTGTTAATGTTCCATCATCACTCTCAGCCCTGACATATCAACCAAACTCCGTGGAGTTTTTGCAGTGTAATTACTTGCTGCAAATTGTTTCACAATGACAGATGGATCCATTCCATCTGTTTCATGTGCAAACATTTAGTTCCACAGTGAGATTCTGGATCTTAATGGGAAAAAAAAGCTGAAAGTCCGATTCTGCTGCTTTTCAGTAGGCAGCTTACACATCGTTGAGTCTCTTTTCTTTGTGCTAAGCCCATATTTAAGCAATATCAATTCCATGTGATCTTACACATTTAACTTAGAAGCCCAAATTGAGATTTTTGGCTTCCTGGGATTTATTTCCAGTGTGTCAAGCAATAGAAATATTTCCACATGAAATTGGTGAGGGTTTCCTCTGTGTGTTGAGCTCAGGATGTAGCAGTTCAGACTCAGGGAAGCTGAGTGGTTTCTCAGCAGGGACAAGATCTCAAAGAAGGGGATGAGGCACAGGAGTGGGCAGGACCAATTTTAACACTCCTGGGTGAGAAAATCCCTGTTTGGGTCAGAGCCTTTGGCCTAAATGCCACGTTAAAATTACAGGTGAAAAGACTTAGAATGATGAAATTCTTTCTTTCAAAATGTCTTGTGACATTAAAAGTAGGAAGAAATGAAAACAGAGGCTCCTCATGTTTATGCCAGGTCTTTAAATGCCAAGGAAAAAAGGAAAAAATAATCTGCATTCTCAGGTAATAAATTTAACAGATTGTTATCATTATTATCATTCACAACTTGCTAATTCTTTAATAATGTTAATAACCAATTAACAAATACCACTGTGCTAATTAACATGAATAATGATGATAATAACAATAATATATAGCATTTACATGCCACTTCCTACTAGCAGATCTGTGCTTTGCAAGAGTGGCAAATGTCTTTTCCACTTTACACAGAGGGGTAATGGGTGAATAAAAGTCAAAGTGCTTATTCCAGTAAGCTGCTGGCTGAACTGGGATGAGTACAGGTCTGAATGCTAAAGACAATGTTGTGGAAGTTTAGGACTCTAGAACTATGAATTAGTATGATCATGCTGAAGTTATTTTATTGTTTATATAACTTATTTTTATATAGGTTTTATAGATTTTGTGCGTAATTCTAATTGGTTAATAAGTTTTGCTAATTTTTTTATTGGTTAGTAATAGGTATTTTACATGTTTATTCAATTTTTTAAATTTTTTGTTAGTTTATAGATTTTGTTTATTGGTTCTTATGAGACAGATTTTTTTGTTTATGGCAGGTATAGTTGTTTTTCATCTAAAAAGAACTACTAAACCTTCATTTTCAAGATTATTTTCACATAAAAACTTGCAAGCTAGCTTAGCTTGCACTTAAAAGTGACAGGCCAACTCTTGCTTAGCATAACAAGGCCTAGTTTTATAAAGCATTTCTATAGAATTTATCTACCTACATTACAACATAGTGTGTTGCTGGCTGATGAATTTCATCTTTGTGAAAATGTTTTTTTAAACCACTTTAGGTATGTGCTGTTGTATGTGAAGAAATGGAAATATTCAGTTATTTGTCTCTTTTGAGCCTTTTCTCTGATTTGTCTTTGTTTTCCCCAATTCTCTCATGCTTGAAGCTGTCCTGTCAGTTAAACCTGCTGTTGTCTGACCTCCCAAATTCACCCTGCTCTGACTCCTGACTATCCCAGCCCCTGCCTGAGCTGCCAGCACTTTAGGGGACCTGGTGCTTTTTAGTTTTTTGCTTCTCTGAAAACAGAGAGGGCATTGACAAAGAAGCTACGCACATTTTCCCTATTTCTTTTCAAAAAGACAGAGTAAAGCAACAGAAACAAACAGAATTTATTCATTAAAATTCCACAGATGGGAAATATTATCTTTGGTCCTTTTGAAGAAACCACTCTGTGCTATGACAAGGCCTGCTTGCAGGGTGAAATTCAGCACACACGCTCTATCTCCTGGCACCCCACCTGTGTTTTTGCCCTGTGGAATGTCCCTCCTAAAACCTTCTTCCTAGGGAAATGTGTCCCCCTAGTCTCTTCTCCCCATCAGAGGGACTGGATTCAGGCCAGGCCATTGGTGGGGTTGTGGAGGGGAAAGTTTAGAAAGAGGGTTTTAACCACCTCGTTTGAGAAACCATCCACAAAAACACGCAAGTGCAAAATGGAAACTGGTGGTTGGCTTCAATTTTCCATTTATTTTTCAGGAACAGGGGTAAATGTCCTGTACATGCAGCAAAGGAAGCTGCTATTTATGTAAGACTGTAGTGAGCATCACTGTGGGCAAAAACATGGAGTACATTCAAATTTGTCTGAAACAAGGCTGACAAAGCATTGGCCTTTGAGAAAATCTGTTCTTCATTCCTTGTTTTCACATCTCCCTTTCCAGCCTGCAACTGAAAGTTTCTTTAATGAAGTCCTATTGTCCTCTGAGTTATGGCTAGTTATTTTCCCAGAGGCCAGTCCCTGTTGCTGGGGTATGGGAATTGCTTCCCTGTCAACACCCTTCCAAATGAAACAGAATCACAGAGTTTTCATTTAAGGCAGTAAGGATAACAAAGCCCACATGTTTAGAAGAGCTCTGTGTGCTTTGCAAACAGGTAAAGCAGAAAATGATATGTCAGATATTTTCCATATGTCTCTCTAGATTATAAACACCTGCATTTCGATCTGGATTTATCCCATCTCACTTGAGGTGCTTTTTAGGCTGAAAGTGCTTCAGGTAAGAGTTCAGCCAACTCCCTGCATCACTGGGGAATGGGAGGGTCTAAATTTCTGACAATACCCATCTCTTGCTTATTTGATTTTACAGCTGAAGCCCAAGGGCTAACCTGCATTAGAGGACCTAGAAATGCAGAAGTGTTCTGTGGACTGAATCCTGCCCTGTCCTTGTCATTGCAGTGATGTAACTCCCTGAAGTGTGCTGTAAACTTTGTGTGTAGTGAGGAAATGGCACAATGCTGAAATCTGAGTGAGGGTCCGAATCTCCCTCCAAATTTCTTCATTTTTTGGGACGTTCCAGAAGAGCAGCTGAGTGAGACAGGGATAAAGAAAACACCTTGAAGCTGCCTGGCACCCTGAGATCTGTTTTCCTTTTCCTTTCCACATCTGCTGCCTTTTACACCATGGCAGTATAAGGGAACTTTAATCAGAAGCCAGTGCTTTCCAGGAGTCTCTTCTTTGCTTCAGGAGTCCTAGGATTTAACACACATCTCTTTCTATTCGTCTTTAGTCACGTCTTTTTCTTTTTTTTTTTCCCAGTTCATTATCAGAAAGATAAAAAGAAAAAAGGATCCAAAGCTGCAGAGAAATTACCTAAGACTCCAGTGTAGCAGTAGTGTTTGCTCTTATTTTATAAATATATGGCTAAAACCTCCTCAATTTCTGTGTCACCTGGCATAGTGCATACTCTGAATGTCAGATCTCATAAGCATTAATTTTGTTTTTCTCAATCTGATTTGAAATCAAGTATTTGGCAATGGCAATAACTTCACCCTCACAGTGTCCCTTAATTATCTGCAAATACAGCAGTGATGAGGCTGACCTGGTGTTTCAGGGGTGCTGGTGGAATGGGTGACCTGGGTCAGTGGGGTCACTGCTCCCCCAAGAGCTGCTGAAAAGGTGTCTGATTTTACACCACTGGCACTTCACACATAACACCCCTGAAACACTGATCAATATTCATTCAGAAAAGGTCATTTTAGCTGTGGAAATAGTGAGAATAAAACACTGACAGATCAAACAATGGGCTGTTGCCTGTAACTCTGAAAGCTTTGTGTGATTATCCTTTTGCCTGTCAATCCTACTGGGTTTAGTACCAACAGAAATTCCTCACTTTGGCAGAACCCAGCCCTTTGTGGAACCATTACACACTGTGATTACTTCTCAAAGAAACATCTCTAGCAGCTGTATTCAGGGAAAGAAACACAAAGCAAGGAATGGTTGATTATAACTAGAAAATGAATGGTGAAGTCCTGCAAGCAAAGAGGTGAAATTATGTTAACTAATAAGACTCCTGGAGAAAAATGCCATCAGATTGGCCATATCCAGTTATCCTGCTTGGTTTTGGTATCACATTCTCTTCTTTGTTTCTTTTGGAATACACATGGCAAAAGATGGCCTTGTTCAAGGGACAAACTACAGGTGAATGGTGAGGTACCATCCTCTCGCTCTGGCAGATCTGCTGGGATAATTCTCCAGCAATAATTTGTCTGTAGGTTGAATTTCACCACTGTGTGAATACACACAGATGTCAGATAGAGAGTGAGCCCTTTAAAGGTGCTTGCTTTTGGAAAGTTGATGTTTCCTGAAGATCAGAACAGTGTCCCTGAAATTTATGAGCCCTTCCTGAGGGCTTTGTAAGGGAGAGGCTCAGGGTTAGGGAAGTCTCCATAGGAATTGAAAACATGCAGCATGAAAGGACCCCTCATTCATTCCCCACTTACTTTCCTTTTGCCTGAAAATGATTAATGAGCCTGCTGGAAAACCAATACTTGAATAGTGATAAAAACACAGCCATTGAGCTCTTATCGAAAACAATATTTCATAGAAAGGATGCAAATCACAAATCCTGATGTGCCTTTGGAATTCAGCCCTACAGATGTAGGGAAGACACTGGAAAGAAGGGGATCTCTGTCAGCCCTGTTCTCTGTCAGGCTCTTGTTGGGTGACACAGACCCTCTGCTGAGTTTGAGGGGTTTCCTGAGGAGTCAGAACACTGAGTGTTCATGCCTGTTCTTCCCTGTCCTGTTTCCAGGTTTTATTCCAGATTTTATCCAGTATTATTACCACCAACCAAGCTAGTCAGGCAGCTGAGGAAGCCTGGCCTCACCAGCTGGACCAGTTAAATGAGGGCATAATTCTGTGTATGGGGAAGGGTCTGGAGAGTCAGTCCTATGAGGAGCTGCTGAGGAAGCTGGGGGTGTTTAGCCTGGAGAAAAGGAGGCTCCGGGATGACCTTATCACTCTCCACAGCTGCCTGACAGGAGGGTGTAGTGAGGTGAGGGTCAGCCTCTTCTCCCAGGCAGCAAGTGACAGGACAAGAGGAAACGGCCTCAAGCTGCATCAGGGGAGTTTCAGGCAGGACATCAGCAGGAGTTTCTTCCCTGGAAGTGTGGTCAGATGTTGAAATGGGCTGCCCAGGGAGGTGATGGAGTCCTCATTCCTGGGAGTATTGAAGAAACCACTGGGTGTGGCACTCAGTGCTCTGGTCAGGTTGTCAGTGTGTCAAGTGTTCAGTCAGAGGTTGGACTCGATGGCCCTGGAGGTCTTTTCCAGCCTAAAGGATTCAGTGATTCTACTCCACACGACAACTGGTGCTTGAAGAAGCAGCCAAAGGAGTCCTCACAGTGAGGATTGTCCTTACTTTGTCAGCAGCATGGTTCCATGTTATATTTTGTACAAAATATGTTTTGCATCTTGGTGTCAGAGGCAGCAGCTAATCCTCAGCTAGTTAAATTGATGAGCCCACAATGAAGACTTCTCCCTTCTTCTGGGAGAGGAAGATTTGAGCTCCAATATTTTTAGACTCTCTTAGTTGTGTCAAAGTTCATGTCCTCGCTGCTTTCTGCAAAGATTGTGATTGAAAACTGCACATTTTTGGAGAATGTTCCTGCAACCCTCAGTCATCTGTCCTGACTTCAGGGGGACAGTTCATGTGAGTGAGAGCTGGAGTGGACGTGGCTTTCAAAGTTCTGTATTTCTCTAATCTTGGTCATATGTTGTTTGATGAAGCTGGGAAATTGCTTTTGCAGACAAACATAGGAAGAACACATTTTTAGGGGGAGACTGGCTGTTCTTTTTGGCTTTGACTTATCTGCATATTAAAATATGCATGTTTGTGAGACAATCTTTTCATCTGTGTCCCTCCAATTTGCCATCTTTTGTTGAAACTGCGTATTTTCTTTTTTGATAACTCCTGTTACAAGTATTATTGGAAGCTTGTAAAAAAAATCTTTACTTCTAAGCCAAGAATGTACATAAAAAGAAAAACTGTTGTATAAAAGGCTGTTTAAAATAGATATTAGCGAAGTAATGAGTCAGGGAACAGTTACTTAATTAGCTGGAGACTTGTTATCTAACATCAGAAGAAATTCTCATTGTGGAAGGCAGCTGAATTTGCACTCGTAACACTTCAGATATAAATTTTAAATGTCCATCAAGATAAAAACACACACTCCTTATCACTTAGGGTGCTGTTTAGAGTTTTGATTGCATCTGAATTAATGTTGGCTTCTAACTTTTGGCTTTTGCCATTTGCCCCTGTGCCCAGGGTGAAGAACTGAGGGCTGCGCTGTAGGAGCTGCATCCACAAGTCTATATCTAGAAATCATGTATAAGAACTTTTCTGCTAAAATTTTCTCAGTTTCCACTAGGGCTTTTTCAGTGAAAAAGTCCTGAAAGCAAAATGATTTCACTGAAAGCAAAAGGTTTAATTTCAGATTTCAGTTTCCCCTAAGCAATTTCTCAAAGGTACAAAATCCAGCTGCCCTGCTGCTGGTATCCCCTTCCTCCATCCCTTATAGATTAAATCTCTTGAGTATTCTAGTTTAAAACATCTATGAATGAATATAAAAATTTTTATGCACTTTCTTAGAGAATATTCAGGTTATTTATAAATATGCTTTCAAAAGAAGGACAAAGCCTTAGAAAAGGCTTTTGTTAAGCTTTTATTTTCATATGAGCATATTTCATTTTTAAGACTAACAAAGCAAAACAAATGCTTCTGTTATTGCTTTCTTCTATAGCTGAAAATACATGTGTGGACTGTGAACTAGAAGGTGATAAAGTGAAGGGAATGTATTACTTTCTTTACTCAACAACAGATTTTGGGCTCAGTTGAGTTGCCCAGGCAGGGATGTCTCAGGGCCCTTGAGATCCTGTGAGTCTCTTACCTGGTTTCCAGTCATTGTTGAATGACAGCACAGCCTCCCATTGATCCCATGCTGTGTTCCTGTGGTTTTACAGCTGTTGCAGAGGACATGCTTCCTTTTGGTTCAGCTCATCTGGGATCTGAGCTTTTAGCTGTAAGGGCTCTACAGCTGCATTTCATTACCTGCCGTAACTAATATTTGCTTTATGTGCTCCATGATTTACCAGAGCTGTACTGGTCAGTCTCTAATGAGCCTTCGTTAGTGTCTGTAGACTAGAATAAATAAATGACCTTACAAATTTTATGTTTTCCACGATGCATTGTTTCTCCTGTTTCTCCCCCCAACCCCAGCGATGGTCTGCTAGTTTGTATCTTTCTTCCAGGTTGGTTGTTACTTGAAGACCCCCAAGTTCCCAATTTGGCTGGTCTGCAGTGAAAGCCACTTCAGTGTGCTTTTTTGCTTGGAAAAGGATTTGCTCAGCGACTGGAAAACGGGAAGGAGGTTTGATCTCTATTACTACGATGGCTTGGCCAACCAGGATGAAGAGATACGGTTGACAGTGGGTATGAGCAGCTCCCTGACTCTGCATTTCACCTCTGGTGGGGCAGAAAGGAGGGTCCAATCATGCAAACAGTGATGGTTGCAGGCACTGAACGTTAATTTGTGTGCCTTTGCCTGATTTCCACCATTAATTTTGGTGATTAATTATATTTCACAAGGAGGTTTTGAGGATAAGCTCTTGGAAGGGTTGACAGTGAGCGTGTGTCACTTTATACGCACTGGCAAATCTCCCAGTGGCACTGATTCCCAAGGAACAGGTTGTGATCTCTGGCTTATACTCCCAGGAATATAAAATATATTTCATTACTCCCATTCTCCTTCACATCATCTCACATCGTTTCTACAAGCAGAGAGTGCAGGTCTCCATTTCCTCACCCTAAGTGCCCGTAAGAAAATGAGCAGAGTGGGTGAGGAAACATGAAATCCTTGCCTCCAAGGCAAGAAGATGCCAGTAATCTGCTAAAAAAAGGTTAGTCTCTTACCTGCCTGGAAGCACAAACCTGCAAAAGATCTTCCAACTTGTTACACTCCTTCATTCAGGAAACCATGCCAAATTACACAGCTGCTTTTACAGTAAATACTTCTTCAACTGGAAGGCATTTGGATGAGTATTCTGATCCTTAGAAAGCACCTACTTCAGTACATTCTCCACCACTAAATCCCTGTTTGCTAATAATATCCCACTCACCTTTTGTTTTCTTTCCTTTGGTACATTTATACAATCTTGTCTGCCATTCTTTGATAATCAAATTCTTTCTCAATCTTAAGGAGCCACTCTGCTGCAGTCTACTCTTTAGAAGTAAATTTTCTTTATTCCTTATTTGCACCAACATCCAGGTTTTTGCACAGGATGGGTGTTGTATGTTCTGCTTGAGTCCACGTGGCAAAGTTGTTTCTGTGCTGGGGGTTTGAGCACCTCACGACATTTGGTAGTGAGTTCAGTCATCTTCCTACATGTTATTTACCTCTTATTTTAGAGAAAATCCCTGTCATTCTGTTGTAGGGTTCACATGATATATTTGCTCCAAAAACAATCCGTTTTCACAGGACTGGTTGCCAGCTGGTTCCCACATCCCAGATAAAAGTGATGTGGATGATACAGCTCAGCAGAGGACTAGAGACACATTTTTTTCTATTGTGTTGTACCATGTAACATCTGGTCCAAAACAGGTATCCTAATGTGAATTTCCATCACCAGGAATGCTTCCAAAATCGAGAGCTGCCAAGCCCTTTAAGATCTCTGGATGAGAAATTCTCCAGAGCACAGTATAAATTCTCTAGAGCATGTATAAATTTTTCCCTTTGCTGTCCAACCTGTCATGACATTTCTTTGTGTTTCTCCTCAAAGCCAAAATGTGCATGGAGTTGTAGATATCTCTTTGTTGTGGCCATAGCCCCTTTCAGGGATGTGTCCCAGTAAATCCTTTGTTATCTGTGAAATTCTGCAAAAGGCAGTAAAAATGCAAATACTTACATCGTTCCACAAAAAAGCTGGCCTGGTTCTGGCTGTGCAGTAATCCCTTGTTAGGTCTGGAGAAAACTGCAATTACTTTACATCCAAAAAGGTAACACTAGCCAAATATCTAAACCCAGCACACAGGAGCAGATGGAAGTTTCAGAATGCTAAATATTGCTGGTATTTCCCCTGTGGAAATCCCAGCAAGAGGTGGTGTTTAGGCAGCGTCACCTGGAGGTGCAGCATGAGGAGCTGGGTGCTGCCCCAGCCACATCTCCCTGCTGCTGGGCAGCAAAGTTGTTTGCTTTACTTGAGCAAGAAGTTTAATTCCTTGAAATGGGAATCTTGATTATAATTAGGTAAAATTACCATCAAGGTCACATTTCAGGAAATATTGAAGAAATTGTGCTGGGCAAGAAAGGCAAAAAAGACAGAAGAGTAGAATTATATTTTGGGAGTAGCAGCAATCGCATTTTTGTATTGAGAATTTGCTCTGCTTCTTATACTTAACCATTTGCCAAAATGTAGACAAGAAACATAAAGCTCCTTCATAAAAGCAGGTTAATGACATCAACATACCATCCTAAAGAGAGGAAAATAGTAATAAATCTTTCCTTTGGGGTAGAAATTTTGGATAGGCAAAGAAGAGCTGTAACAGTGCTAGCACTCAGTTTCTCTCTAATTAAGGATAGAATATACCTATTCCTTTTCTTTTACTCTTAGATACACCTTTATGATACTTTTTTTTCCTGTTTCTTTGTATGGAAACACTCTATTCAAACCTTTTTGTTGGAAGAATATAAGTCTGAAAATTACAAAATTCATCAAAGTTGGCCATGAGTGGGAAAGGCAGCCACACCATGTGCCTGTCCTGCTACCAGGGCTATTCAGGACAGTGCCTTAGGTTGCACCAGGAGAAGTTTAGAGCAAAATTTCTTCACAGAAGGGGTTGTCAAGCACTGGAACAGGTTGCCCAGGGAAGTGGTAGAGTCACCATTCCTGGAAGTGTTCAGAAACCTGTAGTTGTGGCACTTGGGGACAGGTTTTAATAGTGAACAGGTGCTGGACTTACGGTTACACTTGATGATCTTAAGAGGTTTCAACTTTTATTATTCTAAAGTTCTGTGTTACAAACTTTACAAAATTATGATAAAAAGGCTCTTTTGAACTCAAAAGATTCCTGTGTGCCTCTTAAGTTCCTGAGGATCTAGAGGAAAACCACCAGTACTTTATGTACTTTTAAATATAGTCCGTTTCCCTCCACTCCAACCCTTGCAGTCATCCAGAGTTTTCTGCATGTGTTTGTACCCATCAGTTCAACACACAAGGGAGAGCCAGGTCCCTTCTGTGACATGAGAGAGCCAGATAGATCTGAGACTGGCAGCTGTGAATGGTCAGGACAATCCCCTCCCATCCTGTCTGCATCAGTGTCCCTGCAGCAGACCCAAATCCTACACCCTGCCTTGGCATTGTGCGCCGCTCTCAGCCGATCCATTGGCGAGGAGACAGAAAAGAAGAAAGAAGACAAAAAAACCCTGCTGCAGTTTAAATGTTTGACTCCAAAACAGGAAACAGCTGAGCAGACTGACATCCAAGCTGGTGGCAGGATGTTTTGTCCCTGGGAAGTTCAGCTCTACTTTCACTGTTGACAGATGCCGTGTCTGAGACAGTGACCTCTCTGTTTTCCCCGGAACACTGCAATGGCCTCTCCATCCCCAAGGAATGCTCTCAGCCTGAAGAGGCTCCCTGATACCCCACACAGCATCATCTTCTCCTGTCTGTGCATTGCTTGCTGAGCAGTAAAGGGACAATCTTCTTTTTCAGGGTGGAATAGTCTTAACCCACTTCAAACTGGGCTTGGGATTTCCTGGTCAAGTGTAGCACCACCATTGTCCTTAGTGTCTGAGTAACAAAAGTTACTCAGTGATTTCAACATCAATTGTGAAATAAAAGCCTCATGACAGCTCTGCAGCCCATTATTTCATTTTCTGGTCTGTGGTTTTCCTTGAAACCATCTCTGTATGAGCAATCTAACCTGGCTCAGGCACAGTGATCAGTGGTGGGTGTGGCAGTGGTTGGACTCAAACCATCTGAGAGGTCTTTTCTGTGGGTTCTGTGTGAAGAGAAAATTCCCCAGCCACTAACAATGTCTATTTTGTCTCTGCAGATACAACTCAGGTGTGCCCTGAAAATAAAGAAAATGATCTTACTCCTCCACTTGAGCACTGTATTAGGACAAAGTAGGTGATATTACGGTTTTTCATACATTCAGTTGTTGACAAGCAATATATGTGAGGCTGCACTGTCAAAAAAACTTTCAGCAAGCTGAAAAATGAATGCTTAAAAATCAGAAAGGATCTGAATGGGCCAGGCTGTGGTAATATGTTTTACACATTTAATTGTGTGTTGTTGTAATTAACATTGAACTGTCCAAGGTGTTCATTCTTGGAGGAACCTTCACTACATCACCAGGAACTGACTGAGCCAAATTCAGTCTGAGAGCACAGCTTGGTTGCAATAGATCTAAACTTAGATTCCCAAAAGTGTTTGATTGCAGAGGTATAATGAGAAAAGGAGACAATTTATTCCATTTTCATCAGTCTTTTCTGAAGAACAAAATGGGGGACCTGGGTATAATTTTCAATGCATGAAGCCCCATTGAACTCAGTCTTCTCCAGCTGTCTGTGCCCAGCACAGAGCTGGTCAGGAGCACAGACCAGCAGGTTTTGTGCAGTCATTCCTGACAGGCCTTAGCTCACATTCTCTCCTTACATACAAGGCCAGTTCCTGTCATGTTGGGATTTTCATGGCCATTTTGAGGCCTGTATAAGCAATTCATCCAAATCACACTGAAGTTAACGAGAACATTTTCAGCTTAGTGAGACATGAAAGAAGCAAAATAGAGAAATTTAACTGGGCAGAAAATTCAGCTTTATATCAATTCCAGCACGGCTTTGGAAGTTACTATCTGCGTATCTCTGGAGCAAGAAGTGAAAGCCTCATTGTCAGAGACCATAGCATTTGTTAAATCAGCCAGCCAGGCAGCTTCAGGTTTCTCATGCAGTTTCCCTCCTGTCCTTGCTATAATTTCTCTGCAAAAAAAAACCAGCAGAAAATAAATAAATAAGGACAGTGGCTGCCAGTGTGTTGATCAGAAAATCACTGAAAGGTAGAAGAGGCATGCTGCAAGGTGACAGCAGTGACATCAGTCCAGCCTTCCTGCACATACAGATTTTATTGATTCTTCATTTTCAGTGACACATGAGCATGACTGCAAATTAAAATAAATAATGTATAACCTCAGAAAGCCCCATGGGGAGAATAATGCATGCAACTACTTAAAGTCTTAGAATATCTTCCATTCCTGGCATTGTGTCAGAGTTACACAGTGTTGGTAGTGCTGCTGTTTGTTTATTTTAAGTTCCCTGCTTTAATCTGCTGGAGAGGTAAATTACCAGCAAATTCCAGTGTCAATTTATTTTGTTTGTAGCCTTCTCAGCACTGTCTGATTTACCCTGGGCAGGCTGGCTCCTTGTTTTCAGTGTTCTCCCTTTGCTTTGAGGGTATTTATTTAAGTGTGGCCTTGCTGCAAAAGGTTTTTAATGTTAAATTTTTCCTTTTTGTTTTAAGAACTTTTTCTTCCAACTATGGAACAGCATATAAGGAAAAGTAAAAACCAACCCAAGTAACCAACATTTTAGCAATTTAGGGGATAATAAAAAGAAATGCTTTTAATCATACAACCATGGAAAACTCTCCTAAACTAATATTTAATAAATGAAAGAGCTGTTACTTATTTTGATGGAAGAATTCATGATGAAGCTCTGGATCAGACTTCTCTCATCAAAAAATGCAGGGTAATTTCTCAGGCAGACTGGAGAATTCCACAGTCTGGACAATCAGACCTGAGACGAAAAACTATCATTAATTGGTTTTATTGTTAATTGAGAGTCCTCCTTCCATCCACATGCCTCAGGTCTGGTTGCATCCATGAGAAGCCCATTGTTTACCCCATTACCTGAGCAGCACCATCTTGTAACACACTGAGTTCTGTGCCTCACATCTGCCTGCTCTTTGTTCTCTTAACCTCTCCTAAAGGGAAAACTGCACTGGTAATAGACTGGTTTTGCATTTAGTTTTTAATATAATTAAGAAAAAAAAATAATAATAGTAATAATATCAGAAGAGAAGGGTTGTTTTGCTTCTGCAGGAGGAGGAGGCTCATGCTTTCAGTCTCTGTTGTATAAAACATCAGAAGAGTTCTGTTCTGAGTTTAAGCAGGGAATCCTTCAGCTGGCTCTGGAATGACAAGTCACCACCAGGTATCAGTGTAACCTGCAGGCTTCCCAAGAAAGGACAAGTAGAAATGCTTTTCTTGTGGCTCTCAGCCCCAGACATCTGTGGCAGCAGTGGGATTCTGGCCCAGGGATGTCTGGAATGTGCATCCCTGGCTTGTTTTGGAGATGCCGTGCAGACAACTTATCCTGTTCTTCCCTGAGGAATACTCTTATATCACAGTCCTGATCCTCAGCTTTGGAGGAAATAACATCTGTTAGCTCTGCCTGAGGGAAACCAAACTCTGATCTGCTATTATAACCTGAATTCAGCAGTATTTTTTGTTAACCCTCTGTGGTAGTGAGGCTGTGGGATCCATGAGTTCACCTGTTGGCTGTGAAGGGAAACACCCAAAGGGAATTTAGTGGATGAAAGAAGAGCAGAGCCTGGGCATTTCACCCTGAATTATTGATGTGCTCCAAAACAATACCAAATTATCAGCACAGGAGATGCTCACTGAATGCTATTCCAGATTGAGCATGGTTCAGGGCCTGACCTGTTCCTCTTCAGTTCCCATTAACTGCATGACCCTTGGGTGAGGTTGTACTTGAAGCAGGTGGGTCAAATGTAGTTTTCCTTTTGCTAATCTGATAAATTATAATTGAATCAGCAGCTAGAAAATGTCTCAAGTTTGAATTACACTATGGCAGAATAGTTTGGGGAAGTGAGCACCTGTATTGTCCAAGAAGTTTAGTATCGGTTCGTAAATAAAAGACTTTTTCAGCACCTGTGAGTGAGATTCCTCGCTCTTTTTTTCTTGTGCAGATGCAAGAGGGGAAAGAAGTTTTGAACATGTCTCATAGAAGCAAACAACCAAAGGCTGCTTTTTGGTCTAAAAAATTATTTGAAAACAAACCCAGGAGATGAGGCTTGTTCTGAAAGTAACCCTCAGTCCTGCTTCAAAAATTATGTTCTGTTTAAGCTCTTTGTGGAAAGCCTGTTTTAAAAAAGGCCAGTTCCTCACTGCACAGTGATGAACAACCTTACCAACAGCAGAAATGGTGTCAGCAATGTGAGTAATTCCACAGGACACAGTGCAGGCTCATTTGGGTTTTTCGGCTTCTGTTGGTCGTGACCATCCCTCTCAAAGCTTTAATCACCCTGATGAGATAAAGAGTTGCAGCTGGGGAAGATTGTACTCAAAGAGAAGGGATGATTTGATGGCATTACCTGGCATTACCTGAAAAATCCAGTGGGGATGGAAGATGGCAATTGTTTTTTCCATTTGGTTGTTTAAGGATGACATTCTGAACCTCTAACAGGGACAGCTCTCACCTCTGGCAAATGCCAGACTTAGGTGATTCAGATGAAACAAATTCTGCTTTTAATTTAACATGTGGGGCATCTCTGCCGTGTATTCCTGCTAAATATTCCTGGGATGGAGACAATCTCTCTGCTTTTTTTATTTTGTTTTAATTTCTCAGCAAAGTAAAAATAGAAGGAAAAATTTCACAACAGCCTTCAGATGGCCACTTCCTCTGAGACATTGCCCTGAAGAATGAAGAATTCGGGTTTTGGTTTTGTTTTACACTTAATTGACTTGCTCAGCACAAGGACTGAGCTGCCATACCCTTGCTGACACATCCTGTCCTCGGTGACAGAAAGAATGTGGCACTGGCAAGTCACTGTTCCCTCCACCCCCTCACCAGTGTCTTACTACTGTGAGACAGATTTTCAAAACAGATATAAGTACTCAGCACTGGCAATGCAACAGCTTAGTTCCCAGAAAATCTGGACCACAACCTTGCAGATGAGCAAAGCCATGGCCAAGGGTGAATTCATGCCCTGAGGGCTGAATTGACTCACTTCAGGGAGGTGACTGGAGAGCATCATCCTGCTTTCACCAGGTTTTGGGTCAGATCTCTGTCTTTTGCCATGGTTTGAAGACACATTTTGTGGCAGATTGAGGATTGATGCCTCCTTTGCATTCAGTCACATGCCTGAGGTGGGCAGCTGAGCTGTGGTAGCCGCTGCAGAGCCAGCAGTGAAAAATGTGGAAGGTTCCAGACTCACCTGGAAATGCTGTTCTCAGTGTACATCTTCAGTGTCCTTCTGAAGGAGGAATAAGGGCAGAGAAAAGCAGAACCTCAGCACAGGAAAAGCAAAACATCACCATTAAGGTGAGCCATGAAATGCTTGGAGGAGCCAAGGTGAGGAGCAAAGATAGATGCTCAGTGAAGTGATCCAGGCACAGGATCTCAGGTCAGAGAGGTCCTAATCAGAGCTCAGCAGGAGAGTGCAAATTGCTACTGACAGCTGAGAGTGAGTATTTTGGTTATGTAGGGTTAATTCTTGTACCCATCTTGGGCATTCCCTAATTATTCTGTGCAACATGAAGGTCTCTGTTGTGAATCAGCTGCTGCTGAGGACTCTCTGTTGCCCAGGGAGGCTGGAGGAAGGGTCAGGACAGAGACCTCCAACCTTGGCACCTAAATCAGGGTACAATTCCCTCACTTCCGCTCCATTCCTTTTGGGATGTGATTAGTTACCCCAAACAAGTCCATCCCAATCTCTCTGAGGTTCCATGGGTGGTTCAGGGGTGTGGGTTTGCCTTTCCAGTGATGAACTGATGGATGTAAATTATTTCATTTCTAGGTGGCAAGGAGCTGTCATCGACTGGAACGGCACAGAACCCATCTTGTGACTGATCTGACCTGCACTTTATTTGGGAAGACCAAAAGGAAATGACTGAATGAGCACATTCCTATTCCCACCAATACAGGAAATAGGGCAGTTTGAGATGAGGAAGAATGACAAGGTTTACAGGCTGGCAGAGTTTCACCTCAGTCACCTCGTGCTTCAGATATTTTGCTTTTAATATAAACAACACTGACGTAAATTCCTTCTCACTGCCTTCAGCATAAAGCTCCTGAGGGCAGGCTGGGTTCCCACCACAAATCAAGGTTACAGATGAAGCAGTGAAGTCGTCAGTGTCCCCTTGAGGTCTCCTTCTGGATCCACTCTGTATCCTGCAATTGTTTGGAAGCATCTGATGGGAGATGCTGAACCCAGATTTCTCTCACTTTACGGCCTCCAATGTCCTGCCTTGTTCTTCCTTGAAAAAAACTCCAGTGCCACTAGAAAACATCATCCAAGGAACATGTATTCACCTGGTTACCTGGTGTTAGCAAGCCTAAATAGGTTGGTAACCATGTGGGCTTTTCAGGGGAAGCCTGGCCTATACCAAGTTCTCCTTATGTCACAAATTTGCAGTAAGGATTGTAGTTGTGTGTTACCAAAATAATCCCGTTAGTACGTTCCTGGTACTGGGTGCAGCTGGTGTGTAACAGTGCCTCGTGCTGATATAGCTCATTTTTCTTTCTGGTAAGAGGCAGCTGTATCAGTATATTTACGTTTATACCCTTATTTCTACACGAGGGTTTATTCACACCCCAGTGACAGATCAGGTCTGTGATTTGCTTCTTCACAACTACAAGAAAACAGAAGAGTTGTCAGTTTTGAAATTCGAATGGTGCCTATCTGTGATGGGTACCAGTTTCCATGATTAAATAAAGTGCATGTGCTGGAATGAGGTACTGTGGAGATGGATCCTGAGGTACAGTTTGTACTCTGATGATTCTGTTTTAGCAACACTTCACCAAAATTGGAGCAAGTCACTGTATAGAAGGTTGGAAAAAATGTCCTGGGGGAAAGAGCAGATAAATGGTGTTTCTAGAGGTATTCCTCTCTCTTGAGAGTGAATATTTCATGAGGATTCAATAAAGGACTTTTACTTTCTGATGTTTATCGTAGCACCTTCTTCCTAGTCAGTGTGGGGACTCCTCTGGGTCCTGAAAAATGAGTGCAAAATCAATTTCCAACAAAAATTCAATATTGTTCTGGGTGTGGGTGCAAACAGTGTCTCCGTTTGCAAACTGACTATGCAAATGGAGATCTCAGAGAATTAGCACTGGAGTTAGATTTGAATACCAACCTGAATATAAGTTACAAAGGAGTGCCAGAAAGGTTTAGATGGCCTTTGGATGAAGACCTTCCTCACCCTTTGCTTTCCATCCACATAAACTGTCAAAGAATCACAGAATGGTTTGGGTTGGAAGGGACATTAAAGATCATCTCATTCCAACCCCCCACCATGAGCAGGGACATCTCCCACTATCCCAGGTTGCTCCAAGCCCCATCCAGCCTGGCCTTGGACACTTCCAGAGATCCAGGGGCAGCCACAGCTTCTCTGGGCACCCTGTGGCACAGCTTCACCACTCTCACAGGGAACAATTTCTTCCTAATATCCAATCTTAACTTGCTCTCTTTGAGTTTGAAGCCATTATATACAGTAAAGCATCTCAGAGTTCCAGTTATTTTACTTTTATTAATTTCAGTGTAATAAAATCTGTTTGGTTTAGATCAGATAGAGAAACTTAAAACTTTGTGAGATCCAGATCTCCCAAAGAGATTCAGCCTCTCTCTGAGACATCATCAGCATCAGATCCATGCTCCTTTCTGACTGTTGACTCAGCCATCCCTGTGTACTTAGGGATGTGCTTGTGCTGTCAGCTGCAGGGAGGTTCGGTAATGCCTTTTAAGATACCTCAGCTTGAGCTTCTCCCAGTGTTTCTGGGAAGTCTCAAGTAGCCAAAGATCCCAGATGCAAAACCTTTTTTCCCCCTCTCTTTGAAATTTCTATAGTCTATAGCCCACACTTTGTTTCATGACACAAATACAGTTTGATTTTCCCACCTGCCTCACAGGACATCCGTAATATAAAATTTTGAGGGGTGCATTTGGACAGAAAGTGCTATGGAGATGGTACATGTTGGAAGATTTTTGGAACCAAAAAATTCCTTTCTGGTTTTTGCAGTCTAGTAAACCCACACCATTTATTTCAGAGCTTTAAACTGTGTCAGATTGGAGATAAGCTCCCACTCCCTGACAGCAGAGCAGCACAGATAAGGGCTCGTCTAGGGCAGGAGGGAGCTGCTTTGGGACAGGCCAGATTCAATCTGACTGAAATTTGGGTGTCTGCAGATGTGTTCAGGGAATCTGTTGTCTGTCCAGAGGAGGGGAGACACCAGGGTGTAGCTTTGCTTTAGGATGAGAAGAGTTGTTCCTGTAAAGGGAGCCCAAGAGGGTTGTCCAGTGGATTGCACCCGTGAAGATGTAAAGATTTTTAGGGTATGAGAAAGAGGATAGACTGGTTGGAAATTGTGGTTTATGAGTTCTTGTGGAGGGTAAACAAAGATGAGGAGAGGCCTTGAAATCTATCCCTCTTTCTAAAACAGACTCCAAAGAACTTTGAGGCTCCTTCATCAGTGGTTATGGAGAATATTTTTTTTAAAACAGGCTTACCTATTATCTGTCATTGTGTCCTTGTATGTTTGTTTGCAAAATGCACTGCCCACGTGACAGTGAATTAACTCCATATTCACCCATGTCCTCACTCACAATGAGTTAAAAAAGAACTTGAACCAGCTCCCCAGAGCACCACCTGGGCAGGGCACCTCAGCAGTGCTGAGCTCCTTCCACCAGCCTTGCTCGTGGAACCTGCAGGCAGGCAGCAGGTTCCTTCACCGGGGCTCGGTGCCAGTGTCCTTACCTGGCAAAAAGGAACAGCTCCTGGGAAGGATTCTGCAGCCAGAACATCAATTTAGATCTAAATAGTCTCAAAAAGTAATGCCAGAGCATTTCCTGGTCGCTGCTCACATCAAGACTTGCATGTTTTTATTCAATGTAAAGCACCAGAAATTATTTCCCTTAAGACATTACAGGGCTTTTGGGGTCAATCACACAAGGCAATGCAAAATGTTTTGTGGCAGTGCAAAAATCTTTGCACAGATACGTGTAGAAACACATCCTGTTCACAACATTCATCCAATCTTTTTTTAATTGCATTCTCCTCTTCATTGTTTCTCTTTTTTTTTGTTGTTTTTTTGTTTCCCAAATCATGTGACTTCCTGAATTGAATAAAGCAGTGACCATTTGATAATTGAGCTTTAAAAGACACCAGTGACCTTGGCAGTTAGGTCTGCATGGGGTCTTCATTTCATTGTCTTCTTCTGTGGAATAAAAAATTGTACCCCGTGCTGAAAATTGACCCCTTAACTAATAACAACCATGGCTTATTGTGTATGGAGATGAATATGGAAGCAGAGTTACTATTTTGGCAGGGTGTCATATCTACCACCTTTTTACAAAATGTTTATTTAGCTTTGTCTTGTACAGAGTGTCCCATACAAATAAAACATTTAAAGCAATGGTCAGGTAAAAGCCCAGATTTCCTCCTCAGTTTTTAATAATTAATTAGCTAGTGGAAATTAATCTGGGAGACTGAGTTGTGAATGTTTCATGGGCCTCATTTGGTCAGTGGAAAAATAATGGGAAGAGCAACAAAATGATGGTTGTGGGTAAAAAAGTCACAATTTATAGACCTTCTGATGTTTGTTTTCTACATTGTTGCCTAGAAAGGCTGAGCTGGAAACAGAGACCAGGCAGAGTAAAAGAATAAAAAGGTATTTATTGAAAGTATCCAGCTTGGGCCATGCAAGAACCCCTCAGGGCTACACCCAGGTAATTTAGCAATGGTCCCAGAAAAAAAAAGGGATGCCTGGTCGTGAGGCCTCACACTTTTATAGGTTTTGGTCCATCAGCACATTGGAGTTAATTGTCCAGTTCCAGCTTCAGGTTATGAAGCTCCATCCTCTTTGTTCTTTCTCTCTTCCTCACCATTGTTTACACTCTTGAGCCTAAAATTTGTCCTTGGTCCCCAGCTAGAAAGAAATTGTTTTGTTTGTCTACCCAGTGAAAAGAGCTCACCAACCCTTCATATGAAGACTACACACTAAAACAGCACAGAGTCTGAAAAAAATATATAAGCTAAAACTTAAGGCATCAACATGCCTGTCCTTATTCTGGTTAAACCTGAGAAAAGTTTAAGACACGGTGACTGATCCCATGAATGAATCCCTGTAGTCACTGTGGGTTTGGTTCCCAGGTAAACTTAAAATGACAGCTTGAGTCTCTTGCTTTCAAGTTTTCACTTTCCTGGGCCAGATTTCTATTTGTTTATGTTTGCAATGTATCTAGTGGGCTAATTTGAAACTGTAGGAAATGGTCACTTCAGTAATCAAGGAAAGCTGAAGAGCTGGGAAGAATGACACCACCATAAGCCAAGTTTTCCATCAGGGGTAAGTGGTTCAGGGGCTCTGAGGATTCAGTTGCTGAAAGTGAAGTACTGAGAGAGGGCTGGGTTTTTTCTGGTGCTGGTTGGGAGCTGCATTAAAAACCAAAGACATCAAACCACTGTTTTTAACCTGAAAATACTTGCACCAATCTTTTGAAGCAGTAAAATAGTCAGTTTTTCAGAAGGCCTACATGATTTGGGGTATGATCGCAATAACATAATGTAGTAAAAAAAAACAGGTTTCAATTATTTTGGTAACTCTGCTTTAGTTTCCTGTCCCAGGACAAGTTTACTATGAAGGGAACTGCCCTGAATTTCACATTGTCCATACATGGGGTATATTTTATCATCTAACACTTATGTTTTAGATGATAAAAACTAAACCCTCACCAAAGTTTGTCCTGTGATAATTTGTCTCTTCAGTTTGTGTTTTTTAGAAATCTCAAAATTAAGATTAAGCCTTAATTAAGCCTTAATCTCAAAATTAAGCACCAAAGCCTTAATGTGCATAATTTTATTTTATTTTTCATCAAAAAAATCACATAGGAAACAGGGATTTTTTTTATGGAATGAAATTGGTTCCTCTTGTGTCTCTGTTTGATCTCATCTGCTGCACCTCCTGAGGAAAAGTCACTCCATTAGGGATACTTTGTATACACTCACACTCTTCATTGATTTGTTTTCATTGGCTATAAAATAATAAATTCAACACCAGCTCTGAAATAAGGAAGCAGCTCCTCCTTAGCAGCCTTGTTTATAAAACTAGAAAAGGAAAATGGGCTTAATCAGGTATTTTATTTGTCATTTCAAACAGGATGGGGAGGGATTGTTGGTACAGTGGAAAACAACCAGATTTTGTGACATCCCTCACAAATAGTTGCTGACGATATCAGCAAGGAATCAAGCACAGATTGGAAAAAGTTGGATTTTTTCTAAGAGAAATAATTACGAGTACTTCAACATTTTTAGTTTCATCTGCTGTGAGGTTTTTTTCTTAAATTTCATTCTTTTCCTGAAGGAATTATGGGTAACTCCAGCTGCTGATCCTTCTGGAAGTTATGCTTAAAGGCACAACTCAAATATCCATACAATAATAGCACTGAGACTTTTCCAGATGCTCACATTAGAACACTTGCTCTGGTCTCTGGCTTTTGGACTCAAGGTGAGTTTCAGGTGGTGTTTCAGTGTTGTCCATGGTGCTGTGCACATCCCATGCATTCCACATCCTGGCACAACACAGATTAAAATGTCTTATAGCAACCCCTGGCTCTGGGTGCCTCGATTTTCAAGGCAAATTTATGAAAAAATAGAGCACAATGAGTTGGCTGTGGACAGCTTGAGCTGAGGTGGTGTCGTACAGAGATGCTCAGAGGTGATAAATCTGCAGGGTGACTTTAATATGGTTCTGAAGCTGTATTCCAGCTGAGCTGGAGTGAGTCCAGAGGGGGTTCATGGGGATGATTAGAGGAATAAAACACTTCTCCTTTGAGGAAAAGCTGGAAGATTTGGAGTTGTTCAGCTTGGAGAAGAGAAGGCTTAGAGAACGGGAGACCTCAGAGTCCCTTCCAGTGTCTAAAGGGGCTCTAAGAGAGCTGGAGAGGGACCTGGGACAAGGGCATGGAATGACAGGACACAGGAAATGGCTTCCCAGTACCAGAGGGCAGGGACAGATGGAGTGTTGGGAAGGAATTTTTCCCTGTGAGGGTGATGAGGCCCTGGTACAGGTTACCCAGAGAAGCTGGGGCTGTCCTATCCCTAGAAATGTCATCATCATCAAAATATCTCCTCACAGGTGTTTACAGGGTGGGTATCTCCATCTAAACCAGTCACTCAGGAATATCTTGAAAGCCGCTGGTGAGAAACAGGCACTGGTGGACTTCAGCTACCTGATCTGGCTTAGGTGCTACAGAAGGAATTGCATTTTTCTCTTCCTTGCCTGCTGCTCTCTGGATCTCCACAGGTTATAATGATTATTAGAGGAGCCCAGGATGACTGATTCAAATGAATCCCACTGGGTGTGAATGATAAAGCCTGGAAAGAAAGAAGTTGTGTTTATGAAGCTTGACAGAACAAGTGAATGAAATGATGGGTCAGCGATGCCTCCTGCCTCCTTCACCATCCTCACCTCTGGCTTCCACTTCACAGCTTTCACCTGTGAGACAGAGAATCATCTCTGTGGAAGAAAGCCCAGGGTTGAGTAGCAGGAATTTGCCAGCTTTTGGAAATGGAGTTGCTGATAAATCAGGTTACTCACGTGGGCACACAGGAGCCATATCAGAGGTGGGACCTGGAAGTGTCCTGGACGTGAGAATTTGTAAGCACAGATTTCTTGTATAACAGCACTGGGGCTGTGTCACAACCCTAAATCCTGATAAAACACCCAAGATAACTGTACCTTGTGTGGGCATTCTGCTTACTTCCTTATCATCATCTTATCATTTGGCAAGGCCTTCCGAATTAATCTAAGAAATATTCTGGGCATTCGTAAAAATACTCTGTGCACTGGAATTCAGCAAATATTTATTACTTGACAAAACACTGGTGAAGAATGTGTAACCAAAAAAAGAATAAAAGTGTTCAGCTCCTCTCTGTAAAATACACAAAGGGTAGGAGGTTAAAAGTTACATTCCACAAACATACCTTTTGCTGAGCTGTACTTGGTTTGGTGAGTGGTGTGGATGGGAGCCAAGGTCTCCAGACCCTGAGTTCTGAATCATTGCTGCAGAGAGAGTGGAAAAATATCCCTTGTGGCTGAGGGAAGGGAGCAGTCTGGGGTCCCCACCTGTGCATGTCTGTGGGGGCAGTTCCCCTGAGGATGGCTGGGTTTCTGCAAGGTTGTTTCCCAAGAGATGTGAAAATCCAAACTGAAGATCACAGGAGCAGCCACTGGGTTGGGGATGAGCTGTGAACGTGTCATGGATCACATCAGCGGAGTTTTGGTAGGTATTAAATTCTAAACATTATAAAAGCATTGTCCTGGGGTGGTGGGTAGAATGTGCAACAGTAAATTAATTTTAGTATCTCGAGTGAGAAATAAAAACCCACCTTAAACATTGAACATGGAATATAATACAAATTGTTTTACACTGAGGTACAGGGCATCACCAATCACTGACTTCTGTGTTGCTCAGATAATTTTTAATTTGTGATGCAGGTTTAGGCCTGTGCTTCATTTGCCTTATTGGCCATTAGAGTCAGGAGAAAAACATACTGAGGACCAAGCTCATTCCAAGTGTAGATCTGGAGATATTCCAGAACTGTGGAGACATTCCACAATCCTGGGCCATGAGCTCTGGCCTGACCCTGCTGGAGCAGGAGGTTGGACCAGATGACCCACTGTGGTCCCTTCCAATCTGACCGATATCTGTTGAAATCAGCTGGACATCTTTTTCAGTGGGCTCCACATTTTTCTCTTTCTGATGGAGGATCACTCCCTTGCATGCTGTGACATCTTGGCTGAGAAAAGCCTTCATGGTCTTTATGTTTTATTGTCAGTGATACATGGCCGTGTTCCTGTTTTGAAGTGGCTGCAACACGCTGCTGATGGCATCTCAGATCTCCTGTCATGAATTGTTTACACTTGGTCGATGGAAGCAAAAGGGGGAAAATATCACAATGGCAAATTGCAGCTGGTAAATGTCACTCCCAGCCAGAGTGACAAATGAGTAATGAGTGCTCTGCCGTGGCGTGTGAAGAAAGCCGGTCTTTTATGAGCACTTCAATGCAGAACAGTTTTATTATGACTGACATCCTTCTCAGGGCTGAATTCCTATCACCATATCCTTCCTGACTCTCTCTAGCTCAGGTCAGTCCTGTGAAACAATCCAGTATTTCTCAAATTGTTGTTCCAGTCTGCAAACCTGGCAAACGCAGCACCCGCATTAGAGTCTGCTCTGGGTTTGTTGGGGTTGGTTTTCAGTCAGTAGCAGCTGAAATATAATAAGTGAAAATGTGAAAATTAGGCTTTTTTAGGTTTTTTTTCTTCAGTATGAAATATAGCTCTGGATACACAACTGTTGAGTCATCTGAGAGAGAAAATAGGTGTCTGATAGGTGCATGCTGTGTATACTTTGATAAATGCATAAAATCACTGAATCACAGAATATCCTGAGCTGGAAGGGACTCACAAGGATCAAGTCCAACTCCTGAACAGGACACCCCAAAAATCACACCACGTGTCTGTGTGCATGAGTAGCAGGCGCCACAGAAAGAGGAACTAGAACTATAATTATTATATTTATTTTAATTTTGAGTAGAATATATAAGCATTCAATAAAGCAATAGTGCTAAGGCACCCACAAATTAATTTTTAACAGAACAGTGAGTGAAAACAGAAGGGAATATCATGATGAGTGAGAGGCTTTATTGAGAGCTATGAGGAAAGGCTGAAAGAATTGGGATTATTCAGCCTTGGAGAAGTGAGTGACTTAATTGCAGCCCTCCAGTACCTGAAGGAAGCCTGCAAGTAGGATGGAAAGAGACAATTTACAAAGGCATAGAGTGACAGGACAAGGGAGAATGACTTCACCCTGAAAGAGGGCAGGTGTCAACTGGATATTAGGAATAAATTCTCCCTGAGAGAGTGGTGAGACCCTGGCACAGGTTCCCAGAGACGCTGTGGCTGTCCCTGGATCTGTGGAAGTGTACAAGGCCAGGTTGGATGGGAACTGGATCACCCTGGGATAGTGGAAAGTGTCCCTGCCCATGGCAGGGGGATGGAACAAGATGATTTCCAATTTCTCTTCCCACCCAAACCATTCTTTGATTCTGTTAGAGTCTCCTCTAACAGCACCAGCCTGGGTTTAAATTCTTGTAACTACTGGTGCTCTCTAAATACACATTGTACCTGTGCCTCCTCCTTTCAAGTTTTCTCACCTGCTAAGAGCACTTTGTAACTTAAAGTATAAAAACAGCATAAATTTCTACTCTCTCCTTGTTTTTTCCACGTCACATATTCTATGTTTAATATGAAACTGAAATAACAAGCTTCTTTATTTTGTGGACAGCAAAATGTCAGCACAGTCTGAGAGGAGAAAGGTGATTTATGAGGTTTCCAGGATGCAGGGAACAGGTAACTTTTGCTTAAAGGAAAAAAAAAAATCATGTTCCTGGCTTAAAAAAATAATCAAGTAAAAGTAAAGCCATAGAGAGAATATATGTTATCTACAATCGTTCCAGAAAGCATTTCCTACAGAACAACAATTACAAGTCATTGTGAGTCCCTTGGGAACAGCAGTCAAAAACATCAGCAGTTAATTACTAGAACTTCCTAAATCAACCTTCTTTGGCATGACATGAAGTGAATGAGAGCAATAAAAGCAAGGAAGTGCATTGTGCTTTGTCCTGTCCAACTCCTGTTCGGACAGGCGTAGGTCACAAGCACAAATGTAACCAAGCATGAATTGTTGGTTTTGGGTTTTTTTTGGTTTTTTTTTTTTTTTTTTAATATATTTTAATTCTTGGCCTTGGGTTAAATTAAACCGAGGAAAGGCCAAGGTAAAATGCAGGGTCAGGTCTTGAGGCTGCGTAAATCCTCTGAGTTGTGCCGTGGCCACACCTTCAGAGCAGAGTCCCTGCTCCAGTAAAGCATCAAAGAGTATGGAAAAAATATGTCCTAGAGTGGCAGGTGGAGTAAAGGGAGAACTGAACAATAATGGTTCAGCTGTTCTTAATGGGGTTTTTCAAGGTTGTATTTTGGGGTGCTTCTAAATTTTCTGATATGCAGCTCAGGCAGGTGGAGCTTTTCCTTTGCCTTGCCCCTAGTGCAGGTTTTGCGGCTGCTGGGGTGAGTCTGGAAGGAAGAGATACCCTAAGCTATGGAAAAAACAAAAATATTTCAAATGGACCCTGCTTCAAAATCGATTTCTTAGCTTTAGAACCAGTCTGAAAGATCTAGAATATTTCTCTGATAAAGAAGTTGCTGCTAGTTTTCACCAATCTCCTCATTCTTGCCCTTTTATCTCACAGTGGGGTGGAGAAAACATTTCACCAGTTGATTTGGTGAGTCTTCCCAGGAAAAGCAGCTTTGATGAGGGATGTGAATGGGGCACAGTTTTCAGCATCTTGGCTCAGAGTGAATGAGAAGGAAATTCAGAAATAAAATCTGTGGCTTAATTGGAGGGGAGGGAGCTGCAGGGAAAGGCACACACCAACAAATGGAACAGAAGCTGTTTATCAGGAAGAGCTTTATAGGATCTCAGATCTTCACAGATGTGAGGGAGGACAAGCTGGTGATTGACATAAGGTGGCTGAAAGGAAGAGAGCACAACAAGCTGTTTGCCAGACAGGGCTCCCCAGACCTTGGGAAATGATTTTTGGATTAGCAGTTGTGCAAGTCAAGCTTGGTGCCATGGAAGGGCTGGCCAGAAAGAGCAATAAACCATGCAGAATGTTTCCCTAAGCCATTAGCATTGGTGATTAACAGCTAATCACCATAAATCCAAAGGTTCATCAAGGAGTTGAGGAACCACAATTAGGTGGAGGAAACCCAATAATGTGATTGGTGCCAATGGAGTTCTCTGCCTCAGTCACTCCTGGGGCTGGTGAGCAGCTGAGCCCCACTGCAATGTCTTGGCTTAGCCAAAGAAATGCTCCCCAAAGGGATCCTGAAGGCGTTACTGCCCTCACAGGAACAGGGATGGAAAGGAGGAGCATTTGAAGATTACATAAAACTCACCATGGGATGATTTTACAGGAGCTGTGAGAGTGTGTGAAAGTTATTATAGGATATTTAGAGAAGGACCAATAAACGTGGTTTGGGGAGGAGCAAGTGTGGGAAAAACAGAGAGACAAGAGGATAGAAGCTGTAGAATATGCAAAAAACCTGGGCTGGCCATGGTCTGCTCTTGCTCAGCTCGGCTTGCCCTATCTCCTTATTAAACTCCATTTTCAGGTATTTCCCCTTGCCCCCACAGGTGTGTGTGGGGTCTCGGGGCCAGCAGCTGGAGAAGGGGCTGTGGCTCACAGGGTTTGTGTGCCTGTGGGTCCAGGAACTGGAGAGACCAGGCTGTGAGTGTTCCCTGAGGAACTGCACTCCCACACACGTGGATGTGCCTGGTTTGCTGGGAGAGCTTCAGCCCAGCTGGAGAGAAGGGGAGAGGTCTGTGAGCTGGGCCTGGGAGAGACCATGGCCCTGGACAGATACTGGAGGGGCCAGAGGGTGGCAAGCTGGGTCTGAAGGTCTCAAGCGGCTTCTGGGGAGGTTTTGGGGTGGGTGCACAGCTGTGGGGACGCACACTGGACTGCACAGCAAGCAGGGCTGAGGGATGTGAGCTGTGGCCACCTCACATCCACTGGGATCTCAGATCCAAATGCCTCTGACATCTATCATCCTGACCCTTGGTCCCCCACCATCATCCCTCTGATCCTCACTGAACCTTGGTGCTTGTGGTGATTGGCTTTCAGTCATGGTGTGACTCTCAGAGGAAGAGACCAAGCATTTGGGTACCTATTTCAAGCTATTTTTAAAAAAGGGAATAAATTTCATGTTAATACGTTTTTAAGGTTTTAGCAGCACTGATGGATAGCTGAACCCCCCTGAGGACTCCCTGTGCTCTGAATCTCTGGAGTGGGAACCTGTTGCTCCATCAACAAACGTTCCTGAAAGGACTTGTAGGACACTGTGTGCTGACTTCAGCACCTCAGGGAAATCTCCTTTGCTCCTTCATTCCACTGCAGACATATATCCAAGTCATATCACCATCACTAGAGGAGCTTCAAATTTCCTCTTCCCTGAGATTGTCTCTGTGTTTTTGCTTGCCANGATCTTTAAGGTCCCTTCCAACCCAGCCATTCTGTGTGATTCTGTGGGCAGTGGGTTTCTGATTTAATATTTCCTCTCATCTTTTCCATTATAAAGGTGAACAGTTATGAGATGCCAAACCAGTGTGTAGTGCCTCACATCCAGTACTATCACAAATCCAGGATTAAATGCCAGGTGTCTGAACCAGAGTTTTATTACTGATTTTTAACTCCACAGCACCCCAGTGAAACTCTAACACCAGCTTCTACTTTGCTGTGAATTTTAATGGCAATTGATATAAAAATATTCTCATTATCAAAAAATACCCAACATCTAGGCAGATACAAGCAAAGAGAATTTATATTATGGATAACTTTGATCTGTGATCAAAATCCAAAGGCAAGCCACTGTCAGAATCTTACAGCAAATGCAGATCCACTCTCTTCTTCTGTTCTTTATCTTAGAAGTATTTTATGCTTAGGTGTGCTTACCAGCTCTTCACTAGTGCATGACCTTTATTTTCATCTGTGGTTTGTGCTTTTCAGTTTATTGCTCAAGATTTTAAAAAATAAAGGACTTTTATTAATGAAGAAGCTCATTAACATGTCTCAGTCAGGGTTTCATGGGAAAACTTGTGGCTGGTTGTGCCTGTTGTGCTGTTAAAGTCTGCAAATCATGCACTAATTTTAAGTGTGAAAACAGAGAACTGGAGAAACAAACTATTCAGATCAGGAAAGTGATGATTAGCCAGGAGATTTTATCTGGGTTAAAGCAAAATTGCTTACCTGTTTCTTGTAAGCATTTTTATGGTCAAAACCAAGCATCTCTTCCAGCTGAAGCAAGTTGCATTTTGTTTACTGCAGCACGGGTCTGCTTTCCATTTTACACCAAAAATGGGGCAAAACGTGGGGAAGAGCTTTACTTTTCCATTCCCTCTGACAAACACAAAGTTCTTTGGGCTGTGAGGATGTGTTTGAAGAGCTGCTCCGGTCTGAGCCCCCCTGACACAGACTGATACTCGAATATCAGGATTGTATGAAATGCTGCTTTCCTTTTGAGGCAAAACCTGCAAATTTTAATTTCATCCTTGAAATGTTTTATCAGAACTCATCACCTGACACAATTTTTAGAGCCAGATGAACAGATGGCCCATCCTGACCCACCTTTTAGAGTTGCCCTGGGAATACACAAAAGCGGAGTGCAGCACACAGGATGAGCCGTGACTTCAGAGGCATTTTCTCCATGCTCTTTCTGAGCTTGCACGGTCTTTCAGTGCTTTCAGATGATGTTCCAGCACCAGGGTCGGTGTCATTTACGCACGAGGAGCCCTTTATGATCTCAGGGCTCAGCAGGCTCCTTTCCAGAGGGGATTTTTGAGCAATCCCATTGCCCTGTGTAGGAAACGGCCTCTGGTGACATTTTTTCTGCTTTTGGTGCCAGTGCCAGCCTATGCCAAGATGTTTGCTGCTATAACAAATAAACTCAGCCACGGTGCAGTTGCCCTTTGTGTAAATTAGGAGTGAGAGGGGTGAATGTTCCAACATCCTCCAGAACTGAGCGTAAAACTGCTCCTTTATCCAAAATTAGCAGCATTTGGCAGCCCAAATTTAGCCTGCACATCCTTCTGGAAGCACCCATGTTGTAAATGACATCAAGTTACTATTAAATTAAAAGTGACTACCTAAAATGTCCTGTCTGCCCTTCTATAATTTGAAAGTGAAATAAACAATAGAAGGACAACAGCAATACATAATTGCAATAAGGGGAAGGGAAATTGGGAGAAGAAAGAAAATAGCTTCTAAACTTCAAATAACTTCAAATAGAGTGCCCTCATCCAGTTGTCTTTAATTTACTTCTGTCCTAATATGCTTAAGGATATTCAGGGAAATCTTTACTGACTGAGTTTAGTTTTTCAATTCCTATTTCTTAACAGCATGGAGTTTGAGAACAAAACTGTCATCTTTGTACTCTAACATGCAGGATCTCATTGCAAAATAAAAAGCAAAATTCCCCTGTGATTTTGAGTGGATGCTGTAAAAATAGAAATGAAACAGTTCAAGACCAGGTTGAAGCAACTTGGTCTAGTGGAAGGTATCCCTGTCCATGGCAGGGGATTGGAACAGTCTTCAAGACCTCTTCCAACCCAAACCATTTTGGGATTCTCACAGAATTAATCAGGGGACATCTGTCTTGCCTTTAATACTTTTCAGTATCCATCAGAATCGTGTCTTAAGGGCCTTCTGTCCCTACTGGCTTAAGATGTTTAGAGTAATTCACAGCAGGCCCTTACAGGCCTAGACATCCCTAATTCCCAGCTAACAATTCTGACTGATCTCCACCCATCGCTTCTTTGAGGAGAAAAGCTTTGGCACTGGATTGAAGGAAACTCAGGGTGAAGGATAATGTATCCCATTAAAAGGATTTAAAAGTGAAACTCCACTCCTGTCGAAATCAATATGATTTGATTTCAAAATGAAGAGGATTTCACTTAAAATCAGCTTTGAGGTATCTGGAATCAAATAAAAATCCATAATTGAGAATAGGTTCTTGATTTGGTAGCTCTCAAAGAACAAAATAAATATATATAATAGTTTTAAACCAACTGACTGTGTGTTATTCCATTGGGCTGGCCTATTTCAGCTGGAGTTGTAGAGCCATGCTGCACTTTCAGTGCTAAGTCAGTGATGGATGGTTCCTCACAAAAATAATCGTGGTCTTTTTCAGATTAATTAGCTGGGTGAGCAATTACAGATTCCCAGACAAAATGTAGCCTTGACTTAAACAGAAAAATTTTGTTCACTTCATATTAAAAAAAAAAAGTACAACTATTTGGCTATGCAAAGATCTTGGTTTTTATCTATTAATTTGGGTTTCCTATCAGAGAATAAATGTCTACACCCATGAAGTTTTTACCAAAGAAGGAAAAATGCAGGGTCTTTAGCCAGGTGAAAATAATCAGTCAGGACCTGACAAGTGAAGGACTGTTTACCAAGGTTAGCAAGAAAAAAAAAAAAGGAGAAAACTTGGAACTGAAACAACTAAATCTCCGATTCAACAGAGAACAGGGATGTGAAAAAAGCAGTGCTGCTACCAAGGCAAATGTGCTGAAAAACCAGCCCGGGCCAGAGCAAACAGGACCTTCCCCTGCCCCAGGAGGCACAGGAGGGTCATCAGTGCCTAATCACTCCCTCAGCATTCCCTGGGAAGCACTTCTTACAGTGCAGACTCTCCTCCTCTCCTTTTTAGGGAAGCAGTGTGGAGTGGATGATCCCAGAGCCTTCTCTTGCCAAGGAGCCAAAAGAATAATTTCCCTGCATTTAATCAACTTCTTTGGGCTTATTCTGTAAGAGTAAGAACTGAGAAGAGGCAGAAATTGGTTGCAGGCGGCTCACTTTAATACTGGAATCTCCAAGACATCCCAGCTCCCTGCTTTTTAAAGATATTTCTGAAAACCTAATCATATTTTTAATTGGTTTTCACAATTTTAGAGCTGCCAAGGCAAGAACTTTAGGGGCTGTTGTTATAATGACAGAACTCCTTTGCTTTCTGACTCTGTGCTTAGAAATAGCAGACTGGGTTGAATCCATTTCCATTTTAACATCTATTCAAGATATCTCACTTATGATATAGTTATCCATAGCTTTCAGTAATGTCCAGAGACATTTTATTTAAAAAAAAAAAAAAGCAAGCAGATTTCACAATGGCCTCTAATGACTGAACCATTAGGCTGAGCCAATCATACATGCCCTGGGCGGTGTGGGCAGCAGCATGAGGGAGGGGATTATGCCCCTCTGCCCCACCTGCAGAGCTCCTCCAGCCCTGGAGCCAGCACAGGGAGGACCTGGAGCTGCTGGAGCCAGTCCAGAGGAGGCACCAGGATGATCAGAGAGATGGAGCAGCTCTGCTGGGAGGAGAAGCTGAGAAAATTGGGATTGTTCAGCCTGAAAAAGAGAAGATTTCAGGGTGACCTCTTTGTGGCCTTGCAGTGTCTGAAGGGAGCTACAGGAAAGATGGAGACTGTTTACAAGAGCCTGGAGTAACAGGACAAGAGCTTCGCACTGACAGAGAGCAGGTTTAAATGAGATATTAGAAAGAAATTCTTCCCTGGGAGAGTGGTGAGGCCCTGGAACACATTGCCCAGAGAAGCTGTGGCTGTTTCTGCATCCCTGGAAGTGTCCAAGGCCAGGCTGGGTGGGGCTTGGAGCAGCCTCGGACAATGGAAGGTGTCCCTGCCTGTGGCAGAGGGAATGGAGGGAGATGAGATTTCAGATCACTTCTGCCCCAAACTCTTCTGTGGTTCTGTGAAAGCAGCAAGAGCCTGTTGACAGATAATGGGATCTGAGTGTTTGGCTTCCATATTTTGAATCCCAATGTCACAGATTTTTTTTTTCTAGCAGCTTAGATGGGAGTGCTAAATAATGTTCAAATCCATACCAAATACAAAAAGATATTCTGGAAACTAAGGGTAAGCAAACCCAAAAGATGCCTTAAAATTCTTCCTCTTCCTTGTCTCGCTGCTGATATTATGTCAAAACCAAGACTCAGTAACAATCTAAACTACACTAGAGTATCCAGCACAGATCATTCTTATCCATTACTGGTTCCACAACAGTTTGGAAATTAAAGAAAAATACTATTTCCCTTTCTCTTCCCATAAATCGATGGTAACTTCTCATTAGGTTTCATTTTACATGTTAAATAAAACTTGAATGAGGCTCAGGGGTGCACAGAGTCCCAGGCAACACTTTAATTTTATTAAAATTATTTACATCTGTTAAGATGCGTGTGAAGATTACTTGATTCTTTTTTTTTTCTCTTTCCAAAATACTTGGCACTCAACCTAAGTGTTGGAATTTAGAATTCTGACCCTTAAGACTCCTGTCAGCAAGCTGAGGATCTAATTTACTTTGGGGTTATCATAGCTCTGAAAAGACTGAGGTAGATTTAACTTAGTATTATTTGAATCAGTTTGCAATCAAATAGGAACAAAAAATAGAATATTGTCTCATGTTTTTTAATGTAGGTATCTGAGATTTTTTTTTTTTTCATCATATAGACCAGATCTGTTGGAACATTGGAGGGCTTTATAGATAATTTTCTTTTTCATTTACCCAACAGGTTTGGTCAGAGATGTTGAAGATATTTACTAGATACTTCTGGAAAGATATGGTTTGGCACTTACAGAAGATCTTACAGAGAGGCCTGAAGCTAAACAGAACTCTGTGTGCAGAGAAGATCTGTCTGTTCTCAACAGGTAGTTCTTGTCAAGGACCTGCAGGTTCAGCTCAGGTGATCCCTCAGAAGTTGGTTGTTTGAGTTTGAAGCTTAAATGTTCTGGAAATCAGCCCAGAACTTGCATCGTTTAAGGACAAAACAAAACAAAACAAATCAAAACTTTCTGGAAGTTACTTCTCGGGTGATCGCCGTGTTCTGTGAATTTAAAATAGAACAAAGCTGCCTTAATTGTGTTGACTGGGTCTGACATACCACAAATCCTACGCCTTCCGCATTATCCTGGCAGGTTGGTGTTCTGTCCTGGCCAAATCTCAGTTGTACCAAAGAAGGAAAACATGTAAGAAAATGTTATTTCACGGAATTAGTCAATTTTTCATATGTCAGGAAAGCTACAGATGAAAACTGCAATGGGTTTTTATTTGTTCAAAAGTAGATTATCATCAAAAGAACAGAGCAGAAAGAAAAGTCTATTTTTCTCTAGAACTGAATCTATAACTTGTGAATAAACCTTTGACAACATTTCAATTTATGTTGAGCTGATTCAAATTATGTGCTCAAATTTTATGCAATATTTGGCTTCCAGAAAAAGAGAGAACGTAAAAGTGGGAGAAAAATTGACAGACAAACCACAGACTTTGCCTAGAAGCGCAGAATGTGCCTTGTGATTTCTGTCAAAGGTGTTTATGAGATCGTGTTATGTACAGGTAATTGCAAGAATCTGCCACTAAACTCACCAAATGACTAAATTAAAAATTCTGAGCCTTTCATCTGGATTTAGGAAAAAAATGCTTTTAGACAGAGTAGAAATAATATTTAAAGAAAAACGAAGCAGCGAAAGCCGAACAGCTTGTAAATGAGAAATGTAGCCCAACAGAGCTCCAGCAAAGAGTGCTACAAGCAAACCTTCAGCCAGACTGCCTCTGACAAAACGCTTTCCCAACTGCTCCCAACTATGCACTTTTCTGCCAAGGCACATGAAGCAGTTCATTAGGAAGAAATGCCTTTATCTATTGGCCCAGAGTTGGGAATGTAGGTGGGGTTACACCACTGTGTCCCACAGAAGGGGCCAAGCTCCCACCAGAGGTGAGGTTCGTCGTGTGGTTGCCCCTTCTTGTTCCCTGTTGCCTTTCGTGGTCAAACCTGCCACCTTGGCTTGTCCTTGTACTTTTCCCTTTGGAAGTGACCTCCAGCTATGTCTCTCCTCCAACCCAATCTGCTTTCCTGTTCCATGCCTGACACTACAGAACAACATTTCATCAAAACTCATTTCTAATTAGTATGTGCTGGATTTGGTCCTGCCTCGGAGAAAAAGTCCAACTGATTTGGGTGGGAGGAGGATCAATCTTTGTTGTGTTCTTTTCGGTTAGGAATGTACCGAGATCCTGTGAAGCCTAATCAAATAAAGGGATTTGTCTCTGACAGTCTCTCTGTCTCTCCTGAGTCTTTAGGAGGCTGTTCAGTTCATTAAAAGCACCTTGGAAAATGTTGCTCTTGGAGACGGCGAAAGGCGCAAACATGATTAGATGCAGATGAGCAATTTCTCTTTAAAAATCAGGAAATTGGAATCCAAGCTTTGGAAATCTTTTCTGCTCTGTGGCACCAGAAGTTCCTTCTCGCTGTGCTTGGGAAGGATTATCTGAGTGATGATTCTTTCCTTGCTGTGTGTTTCGAAGTGCACCATGGCCAAGCCAAGCAGTGCACACCAGCTCCACTCTGTCAAGAGAGTCATGATCTTTAATGGCATTTCCCCCTCATGAACTGGAGTAAAATATTCTGCTGGAAGCACACATTTCCAGGGCTGGAAAACCAAGTAAAGAATGCCTGGGAGCACACCAGAGCACGTGTTGGATTGTGTAGGGGCTGCCTGCTGCCTTTGAGTTGGTATTTTCCTTCTGGGAGATGCTCATGACCAGTGATTTGAGTTAACAGAAGCCAAACTGAAAACAAAATTGGAAAAATCTTTTTTTTTTTTTTTTGAGTTTTCTAGTAATACCTACAGGTCCAAATCAACTTTGCATCTTTTTGTCTTGGGCACTGTACACTTCAGCTGGGTTTATGATGTTAAAGATGACCAGGGCTGGGCTTGCAGTCAGATCCCACAGTGATCTCCTCCCTGAAACATTTTTGCTTCATGCCATTCTTCTCTTTCCCAGAAAACGCTCAGAGATGGTTCAAATACTACCACGGGTCAGAGCCTGTTCCCGGGAGGAGGTGTGGGTGAGGCCACTCTTTTTTTTTCACATGGACAGAAGTTTAGCTATATGGCCATAAGATGAATCACACCACTTGCCTTCAGGGCCAAGGAACAGGTCCTGGACTGTTTGTCCTGCTTGTGTTGATGTATCCTTTTGTAATCAGAAGAAAGGGCTTGCCTTTTAATACTTGCAATCTCAACAGAAAAGAAAATCAAAAGGGAAAAATAAAAGAAATATTATTTTCCAGATGGTACAGAGAGATTAAAGACATGTTTGCTTAGTGCAGCAGAGCATTGTACAGATGTCCTCGAGCTAGTGCTGACCTGTGGTTGATACATGCTGACCACAATGATGAATAGAATATCTTTGCTGGCCCGTCAAACTTTAGAAGTCGTCTCAAATTCCATATAGAGACCACTGAGAAGACAGTCAATAAAGTAGTGAAAAGACTTGAAACAAGACATAAAAGGAGGAGACTTTATTATAATCCTTGTATTGCATCTGGAGTGTGACTCCAGCAGATTTGATTCCATGCAAAACCTCAGCTGCTGAGCAGTTGCCAGTGTCATTTTCTGGTGGCATTTCCCTGCCTCAGAGGTGCAAGTCCCTTCAGCTTTCCATGGCAGGATCATCAGACCACAGCAGTGCCTGTGATGTCCATTCATCACCTTCCTTTTTTAACTCCTAGAATTGTAAGTTTTTTCACTATTTTGGAGTTCTGAAAGGGTCTGAATCCTCTGAAGAACAGCAATATGAACTCTTAAATATGAAAATTGTATGTTTAAGCTCATCATGGGCCATTCCACCCTTTTTACAGAAGGACACATCTAATCAAAGTACACTTAAACATCCCGTCTCATCTTCCCTTTGTTGGGGGTGCATGAACTGGGGATTTATGACCTCGTCCTCCAGTAATTTTAATGCTGACCATATTTCCTTGATTTTTGCCCCTTTGCCTTAACCAGTGGTAATTTTCCCTAAAAACTTTCTGGCTGAAGACTTGTCCTATATCTTGACTGTCCACCCAGTGAAATACTTGTGACTAAATTTATCTGCCTTTTAAGTTGTTTTTAAATTGCCTTTAGCGTGTGTTGTTTCCTTATCTTGGACAAGAGAGAGGAAAAAGGAAGGAGGCTATTTCTGCCATCTCTTTCCTCCTGCAAGAAACCCTCCTCCCCCTTCCCTTCTCCCTGCCTTCCAAAGCTTTTGTTCATTTAAAATTAGCCCTTTGAGGTGTTCTTGGGAAAATCAGGCTGCGCACAGCGAGCAACTCCCTGTGGGGAGGTTTGTGGCAGTAAACATGGGGCAGAACCTCAGTGAGTCACCTGGCTGGCGTCCCCCCAACTGCAGGAGGGACAGGGCAGTAGGAAACCCATAAAGAAACCTGCCACCACCACCAGGGATACCTCAGTAAAGCCATTTCCCATCCCATCCAGGCATCCTACCAGCAATTCCCTGCAAGCGTCAGTCCACTTGGTAATTAGCGGGCACTGGATGCCTGGCTCTGATCTCATTGCCATTGTTTGACCAAAGGAAGGATTCAAAACAAGGCTTGGGGCCAAAAATAAGGTCTGGAATGCCTTTAAAATTCAGGTTATCTTGCCCCCATGCCTGTTTTTTTTTTTTTTTTTTTTTCCTAATTTCCCTTGCAGCTTAATTTTAGTGACACCCACTGGCCAAGGCTGAGCTGTAATGAATCCTTGGTAGCCCTGGCTGGCTTGGAGAGAAGGTGTTGTTGGCCTGCAGTGCATCAGAGCAGTCTGATCTATCTGTCTGCCCAGCTCAGCCACCCAGCAATGCTTGGAAGCACAGTTCCACCTAAAAATGCCTCTGCTGCAGCTTTTCCCAATAAAGGCATTGCAGGAGGGATGCAGCAAAACAAATTATTCTTTGTCAGCCTTTGATAAAAAAAAAAGAAAGCACGTGGGATGTTCTATTCAAACCACCTGTCAGGATCTTTCACAGAAGCTGTGTGCAATGGGAAGGAGAAGAAATACACAAAATGACCTTTCTTGGCATCTCCATTATCTGTTTTGTTGCTCTGCAGTGGAGCACATAGATGGAGGATTTGTTTTGCAGGAGAGGGAGGATGACAAATGCTAACAGCCTGTTTCAGGGGCTCTCCTGGGTGGAAGGTTTATAGCAGCTTCTGACAGCTTTGAGGACAGAGGGAAAGGGCTTTGTTTGATATTTGCGTGGTACCTGGGCAACTTGGATGATGATCTTTCCTATTTTCTTGCTTTTCACTACATGTAGATCAAACTTCAGGTTCTAGGAATTCCAAACCTCATCTTTCTAACACAGCAGTTATGTAGGTCTTCAGTGCTTGCCTTGAAACACTTAAATGACTTAAAGTTTCCTTACGTTAATAAAACCCTGTTTTCAATGAGTAAATGGAAATTTAACTCCAAAGTCTTGCCGTGCACTGCAAATGAGACACATCTGGTGTCATGGCATGAATTTATCACCTATTTCCAGCTCGTACCTTCAACCAAACACTCCAACAACCTCCAACAACCTCCTCTTGTTCAGGAGGTGGAGCAGCCAGGGCAGCACAGATCTCAGCGTGGGGGAATTGTTCTGCCAAGGGGTATTTTGGTCTGGCCCATCAGCCACCGATCCCACAGGGCTGGCATTCACTGCTCACAGTAAACTGGAACAGGGAACAGGACATGGCTTTGAGAGGCTGGATAAATGGGTGGACTGTTCCCGAGCAAGTGGCCATTCCTGTGACACTGGAAATTTACAGCTCGTGGTGGAAATTGCTATGTGTTTGCTGTCCCACCACACAGAATGCCTTTCCTTAGCTGAAGCTGGATATTTCATTGATCTGTTAGAATTTTGTGGTTTTAAGGCATGGGCATGCTTATCATGAAGGAAAAAAAACACAGAATCAACGGTAGGTCTGATATTTCATCCAGATTAGAGCAATGACACGGAACCAGGACATTTCATATTACATTTTCACCTTCTGTTTTAATAGACATTTTTTAAATTTACATTTTAAAACCATCTGTAAGTTCATTTTCAAAAAAATACTCTCAAAGACACCAAGAAAGCATGTATCACCTGTCAGAACTATAATAATGAATAGTTTTTCAAAGTGAAGATTTTATAAAAATGAATAAATATCAGAGCTCAGAAGCCATGCATATGTACACCACCAGGAAAGCATTTCCTGGTTTAGTTTTTTTAATAATACCTTAATTTCTGAAGAATTTTTCATTAAAAAAAATTGATTTGGCAAATTTAGCATTTCAGAAGATTGATCAAATATGATAAAGAGAAACAAACAGAAAGCCATACCTGAGTGAAAGAATAACAAAGAAATAAAGGAGACAGCAAATTAATGTCTTGGAGTAAAACAAACCAACAAACATAAATGAACATGAAGAAAACCAAAAGGCTTCATAGGCTGAGACCTTGCAGTGATGAGGATAAACTAATGTGTCACTCTTGGTTTGAGTGACCTTTGTAGAGTTCTACATTTATGTGAACAAACGACCTAAACTCAGGCAGAGTAAAGAAATGCAGAACTTGACTGTCTGTGGCTGAATTCCACCAGATTTCCACTGTGGTGATTAATAGAAGGTGGTCTTCTCTCCAAAAGAAAATTTCATCTACCTTAAAAGAATTCTGCTTCTCCTTCCCATATCTGGTGGGAGGAGGACAACTCATATGTCAGTGTTTCTTCTGCCTCAAAGATTTTACATAGAAGAGCTGTTTGTGGCTCTTATTCTGACGATCTTGTGCTTGGGAAATTTTAAGACTGTTCAGGAATTTTTAAAGAGAATTCTCTCATCTTTTGAAACATTTGTTTTCCGGAGCACTGAAATTTAATTTCCATTGATTTTGCTCCCCAGAACTGTGCAGCCCTGTATAAGATAATGAGGAATTCCCTTCCTTTAATATTTGGAAACAAAAAAGCAAAAAAAAAAGTTTTCCCTCTTCTTACATTTTAGTTTAGGATACAGTTTCCATAACCTTTTCCTTTCAGTAACAGATCAGTAGATAAAACTTTTTCCTTAATATCCCCGATTTCCTGTTTTATTCTGGTCTCTCTTGAGTCATGGCCCTCTACTGACTAATTGAACAGGATGAACATTGTGACATTGAGGCTCAAGACAACACGCAGGCAGCTTCTGTTGTTATCTGCATGGGAAAGGTGAAGTTGAGAGCTGTCATTGGATTCCCAAGGGCATCACCAAACACTGGCATCGGTCCTAGGAGGGATTGGAAGCTGCTGTTCATAACTGGTCTCTGATGGGAGCTTGTTGACCGCAGTGTGAGCACCTTTCTCAGGTCACTCTCTTTCCTGGGCCCTGACCAACTCTTCTGAGCTCTTGGATACCTCCTTGCTCCATCCCACCTCACTGGTTTGTGTATCTTGGAAATATTTCCAGGCTAAGCAGTGGATGTGCGATAGTTCAATGAACTGTAAACCACCCACTTAGATCACCTTCTGTATGCCCTGAAATGAATTTAGCTCTTGTCTTTACAATTTTTGTGTTTTTTCCTGAGGAGAGCAAGGAATTTAACCAGGTTATAGAGGATGACACCTTATCCAGCAATGTCCAGCACAGATTTCGTTCTGGAGTTAAGTAAATACAGGTGCATGTGGAGATGGTTGCAAAGATACATAATCATAGAAATATAAAATGTGCTGTGTGGGAACGGATCATCAAATCCAGCTCCTGGCCTTGCATAGGACACCCCAAAAATCCCATCCTGGGCCTGAGAGTTTTCCAAATGCTTCCTGAAACCAGGCAGACTTGGAGCTGTGCCCATTCCCTGGGGAGCCCTTGCAGTGCCCCACCACACTCTGGGAGAAGAACTTTCTCCTGATACCAACCAAAACAAAAATTTCTATTTGTATCCATCCAAAAAGGCAGGAGAAACTCAGTGTTTTAGGGGGGGCCTGGTTCTGCCATCCCCACCCACACCTGGGATACTGGGAACACTCTCTTTGTTAAAGAGGACAAGCAAGGGATGCCCCTATTCCCACTGTCATGGATCCCCAGGGGATCCCCATGGATCCCCATGCGTATCCAGTCATGCTATACATGAAGGAATGAGTGGGAGAAATAAAATAAAAACCAAAAAAACAACCAACCAACCAACCAAACAAACAAACAAAAAAACCCAACAAAATAAAATCCAGAAACATCTTGAGGACTGTCAGTAAACATCAGATGGTACATGAGCTCAAGCTCTGTAGCTGCAAAGCAATATTTGTTGCTTTCTTTTTGGAAAATCATTACAGATGTTCAAGCAAATTGAAGAAAACTTAGTAAGAGTCTGTGAAATGAAATCATGTCTTCTGTTACGAAGCTTGTTTGCTTTTTTTCCTGAGCCCCAGAGAGGATTTTAAAATGCTTTAAATTGTTTGTTTTGACTTAAGTCAGGATTAATTAGGTTTTCCTTGGATACAGCTGGACATGTCCAGAAACAATTGGATGAGCAAGAGAGAAAAGTGTTCATGGTAGGTAAGAACTCTAACTTTTCATATAATTCATAAATCCTGAGGCAGACGACTCCCAATCTCAACATTTATTTGAAAATTGTTAAAGGAATAGGGAACCTTTTGCTCTCTTGGTGCTTTTTAAGCCTTTCTTTGCAAGTAATTTTCTGAAAAAGATGTAGAAACTGATATAGTCCCATGAATTCCCGAGAAGTTAGCAAGTTCAATAGCTTCAAGGATAGGTGGATTTTAAAGCTAAATGAGATCATTTTAATTATGTGGCTGGATCACTTCCTAACCCAGGCCAGCACATCTAAGCCAGTAATTCCTGTGGTGAGTTTCATAACATCTGGTTGAGAAAGCCCAAGTGTTTCTTAACTGGGTTTCATAAGGCACCTCTTCATACCAGCCCTCACCTCTTATCAGTATATGTTATTCTATGAAATATTCCTGTTTTATCAGTGCAATAATGGAAGGAATTTTCAGGGGTGCCTCAGAGAGCGAAGCCCTTGAATTTCAGCCGACAGAGACTTGAGCAACATAAAAGACATCAATGTAGATTTAAAAAGGGCATCTCCACAGCCATGGGCATGAGGAGGTGGATAATGAGGAAGATTTTCTCTTAGGCCTTTCAAATTTGCCCAGAGTGCTCATTTTCCATCAGTTGGAAAGCATGAAATGTGGTAAGAATATCCTGCAAAGCAGCAACGATCTCTTCAGAGCTGTTAAACACTTTTCTCCCTCTGTTTTCTCTATGTTATCAGCACACTGACTTTGGTTTCAAACCCAAATTAGTTACTTTGCAGGCAAGCAGGCTGGGTCTAGAGGTTTGCAGTGTTTTCTTCAGAGGGTGGGTTTATTTTGGAGGTCAAGGGAAGAGTTGCCAAGTAGCTGCCAGAGCTGATGGATAGAAGGCAATTGCAGGAATGTCCAGAAATGTTTCATTGTTCTTCAGTTGTTTAAACAAATGGATACAGGATGAACTCCAGCTTGTGCTGGGTGTGGCCATTGGCCAAAAGAGATGACTTTGTACATGTATCTGTATAATATTTTATTTTTAAATGGAATTTTGTTGTTATTTCCACTGTTTCTGCATGGTGGAGAATTCCAGGAATATAATAACTTTCCTTCTTCTTCTTGTTGTTGTTTTTGAAACAAATTATTCGAATTCAGAAATTGGTTTAAGAAAGGATTTATAAGAAGTTGGGACCTAATGGGCCTAAATTACTTAACTCTGTTATAGTGATTGCTGAAAATGCTGGTGATAACATCAAAAAAACCTGACTATTTTTATCAGAAAACAGCAACTCCATATGCAGCGATGTCTTTATATTGGAAAATTGCATGGGTCAACATGTGAGCACACACTAAAAGCATTTCGTCTTCCTGGTTGAAGAAGTTTCGTACTCAACTGGTTCCTGGAAAAAAAAATGTCCCCTTCCAGGAGTTTGGTTGAATTGGAAAAGAAGTGAAAGCACAGCTTGTAAACTTGAAATTTCTCACATGCATAAACTGCACAGGTAATTTATCCCTCCATTGTGCCCTGGGATTAATTAATTCAGGAATATTCGTTTACAGAATGAAGACAAATAATGATGACTGAGGACCAGTGAAGTGCCTGGCATTTAAATAATGCTTATACTACAAGAAAACACGGTCAGCCCTGAAATTAGGCTTCAAAATCTGTCTAGAAATCAACTGCTGCTGCTGAAAAGAAAGGTGTTGCACATCTGGAAAGTCAGAGAGTATTCAAGTGTCTAAAAATGGCAACTGGATTATGGTTTAGCTCTGAATAAATGGCAAAAAATTCCTTTGCCCCACTGAGGCAGCACCAGGCCTTTAGGTAGATTAATTAAATGTTGACAGTGGTACTGGCAGATTAAGGGATAATTTACCTATAGAGGATTTGCTGGTAATAATGGAAGCTGTTTCCAGTTATTAGGTTTTATAGGCTGAATATTGCCTAAGGGGGAGAGTGAAGCCCTCTGTAAGTGGACTCGTTCCCTGCTATCTTCAAAGGTATGTGCAAACTTTCTCATGTGGTTTTGGACTTGTTGAAAAGGAATGCAATGACTCTGCAACCTGCAGTATGAAATATTATTCATCATTAGGACCTTTTGAGAAGGTTTTGGGTTTTGGGATGTGTTTTTTGTTGTCTTTTAGGTGTTTTTTTTTTTGTTGGTTTGGCCTATTCTGTGGAAAAAATGGAAATAAAAAATCAGAGGAGGAAACAGTGGAGTGAAAAATGATGTTTTCTCAAATATTTGCTCTGTTAGAGACAGGATTTTCTTCTCCACCTCATATTTTGTTATTCGGGGCCGCCCTGTTTTCTTGCATTGACTTGTTCTGAAGATATTTTGGTCACATTAAGCAGGCACAGAAAAATCAACTAAATAATTCAGAATCAAGTCTTATCATGGGGAATATGCCCCTTGGAGGGTCTTAGTTTTCAGTTATCTTGTTTCCAGAACTATGTGCATCCCTCTGTAGGCTCCATAATTCAGGGAATAGACATTGTGGGGAGGTAGATATTCCTGTCACCTCATTTTAAAAACCAAAGTTTGACACGAAAGTCAGCAGTTTAGGATTCATTATTCAAAGGAGAGGGATGTGTTTGGTGAGAGCCTCTGGAGAAGCTTCTCTGTCCACCCAGGAGACAAATCACATAACTGTGATCCTCTTCCCATAATAATCAGTCCTGAGGTATGGAGATTTGCAGGCCAGAAAAGGCAAAACCTGAAGAAAATCATTAATGTTTGGAAAGGTGACAACTTCCCGTGGAGGACCATTTGTCCTGCTGGCATTGGCTTGGACCCAGTCTCCCTGAAGCCAAATTTAAGACCCGAGCCAAAGACATTTTTTCTTGCAAGGGCTGAGTAAAGAAATGCCGTGTCTTGAGTAATTCCTGTTGGTGATACACAAGGGCTGGTTGTGGAGGCTGTGTGGACTGTGAAACCTGGATATTGGGCTGCATCAAGTGAAAGAAGTTTAGTGAGGAAAACCTTCCTTCCTCCACTGTGTTCTTCATGCAGCTGGTGCTGTGACATCCCAAGAGTCTCAGGACTCTCCCTTCTCTCTACTTCCTCTGGCAAAAAATATTTTGTCTCTCAAATAACTCGTCTGTCTTTAGTTAGCAAGAAGGAATGGTTTCCTTTGAGATTTATTCCCCTGCTTTGAGGCTGATCCCCTCCAAATCTGCATCAGTGACAATTGCATTCCCACCTGGTCAGGGGACTGGTCTAACTTCCACTGAGGCCAACAGGGTCCATTTCGTGGCCTTCAGTGGCCAGCTTTGATTATCCTCTGAAGGCCAAAAGACAAACATAAATAAAAATGTTGATCTATCACATCATCAGCAACACAGAGCAAAGCATCAGGAAGGCATTTATTTCACATTAGGATAAAACTGTCAGAGAAGCCAGAATCATTAAATCTGACAGGACATTAACAGACAGGAATGATTTGGAGGAGGTTGTCAGGGAAATCCCAAGACTTAAATATAAATTATGTTGAATCAGTGCCCATTCAGTGATAAGTTCAAGCTCAGAAGCACATGTGGATGGTTTTCTCAGGCCCATATGTCCTGAAGCAATTCCATATGAAATTAAAGCTTCTCCTATCAAGGCATCTTTCATCTCATATCCATCCCACTTTTGGAATGGTTTTAATACAGGTACAGAAAATATCTGGATTGACACCAGGAGGTGATTCATAGGCAAAACCCACGTGCAGAGGGTACACAAGTTTGTTTTCCTGGTCAAAGACACTGCCCTTGGCTCTCTGGTCTGAAGATAGGTGGGTCTGGAGATAGCTGGGTCAGCAGGAATGCACTGGAAAGAAGCTTGGAAAATAAGAAAAGATGTTGTTCCTCATCAGTTGTGCCTCATCAGTTTTGATTATCTTCCTTCTTGTTTTTCTGATTTTTCCTTATGAAATTAACAAGGAATCACAACAATAAGGAAAAAGGAATGTCCTTGTTCATAACAGGGCATGGGTCTTTAGAGCAGACCAGATGTTCTGTGGCATTAGCTGCTCCCACTCCTGGCTCCATCACATTCCAGGGTGACAGGATTAGAGTGATCTGGTTTGGGAGAGTGCATGAGCTGCTCTAGGAACCCTCCAGCTGTTTCCTCCTTTTAGACTGACAGCAAAGTACTGGAAAGCATTGTCAACATCTCTGTGGCTCCTTCAATCCCCAAAGATCTTCACAAAGAGATGGAAGAGGGCTATTAAATGCTCCAGTTCCTTGCCAGGACAGGTTTTCTGTCCAGTGCTTACTTGTTGGTTTGGAAAAAATTCACATTTATTATTTCAAGAAACTCCGTGCCCATCACTTCCTCAGGGGGGTTATTACACAATAGGTCTTGTTGGGAAACTTTGTCCTCCACCTTGAAAATTTATCCTAAATTTTCTCTACCTGGGGGTGTATATAAAAAAATATATATGTAATATATATATATATAATTCAAAGAAGTTCCTGATTCTGTTTTTTTAACACATCATTAAATCAGATGATACCCCAGAGCCTTTCCTATCCTACAGCTTGGATAAACTACTCACTCTCATGAGCCTTTTGTTAATATTCATTATTTTTTCCAGCTTGCTTCTAGGAAGTCAGCACAGCCCCATGGCTGCAGGTATAGGCTGAATACCTAAATTCAATTTCTTGTGCTGCCAAATTCTTTCCATCACACTCTGAATATTCATCGTTAGTTCTCTTAATTCCTTGTAGGTGCAGATATTTTGGTCGCTTTTCTTTTTTGCAACTGTCTCGGCTTTATCAAGATTGAATCTAGATTGAATCTCACTTTGTTATTTTCCTGTCTCTTTTCTTGTCCTTATTTACAGTAGGTTCTACAAAATTTTTTTTTTTTTTGGGAGCCTTCCCCAAGTTAATCTCCCCCATAGGTACTATGGCATTTAAAGGCTCCCATTTGCTTTTACTTCCTTGACTCTCTGGACTGAAGTTTTTGCTCAGAAACATTGACGGTTCTGGCCAACAAATGCTGCTCTAGAGAGGAGCAAAACTTTCTTGTCTTTATTTGTAGCATGTTTTTGGTACAGGAAATACCCCGCTCCCTCACTTCTCATCTGATTCATCCAGCGATTTCAAAGAAAAAAACAGCAGATAATTTGAAAGGAATTACGGCAATTTGTGCCTGGTGGGCTCGAGAAATTTTGCGGTACCTTTCCTTTACTTTTGATGAAAACTAGAAATGTTTCTGTGTGGGGAGAGATTGGCAGGTTGTTTTTGTTGTTAAGCTGAGACAGCAATGTGTGGGTGGAAGAAGGTTTTGTTTCATTCAGTGCTGGGAAATGGGGGGACTTTTATCTTGCCTCCAATATCCTGCTGCTCTCTGTTCAGTGGAAAACGCCTGAGTGAACAGCTAAAAGTCTGTGAGAGCAGCAAAGTGCTGGACAGTGTTGGTCAACACCCAAGGACAATGGCCAGAGCACATCTAAAATTGTGTTGTGTGTCTGAGAGCCAAGGAGAAAGGTCTTGCTCTTGCTGCTGCAGCAGCAAGATTTGCATTGCCGTGGTTGAGATGTCATGTAAATTGGGATGTTTTAACCAGGGGAGCTTTTATGGGTCCCCACTTCCTCTTTATCCTGCCCAGCGTGCCTGGACTGTGCAGATCCCAAATCCTGAATGAGCCAGGGGGAATCTGCTCCCTGATTTGCTCATATTGCACAAGTGGAAATAAATGGATTCCTTCATCTCAAAGAGCAGTACAACCTTAGGTCTGAAACAGCTTACCTGATTTTCTTAGTTAAGGGCCAGAAAAGACATTGGGAAAAAATTAATTCAGGTCCTTAAAAAACAAGAGAAAGAAACACTTTTTGAATCTGCTAGCAAAGAAAGGTTGGCTGGACACAGTGCCCACCTAGTGTGAGCAGGAATACGGGCAGCAGAGGAAAAAAGGAAGAAAATGCTTCCTGGGAAGAATATTATCCAAAGAAAGAATTCTATTTTTCCCCCAAGCATGATTTTATTTAATATAAAGTGCTATTCATACTGCATGAGGACTTTATCAGGCTCTTCACATGATACCAAGGGATGCTCCATGTGGAAGTAGTCTGGATTAACCTGAGAAACCAGTGCCAGAATCCTTGATAACTGTGAGACTTCTAGAAAATTCAGACAGTTTAAAAGTGTATCTTAAGAGACAGGATTTACTTTAGCAGAAACACAATTTAATTTAAGCCAAAGCTCACCTTTATAAACTTTTTGATTTTGTATGTATAAAGGTGTCCTCTCTGGCATTGTTCTATGTCTGTTTTAAATTGGTCATGTTAGCTGCAAAGCAGAAAATACAAAAACTTGGCTAAAAGCAGGGATTGAGAAAGGCTTTGGCAGTATTTTTTGTAATAACTTCGCAGAAAGATGGAGGAGTGAAAAAGAATTGCTTAAGGTAAAGCATGGCACAGGAATAGTGGGGATTATCTGAAGAGCAATATCGATATATTTTGAAATTAAATGTTCCTGGCCATGCTTGCACTGAAGTTTGAGAACAGCTTTTTAATGGGAGAAACAGATGAAGGAGAGGAAGAGGTAACTCTGAGCTGCAGGATTATGCATTTACTGGAGTAAAAATATGATATGGATTCTTTTTAACAGCAGTGAATTGAATTTAATTATGGAAGAGGTCATGCAACTTCACTTCCAAGAAACAGATGCTGTCAAATCCACGTGGGCCAGTGAAGAGATTGTGAATGGCATTCACATCCACGCAGAGGAAGCACACGGAATGAAAATGTATCTCCCTGTTTTTCTCTAATATTTGTGCTCCAGGGTTGGGATGGTTTAAGAGATTAAGGACAGGATATGGAAGATTTCAGCAGAGGAAAGTTTTTGAAATCAGGCTGCGGTTCTCAGCAAATGGAGAGGCTGCTGTGTGCTCAATAAAACTGTGAGGTTATCTCAGTCTAATTTATGGGGATGCACACATAAGGCTACTCCTTCACAGCCCAACTTAGTGCATTCAGCAAGATCAGAGCAAATTTCTCAATCATCTTATGAATTTTAAATAGTGGAGTCAGAACTCGAACCAGGCTATAATTTATGCCACTGGAAAATCACTCTACTCATCCCTGTACTGGAGACTACTGGCCAGTGACAATTATGGTGGCTTTTAAGTCAAATTTAATCCAGCTGTTCCTCTTCGGGTGCTTTGTTTGGTGAGCCTGAGGCATTTCAAGCTGCATTTGTTGGCTTTCATGGTCAGAAAAGACTCCAAATTCCTTTATTCCTACCTCCTGTACTATACAAATCAATTCCTGCCATTGTGGGAATTTTTCTAGTTCTTCCTGATTATATTTCTACTGTTTACTAGTAACTACTGCTAGTACACTGCTTGTAAACTACTGCTGCTCTATTGGCCCAGTGTTAGGGAAAAGTCAAAAGTAGAGAAAAGTAGAGAAACTTTGTATTTTGCAGACTCTGGCATTTGTTGCTCTTGAACTCTGGACACAATAGGAAGAGAAAGAATCTGGAAATCATCTCTCATGCTCATCCTATCCCCCTCTCTGCCCATGTCCCTTTAATGCCCCACACTGACTCTGTGAGTTATTAAACCCAGGTGATGCATCAGCCAGACATCAAACCACTTGATCTTTACTACCTGATATTCACGTTACATAAAAGGAAAAGAAAAAATGCAAAAGCCCCGTGGCCAAGCCAGCTAGAGGAAATGGAAAACCACAGCAGCCTGCTGGGGAAGAGGAGAGATTATCACAGTGCAGTGAGGCAGAGCTTCTCCCCTGGAGTAGTTAGGAACAAGCCTTTGGGGCAGGAGCTGTGTAATCTGCCCTCCACTGCAGGAGTAACAGGAATCCTCCAGATCAAATGTCTGCCCTGAAGATGTTCATCCATAATTTCTTTTGCTGCTGATGCCAGCTTGATCTTCTTGCTGTGGCAGAATTGGTTGAATGGGAAATATTCCACGTCATCATCCTAATGCCTGCCCAGGAGAACTGAAAGCAGTCCTGCTGAAAGTCCACAGAGGCATTCCAGCCACAGATCCCACCACCTCATCCTCCTGTCACACCTTGTGGATGCAGGTGATTGAAACTGCCTGTTTTTGTACAAGAAAACTGAACAAGTCCAGGTCCTGGGGCGTGTCTCCTGCACAAAACCATTTATGTCATAAAGTTTTCTACCAACCACCATCTCTAGCCTGGTGTGACTGTGTCCACAAATTTGTTTCTGGGAAAGGTAGGCTGATTACTTTTCAGAGGCACCAGAGAAGGATTTAAACCCACCAAACTTTTGGCTGAAGCACTGAAGCTGAGAGCCTGGTTGTTACAGGCTGGGATGCCAGAGTTCACTGGTTTCTCACCTGAACTTTTGGAAGGCACCCAGCTACATTTCTACTGATATTTTGGCCCTAGTTTCCCCACTGAGTTCGTAGAGAAGCTGAGCCTACGTGGTGTGATTCACATATTATTCCCTCGAAGAGCACACCCTTTGAAAGTGCTGTGGATACTTTTACAGGCACTTGATTTTAGCAGGGCTCTGTAGTCTCAGAGTCACTTCTGAATATGGAGGAGAATGCAGAAAGATTTGAAACAAAATGTTAAAAATACGTTTTCTGTCATCGCGTGGGGTCGTGTTTAGCTGAACACTCGCTACTACTGGTGTGTAGCACAGCCCCAGTGAGCCTTATTTTTCATCAGTACTGGTTGAAAATAATAGAAAATAGTAATAGATTATTGATCATGTTTTTCTCTGCATGTTGACAATCAGTGTATTAAAAGCTGATCTCTGTGATTATTGCCATGAGTCAGTGAGAGCCATCTGTCTCTTGGCACTGATAACTGAGACAAGATCAATATCTGCATCATCCTACCTTCGTGTCTTTCTTTTAAAAACTGTTTTAAATTGCTCGGAGTGATTTTCTTTTTAAGAACTTTTCAAGCTTTAAGTGTCTCCAGGGAATAAGTGTATTTATAAATCCTAGAAAACAGCATCGGAATTCTTACCCATTAAAGAATATCTGCATTTTACATTTGCAACTTACCATGCTCAAAATACAAACAGAATTTCTGAATGCTTTTGCAGAAGCAGGGGGTGTGAAGAGAAGTGGACACTGAGCCAGGACTCTTGGTTCACCCAGGAAAGGCTCTGAGATCTCTGTGCCCCCTTCCAGATTTGTTTTTTCAAGAAATCCTTGACACCAGCCAAGGACTGGTGCACTCTAACACCCCATCCAGATGAAAGTCAGAAATGTGCCTCTGCCAGCTCCTCCCCACCTCTGTTCCTTGGCTGCACAAATTCCCAGTGGTTTGTCAAGCCATTTGTATTTTATTTTAAAGCACAAGGCTCAATCACTTTGTGACTACTGGAAGTCTTCCAAATACCAGTCAAACCCCAGCCTGAAATAAGCTATTTTCTCCTTATTTGGAACCTTCAAAACAATGCAAGCAATCTGCTTTCACTCTGTATCATCCACAAGGCCATGGATTACTGATTAATTTCTGTTTCTCATCTTCTAGGACTCTGTTTTGTCTCTTATCTCATATTTCATTTCCGTGCATTGTCATCATGGAAATTGCTATTGAGATGCTTTTGCAACTTAAATTTTAAAGATAGTTTGCAAGAAGTGCAGGAAAATTAGAGTGTTTTTCACCCTCTGCCAGTCCTAGTGATAATTTAAAGAAGAAAAATGATATGGACCCTGAAAATCAAAGGTTTTCTTCTTAAGCTTGTTTTCTTGAGCCCCTGCACAAGAGATCTGCTGTGCTAATGTGGATTTGCCACATAGCAAAGAAGGCCTATGATGTATTTTTCATGGTGTGTTGTTGCTCTAAAGAAATTGTATATGTTATTTAACCTCTCTGAATACAGGTTTTGCTGTAGGCCATGGCCTGTTGTGGTCAGTGGCAGAGAAACCAACCATGAATCTGCAATTTCAGCCCATGGCGGGACTGCCCTGGGAAGGAGTATTGCTGGAGAGAAATTTTAGTCTTGAATCAAAGGATCAGAGTCAAAATCTTCACACCACAGGCAGGGTGAAGCTGACAATCCCTTGGAAAATGACCAGGCCTTGGAATAAGTTGCCGTGTAATGCCCCATTCATCATTATTCTGTTTTTTAGAGAATTGGTTACAGCATCATGAATGTACCATGAGAAGGGCAGTCTCACAGCCCCAGCTCTTTTCACCACCAAAAATGCTTTTCCTCCATTATTCTTTCACAATGCACCACCATTGTTTTGTTCTCCTGGAGCATTTCCATTTATTGTCTTGGGAAAATCTGTGCTGGCAAATAATATCATGGAAGGGTCCCGAATTATTATCCCCACATTCTGTAAGTTCTCACTTTCCACAGGATTCTTGCTTATTCACATATGGGTAAAAAGGTTCAGAACTAGACCCAGATCTAGACCCAGAACTAGACTAGGACAGTTAAACATCCCATTTTCAGGTGGTGAAGGAAAAATGCAGCTGGAAACTCTAAGTTCACCAAGTTTATATCTAGCCGATTATTTTATTCTAATTTTAACCTGTGGTAAGAAAGGGGAAAAAAAAAATAAAAGTGGATATTTTGAGTTCACTGTGTTTTTGTTCTCATGAATAGCTGGCATATTGCTTTGCCAAATGGCACTGTAGATTCATGATGGAAAAGGTCATGCAGAACCCCTCATTTCTCTTCAGAATAGATGCAGCTCCTGACAGAAGAGAGCTGGATTTAAAGATGATGCAAGGCAGACCTTAGGCATTGAGGCACGTTATCATGTTTGTCCAATTATGAAAGTTGCTAAGTGTGAGGGAACAGCAACATCATAATCCTGACATACAGGCAGGCAATGCACAGATGGTTTTGAGTGCTTAATAGTTCAATCTGGCGTGTCATGGCTGGAAAAATTGTTGTGAATTACTTTATTTGAGATGTAAAACTTCTACGTGGAGACAGGAATGAATCCAGAGAAACAGCAAAGGCTATGAAAAGGCTAAAGCTGGTGAAGAAAAAAGTTTTATAAATAACCTAATGCAGCAATGGCCGAGGGGCCTAAGAATAATCTTAAAATAATGAGGCAGATAAGTGCTACAGAGAAAAAGGGACCCAGTGCTATTAATGCAGAGGAGTTGGAACTGGATCCTCTTTAATGTCCCTTCCAACCCAAACCATTTTAGGATTCTGTGAACATCACCAGGAGGATAAAACAATGTGAAAGAAAAATAAATGTAATTTAAGCTTGATGCAATAAACAGCTTTATAATCTTGAGATCTGTCAGATCCTGGACCAATTTTCCAAGGATAGTAAATAACTCTCCACAAAGAAGAGATCTAAGTTCAAGTTGGAGAGAGAAATATAAAAATATTCTTATAAAAAGGAGTATAAAAATAAGCAAATGTACAGTTGATATATAAATGTTACAACTAAAAGATGGTTGATACATAAACACTACAATTAAAAGACACTGATAATGGTTTGAACTGAATGTATTTCCATTTTCAGTGTTTGCATCCACGTATGATTTTGGAGAAGTTTCTTGGAACGAGAAATAAACTGGCCCTTTCCATTTGACTCTTTCAGTTTCATATATAATTGGAAATGTCCACAGCATTTGGCTGTTGAACAAATCCTAATATATACTGATTGCACTTTCCTTGGAAGGTCTCCAAACCTTCTGCTTAAAAAAACCCAACCAACAACCCTTGAAGTATTTGATATTTTTCTTCTACATGTGTTTTTTTCCCTGCTGTTACTTGAAACTCTGACTTCTCAAGAAATATAATGGTTTGGAGACAGCAAAATTGGAACCAGGTTGTCTAGAAGTATGTGCTGGGTTTCATCTGAGAGATTAAGACACTTATATATTCAGGTGTTTACATGGAATTGTGTCCCAGTGCCCACTGCAATCTGTGGATGTCCAGCCATGTAATCAAATTCTAGAGAATAATTAAACAGATCAATTTTTCTTCAATGCAGTCTTCAAAACTCCCTAAGCTCCAGCAGTTTCACCCCTTGATTGAGTTGTCTAAAGATGGGGTCTAGTGCCATTTGGGGTAAACCTATATGGAAACGGTGGGAATTATAGAGGATCTACAAATTTATGGACTAGCAACTGGTTATCAGATGGGAAATGGAATCCTAAATAAAATAATTTCCCCTTGGCACAAAAATATAATGCCTTGATACCTATATTAAGGTAACTGAATTAAATCCCAGATCTCAACATATAAGGATCATAGGCACTTAGTTCACATGTAGATATGAACACTGAGACTTCTGATTTTTTGAGCTGAATGGCCCCAGAAATCGTCTTTATTAAGAAAAAAGAAAGCTATAAATCATGGTGTTCCTAACAAGTTCATACACCTTCACACAGGTAACAAGTTTTTCAGCATGTAGGTTTGTTTCTTTTGGCAGAATTCATGGATTGTTTAGTTTAAGATGTGAACATTTTATCTTTTCCTAGCTGGTCTTTGAAGAGAGATTATAGAACTTCTAATAACAGGAAAATATAATACTTCAGAAAAAACCCCAAAAAAACAAAACAAAAAACCCACAACCAAACAAAACAACCAAACAAACAAACAAAACAAAAAAATGAACAAAACCAAACCAAAACAAAACAAAAACAACAAAAACATGGAGACATATCCAATCACAATACTGCACTGTTAGGTTTTACCACCTGGCATTATCTCGTGTGGAATCTGAGGGTGAATCACATGAAGTGAGGCTGTGAGAAATCAAATTACCTGGGCTTCTGGAACTTACTGACCCTTTGAAATGTGTAGCCAAAGGAAATACTGAGATTTGTCTTGTTGATCTTATTTTCACAGAGATTTGAACCATCACCGCTTGTGGTGCAGGGATGGACCAGATCCCCTCCAGAGGTCCCTTCCAGCATCAATCCCTCTGGCATTCTGTGGACAAGTAGAGTGTGGAACAATAAAATTGTTCAGAACATACAAAAAGAAAAAATAAAAATTGGTGTATAAAACATAACCTGGGAAAAAGTCTAAGATGAGACCATGAGGAAATGAAACAAATAGATGAAGGTGTTCACCCTCACTGCCTGCTTAGAGTTTTCTATCTTGATTGAAAATAAGATTATGAAAGTCCCAGAGACAGAAAACAAGCAGGGTTTTTTTTTTTCATATAATAGGAAAGGAGCAAGATGAGGGATCAGAAGGGGAAGACAACTGATCAATAACTCCCAGTTAAGGAAACTTGGAGGATTTTGGATTTAGATGTTCCAAGATAACAAAGATAACAAGGCAAGGTTGTGTAGCTTAAGATGTGAGATAAAAGAGAAGAGATGATAAGAGTCCAAATGAGATCTGCCCTTCTGTGGATGGACAGGAAAAGTACTATTAAATGATATGTTATGTGGAATAAGGTGGGATGATTCATGAAATGAAAGTCTTTCCCGGTAACACAGAAACCTTGAAAACCATGGAATTTTGCAGCTCGTCTCTAGCTCCTCAAAGGGAGGTGAAGAGAAGAAGCCACACTGAGCAGGATGACAACCCTGAGTGGACAGGTCTGTGTGCCACCTGCACAGGGGCAGGAGCTGGAAAATGAGCCAGAGATGAGAGGTAGAAGGGGAAACATGAGGTAAGGGATGCTGTGAGTCATTCTGACACACCATTAATTATGTTTCCTGGTTTGGAGTGAGATTGTGTCAGTGCTGCATGTTTGTCAAGGTGGAAAGTGCTGGCATGAGCCTGTGTGTGTGTCAAAGAGGCTTCCAAAGGGATTTAGGTGAGGCTGAAGTGATTCCTTATGGATGAGTTACATTTCATTCTCTCCCAGAAAGAAAAATAGTGCTGGAAAAATGTGCACTGAGCTTGATGCAAAGCTCAGGGTGCAGATCACCTTCAGCCATCTGACAATGAAGGAGCAGCTCTTTAGGGAGAAGCTGGTACTTCCAGGGAATGGTTTGCATCACCTGTCTTGGATGCTGTGCTGGGACAAAGTGCATTTCCATCTTTCAGTACCTTCAGGCCACAGAAATGTCATCCTTCCACTTCTCCAGGCTGAACAACCCCAGTTCTTCTCAGCCTCAGCCCCCAGAGGGATTCTTTATTTTATTTCATTTTATAACACTATTACAATGATAATTGTGTTTAATATTCTGCTTCACCCCTAAGCTGCAGAATTAGCAGGGAGATCACAATTATGGGAAGTGGTGCTAAAGCATCTAAAGTCTTGCCCAGGCTTCATGTCCTTTAACACCTGTACAGATGTAAAGAAAGATGGGGCAGATAGAAAGTTTTCCAACCAGACTCTAAGATGGTGTTAGAAACATCTCAGTTTTCTCCTTTTCACCTCTGTAAATTGGATATACAAGTGCTCTTTGGTAAGACTTCCCTGTCTGCGACTAATAGGAAGCATATGTGCAGCGAATACACTGGAGAAACAGTTCAAGAACATGTTATTCTAGGAGAAACATTATTTATGTGATCTTCTCAAAGATATCAAGACTTTTGGTTACTGGCAGTGAATGTGCTCACTGGACAATTCAGTACCCACCCCTGTACAAGCAAAAGTTCCTACGAAATATCTTTATCACTTAGGACTCTGCTTTAGGGCTTATTATCCCCTTCTTTCAGAGATTTTATGGTTATAGTGAGTCACTCAAAGTGTTTATTCTGCAAATGAGCCTTTAGAAGACCAAAATCTGAGCCTCAGCTACACTATGAGACCCTGAGCCCCAACCTCTCAAGAGCTCTGATTCCTGTCCTTAGCGTGAGTGAGAACAGCAGCTGGAGAGTTTTGGAGTTTTGCTGAGCACATAGAAGGACAGAAGTGGGAGCCTTGAACCCCAGGCAGTCCTCACCCACTCTCCAGACCATGCAGATAGTGCAGCAAGTCACAGAAGTAATTTCACCATTGTTTGTTATTTAATTTTTGTTTGTAACCATAGCTTTTGGCACAAAGATTCAGAAAGAAAACTTTGGAAAGTTTTGTGGGGGTTAAAAGTGTTTCTCTTCGTGTTGATAATCCTTCAGGATTCAAAGAATCCAGTTGCCCATGAACTGCTGCCACCTTGCAAAGGGTATGAAGGGCTGAGGTGGAGTTCCTGGATTTTCCCAGTGTGGCTGCAGATTGCACCTGAGTGCAAAAGAGTCAAGAGATAAAGGCAGACAGGGAGCAAAAAAAAAAACCATTGGGAACCCCAGAGCTGGAAAAACAAAGTACATCTTCAAAATTCAGAGCGATAAATAAAAAAGCAGTCTGCAGGAACCTTCCACAGAAAAAGTTACAGGCATGGATGCAGAGAACTGAGAAAATGTTTAGTTTAAACTCAGTAGATATTGAACAGAACTGAAAAGGCCTCCAGAACTGTATGAAGTGGATAAACGAAAAAAATCAGGTTAGTCTTGTACTGAAATAATAAGGATAATATTTTAAAAATCAAAAATTCTGGACAGAATGTTTTTCAGTGAGCCAACAGCAGCTCACTTGTCTGTTCTCCTGATATGAAAATGAAGGACCCTTCATCAAGGATAGGAAACATCATGTGGTCAGCAGAAGAGACCCTTTTGGAAGGGGTTTGTCCTGTCACCCAATGATTTTGTGCTATCAAGTGTTCCAGAGGTATTTCAAGTTCTCTGGGCTTCAGGAAAGCACTGAAGAGAGCAAAAACTAGTTAATGTTGGTTTAGTGCTGTCTAATGATTAAGAACCATCCCATGAGAATATAATACCTCTGTGAGTTCAGTTTTCTGGTATCACAAGAAAGACAACTTAGTAAATAATCAATAGGAAAGCAATGATTAATTATTCACAGTCCCATCAAAGTCGTTTTGATAAAGTCGAACTGAGGCTAAAATGTCTGGGAGACAAGACTAAACTTTCTGTGTGTGGGAGTGGATAAATTTATCTGGCAGGTGGCAAATGAGGCACTGATAACTTTCTCAGTGGGAGCTATTGCAAAATAAAAACCAGTGGAACTTTTGGATGCACATGGAGAACATTCAGTAGAAGATGGGAAGTGACCTTGCCTCTATAAACTGCTCCATTTAAAACTTGTTAAATGATATGTCCAGCTCTGGAGCACATTTCAGAAAGTCATCTAAACAATGGAGAGAGTTCAAAGGAGAACTGCAAATACAATCCAGGGAAGGAAAGTAAATCTTTCACTACAAAGCCTAAGAGGCTTAATTTTTTTCATCAAGAAAGGCTAAGGAACAACATCATCCCATGAAAACAAGTGCTGGTTCACCACCTTAATGGCTCTACCTGGAACTGTCATCCCCATCTCTTTAAGAAGGCAGGCAAATGTTGTAGCATGCTTTATATGTGGCTTTCCAGCAGGTTAAAATAGAAAATGAAAACAAACAATGCCACATTAACACCTTGAAGAATTTGAATTCAACTATATTTTGGGGTAGGATGAGGCATCAGAAGTTTCCATCCAAATCTTGCACGGTATTGGATATCTGCATGGCAGGAGATATTCTAGAGATATTCTAACCACCCACCTTACCTTTCTGTAACCCCAATATATCCCTGACATTGCTGCTTTTTAGGAGTAGGAGATATGGAATGTAAACAAAACATTACAAACTGCCAATCCACTGGAAACTCTGAAATAAACCTGCATTTAATTGGCGTAATTTTATTGGATTTGTGTACTTACTCCCCATCTCAGTCCTCACATTGCACACAGAGAGAGAGCGTTTAAAAGACTGGAGGTTACATTTGCTAAAACCATTATTTGAAATAACTTAAATAGCAGTCCTAGTTCTGTCAGCTGGGTGAGGGGGAATGCTCTTTTCAGCCATTGCAATTCCTTGGCCACGAAAGTCAAAATTATTGTAACAATTTGATGACCTCTACATGATCTCAGAGCGATGGAGACCCAAGCCATGCTTGGTCTTTCACCTCTGTGGCACTACCAGGACTGCAGTCTGGAAGGTGGTTTGGTATTCCCAGAGGGCCAGTCCCTGGTTTTGAAAGCAGCTATTTAGAAAGCCCCGCTGAGCTCAGTTAATGTTCAAACCTCACACAATTTGTGCAACAATGTCAGCCAAAACTCCTGCATGTGCAGAGAACAATGTCCAGCTGTTCCTCTTTTATTTCCCTTGAGCTTCTCTCTCTCAGATAAATCGACATTTTTCCTTCCACCATAATCTGAGCATGATTCTCATCTGAAACATGCACAATTGAGCCAAACTTTGCAAAAATAATTTGTTTGATTTTTAGCTTTCCACTCCTAGCTATTTGTTAGTCCGAATCAATGGTGGTGGATAATCAAAGGAAACAGGATTACACTTTAATCCAGACCTGCAGCTGCTTTGCTGATAGAAATGTCACTCCTCTGTGGCAGTGGCATCTGTTCCTGATTTTAAGGAGTCCAGCTGTGCCTCAAGAAGCTTGGGAGGCTCTGAATTCCAAAACAGCTGGAGCCCCCATAGGTGCTCTTTACATTCATGCTGTAAATGTTGTCCAAGCTCTGTCCTTGCTCAAGCCTTCCAAATCCTGTTTTTTGTCTTGTCGTCCAGACCAAGGAGAATCATCCAGACTCACTCTACTTTTCCCCCAACCTCCAGTGATCCAGTCATTATGGAAAAGTGAATTAATTGCTGAGACAGACTTAATTTATGGAGCACTCTTAAGCCCCTTTTGCTCTCCAGCTGAGCAGAGACACATCCTTCAGGGACACACATATTTCCCTGTGCAAATTCCAAAATCCCTGCTCATTATGCATTTTTCCATCATAGATGTCTCATTCACCCACAAGCTGGAGCAGTTTAGGGGGCAAAAGTCTAAAGGCTGGCCTTGGAAATCCCTTGGAAGCTGAAGTTCACCCTGAGGAGCTCTGCTGGATGCCATCAGACTAAGGGGCTTCTCCCCTCACTTTCAGGCCAGTTGAAGGCTCTGGGAAGGAGATTCTCATCTCCTCTTCTGCCCTGCAAAGGCAAAAAAGAGATACAGGGCCACAACAATTGAAGAAAGTCATTCACCATCTAATTCCATGCTTTAGTGATCCAGCTGTCATGTGAGTGAATCGTTCCTCTTCTTAAATGCATAGGAAATGAATGTTGACATGATTTTTGACCTTTTCTCCTTGCCCTGGAGGTGGTAGATACACTATTCCATATTATGGGAGAAATCTTGCTAGAGTGAGAGCTGTAGGAGGGAAATGGCTGCTGTTTGAGTCAAACCAGGCAACTGACTGTTCTTTTCTTGTTTAGAAGGTCTTTGCCATTGAGTGCCATCCTGCCTTCCATTTTTCTCATCCTTCCTGAAGACACACAAGGCCTCCTACCACATAACCCATGGGGTAAGTGGGCAGGGATGAGTCTCTAAAGCCCACAGACTCCTGCAAGTCTCTCAAAAGCTGCCAATCAAAGCCATTCTTCCTCTTTAGAGGTATTCAGAGTTCAAATTCCTATGCCTAGGCTGACTTGATTGTCCTTAGGCTTTGCCTTGAGAGCCTTGCTTCTTAGACCCTCTTCTTTCTTTTAAACCAATCTTATGGTGAATGGCAACGTTTTTTCTTCTTCTTTTTAGTCTTTTTTCTGAGAGTTGGACAGATCGATGCAATCCTTACGTGGGTCTGTGCTGTTAACAGTGATGAGCACAGACAAAGCATTTGAACTCCTCACGGCTATCCCAACAGTCCCACTGGAAGAAGAAGCTTGGAAAACTGTGTCATATAAAAATACACATTTCAGAATATAAATACTGAGTATGGAATTACTGAGAGCTCTGAAAGCCCTGGTGGGGGGTGTAATTATCCCAGCCTTCAGTGGCTGAAGGGAATGAATGCACAATTTGAGGGTGTGACCCAGCTCTCTCCGTGCCACATTAGCCATCCTGGGCTCCTCTCTGACTGTCTTTTCCGATTTGTTAAAGGAAAGTTCCTTCCCAGCTGGCTGAGACACACCACCACACCACATGCCCATCCAACATCTATTTCTGTCCCAGCCAAAGGGTTTGTTTTAAGCTGCTGCCTTGTGGGCACTTTTTGAATTTCCCCTGGACACGGACCTTGACCCCAATTTACCCATGGGATGGGGGCTGCACTGCAGGGATGGCACAAACAGATCTTAAGCCACCACAGGAAGCTCTACAAGAGCTCCTTTTATGACAACATCACTGTTTTATGTCCTGCTGCAGCATCAGTGTGGACACACTGAGGGAGGTGCTACCTCACCCTTACAGAGCACAAATCCATAAGCACTTAACACTGGATTCTAATTTCCTTAGGATATCAGAAGAGATGAAAAAACAGGAGGGAATTTAATAGGGACCATTTGCTACTGCTCAGATGAGAACAGAGTCACACAACCACAAAACTGAGAGATAACTTTGAAAAGGCCAAAGGTTTTAAAGCTTACTGGATCTCAGCTTTGCTTCCCTTATGGAAATCTGGGACCAAATATAATTTATAGAGGTTTTTTTTTCCTTCTTTTTTTTTTTTTTTGTAGTTGTGCATCTCTGTTTTTTGGCAAACTTTCTGTACTCCATGGTGCTGCACATTGATGCTTTTCTGCAAGGAAAGAAAATGGTGGTTCCTATAAATACATACATAATTTGTGTGAATTTATTATTTATTTAGAATTGCTTCTTCAAGGAATAATTAATCCATTCCCCACTTGTTCCTGAAGAAATGGGGTAGGTCTTGCTAATAATTTCTGTTGCAAGCAAGTATTGTAGCTTTGTGCATCAGAGTTTACTTTGAGGTAAAGATCTGGTCAATATGGTCTCTGATGTTGAATATCCAAAGTGGATTTATAAATGTGCCAAAAATGCCCGTTTCTTTCCACTGACTGCAAGGGAAACAAGTAAAACTAACAGAATAGTATGTGTCTTAAATTAGATGGGGTGAATGCTACTATTTCTGAGAATTTTATCCTTTTTTAGGTGATTTTCAATAGTTATCCCTTGTTCTTAGTCAAGCTTTGAGTTTTCTGCTCCTGTAAGCAAAGGACAATAAAACCAGCCAGGATTATGAATTTGCAGTAAGCTGGAAAAATACAGGTAAGAGATAATTATCAATGGTTCATGATCAAAACTGAGGATGTGATGGAGGTAGAGGCTTTGCTGGGATCTTCTTCTGGTGTGGTATTTCTCATTGGATTGTGCCTGGAGTGATGGAGCACTGAGCAGGAGTAAAAGTCACAAGTGTGATTGAGTTAAAAGGGGCAGCTGTGCTCTGGAGGCACAAGGTTGGAATTAAGATGAACCTTAAAGATTGTAAAACTGGTCTGAAGCACAAAGGAGGTTCTCTGTAGAAAAATTAACTGTATTATAATCATAAAGCATCAGATAAAGAACTACATGAACAGAAGTCAAGAGAACCAAAACAGGAAAGTTTGCAAGGAAATGAGTTGATCAGTCTATAAAAAATAAAAAGGACAAACTTCAAAAATCTTCCATATTTTTGAGAGGAAGGGAATAAATATTTTCCAATATCCATGTTTTTTAGCTTCTATTACAAGGGAGACTTGGAAAATTTGTATGTAAGCACTGGAATAAAAGATCTAAAGGAGTACAGGAATCCCCATCCTGGAGGAAGGACTTTGAGACAGCCCAGAGGAGCTGCTGTCAGGGGGATTAATGCAGGGGAGACTCAGAAACTTCCAAGGGTGATCCATTTACTACCAGTTTCTGGCACAGCTTTCTGTAAGAGATACAAGTGCTCTGACTACGGTGACTTTGTTTGATTGCCTCATTTCTGCAGCCTGCATCAAATGCTGAATTCCTTTGTGATCTCACAGATTGGACAATTCTGGCTGACACTTCTCAGGCTGTGGCTGTGTGATAAACCTGACAAAGTTCATCTCGAGGCTTTTTTCTGCTTGGGAAATAGGTCACAAGTTTCACCTCGAGGTCTCCCTTTTATTTTCCCTATCAGTTCAACATCCAGTGCCCTATAACACTTGGCAGTTAAAAGAAATTCATTATTCTGAAGAAGTCTCTGATGTTGAATCAGCACCTTGGACTGTGCCAAAGACAAGCTGTGAGCCTGAGCAGAGGAGCCAGGGGGAAACAGAGCACAGAGCACACACAGTGATCAAATCTGGTGACAAAATTCATGGAAATCACATAAAAATCCTCCCTGGAAATGCATCAGCGTTGCTCTCATGGAGCTTTGCAGCTTAGGGCAGCAGCAGCAGCTTGGATTGTGCTTTAAAAAAACAGGCAAACTGATCCACACTGAAAATATTCCTATAGCAATAACAATGGTTTATTCACCTCCTGTGTTTGTGATGAGCTACCAAGGCTTTCATTAGCACAGTCACTGGTGTGTCATGCCCCATATTCCTGGCAGACTTTTTATTTTATGTAACACAATGTGCGGGGCAAAAAAGAGGGAAAAAAAAAAGAAAAAATTGGTCAACCTCCCAGTGATGCACTGGGCACAGGAAATTCAAAAGGACAATTGTTGCTAAATATGTACACTCAGAAAATTGAATAATATTTGGAGTTTAATTCTCAATGTGGTGGCATTTTCCGAGATTGAGAAACAAAACCTTTCACAAGAGAACTGGGTTTAAATGAAAAGTATTTGAGAAGGCTTGTTTGGAGAAAGACAAAATATTTTCTTCTATTTTATGGTACGGGTTCATACCCCCTTTCTCACAAAAATGGCTTTCCCTCAGAGTGGATTGATGTTTGTTTGGTTAATATCTATTACTGATATGACAAGGGCATTTCTTAATATATTTATGCTGCTGGAAGTTTCCTGCTGTTGTTAGCAGAGTGTGTGTGTCTTCTCTCTCCAGCATAAGCTTGGGGAGGAAAAATGCCCAGTTTGGAAGAATTTGTCTGAATTTTGCCTTCTGACAGAAGATGTTTCTGATAAGAGACAGCTTTTCTGTTCCTTTTCCCTGGCACTCCATGCTGAGTGTCAGAGGACAGGTGGGTGGTGAAGACTTTGTGGTCCACAATGTTGCATCCTCTGGAGAGATGCTGCTGTCAAACCTGGTGGCACAAGGGAATCAAAAGGGAAAAAAAAACAAACTCTACTTCCTGATGCAGGCTGGTTTAGCAGTTGTCTGGGAAATTCCCTTTTGTTTCTGGGTTGGAAGAGAGTCATCTTTATTATTTCATGTTCCAGAAGTGTCAAAAAAAGGGTAATAACCATCCTGTCACTGTTTGGCAGCTGTTCAGCTCTCATGGTCAGAGAATTGGGATTTCTAGAGAAAGGCAAGTGCTGACTCTGGAGCTGGGCAGCCCAGGAAGCCTAAAAAGTTGGTTCAGTGAAGGCAGTGCAGTGTAAAAGTCTAAAACCTGTGATCACACCCTAAAAATGCTCACAATGAGCATTCATTGAGGAGCAGGCAAAGGACATCAGAGCAGCTTCAGTCATTTTCATGTAGACATCTACAACTGGGGACAAATGCCACCCATGTGGCTTTGTTGTTTTTGTGATGAAAAACCCTGCTGTGCCGACAAATTTCTCACTGAATTACAGATGTTTTCAGGAAGTCCAGTGGGGTCTTCTGCTCACAGAGGAGAGAACAGCTTGAAATTAGAAGCAAACTCTCTGAGGACATTCAGGAGTGATTTTCTCCTCAAATGCCTTCAAAATCTCTTTCAAGAAAAAAAAAAATCTTATATCATCTTTTCTATCAATCTGGGCTAAATTAGTCAGTGATGTCAGTATCAGCCTCTGCTGATATTGAATTTCTTTTAATTTAATTGTGCAAACACAGATTTTTTCCATTTTATACTCACTGATAAGTTTTATCTTCTATTGTTTTATTATGGTCTGGAGTAAAAAAAAAAAAGAAAAAGAAAAAGAAAAATGAATATCAGAAACAGGGAAATGCTGTAGCAAGGAGGCTCAATATATCCGTATGCAGTGAAATTTTTTTTGAAAATCCATCAAAAGAGGATTATGTTATCTAGATGAGCATAGAGGAATGTACACCTTTTGTGTATAAGGAGTGGAAATACTTGCTCAGTCTTCAGAACCTGCTTTGATGTCACTGAATCATGAAGTACCTAGATGAAAATTCATCATGAGAACTTTGTGCCTTGGAATTTTGCTTCTTAGAGGGTGGCAGCCCATCTTGCCTCCCAAAAGAGCAGGTGACTCTTTTTTGAGAGTTGATAAATAGCTGCTGATCCTCCCTAGAGGAGTTTGTGGGAATTCAGGTCCAGCTTCACAGAGGGATTTCAGTGTCCAGCTCCATGGGGGAATTGCAGGCTCTGAGTTTACCATACAGGGCATCACACTCCACTGTGGGGAACTGCAGAGAGAGTTCTCTTAAAAACGGCTGGTTGAATGAAATTAAGCCAAATGAGGAATGAAATTAGGCCAGCGCCATATCTGAGAACTGCCTGTTGTTAATGGAAACGAGAAGGAAAAGGAGTCACCCAAACAAAGGATTTTGAGAAGAGACAGAAAAGAAGGAAGGGGAATGGAAAAGGAATGGGAGAGAGAAGACAGAGAGAAGACAGAGTGGAAAAGAAGGCGTTCCCACCAGCTGATCAGGGAAGAGCTGTCGGTGTCTGGGTGGCCTGTGTGGCCTCACGGGAGGGGCTCCCACGGTGAGGGTGCCACAGACGTGGTCAGTGGGACAGGGGATCAGTGGGACAGGGGATCAGTGGGACAGGGGGTCAGTGGGACAGGGGATCAGTGGGACAGGAGGTCAGTGGGACAGGGGATCAGTGGGACAGG
>VXBQ01007573.1:80867-160918 GCA_013400175.1 Phainopepla nitens | reverse complement strand
AAAAAAAAAAAAGAAGTAGAAAAAAACTTTGGCAGGCAAACAGTGTCTTACATCAATCTAGCAGTCAGCATCTATGTAGATGTTCTTTCCTCCTTTTGTGCAACACCCCTTCCCTCCTACAGACCACCCAAAGCCCTATAAATAATCCAAGGACTGTATTTTTCCTCCAGATTTCTCTTCAGACCTGAAAGGAAAAATATCAGGCAAAGGAAGGGAGAGAGAGAGAGAAGGGAAAGTGAGGAGAGGAGAGAGAGGGAGAGAGAAAGAGGAAAGATGGCTAGTGAATTCAGAAAGAAAATGTTCTGGAGGGCAGTGGTGGCTGAGTTCCTGGCCATGAGCCTTTTTATTTTTATTAGCATTGGCTCGGCTCTGGGCTTCAACTTCCCCGTGGTGGCCAACAAAACATCGACGAGGTCTCAGGACAACGTGAAGGTTTCTCTGGCTTTTGGGTTATCCATCGCTACCATGGCGCAGAGCGTGGGCCACATCAGCGGGGCGCACCTGAACCCGGCTGTCACCCTGGGGCTGCTGCTCAGCTGCCAGATCAGCATCTTCAAGGCACTCATGTACATCCTTGCCCAGTGCCTGGGGGCAGTGGTGGCCACGGCCATTCTCTCCGGAGTCACCTCCTCTCTCCCAGGAAACTCCCTGGGGCTTAATGCTGTAAGTAGAAACTTTTAATTTCTCCTTTATTTTGTTGTTTTGAGTAGGAATGCAGCACCTGTAATCTGCTAAAGTTGTGGGGGTTCTGGTGGTGCTGGTGACCTCAGACAGCCTGACTGTTTATTTTAGCAGAGAATCCAGTCCTGACTGATAACCGGGATGTCATAGGGATGGTCCTTCCTCCCCACCCTCATTTTGGAGCTTTAGGATGTTCTGGTTGCCATCTAGTTTTCCTTATATTCAGTTTTGTACATCCAAGTTGCTGAAAGGTGGCCTTTGGTGCCAATTTAACACTGAAATCATTGGCAGTTTTATGACCTTTCGTGGTTCTCAGGTGTATTAAGGAGACATGCTGATTAATGTGCATATACCAGTGTTGTTTTGGCTTCTGTGAGTGTGGTTCATTTTCAGTAACTAATTAATGGTTTGTGTATCCTGGTGATGGCTGCAATGAAAACTCTGAGCAGAGAGTGGTGTGCAGCAAGACAAGTCCCATCCCCAAAGGTGTGAGCAGTACCTGTTGCATTAGGCAGAGTGCTCAGAGCCTGCCTGACAGAATCCCAGCTGCCATTTCTGTGCATTTCTGGGCAAAAATCGGAGAAATCCTGAATTCTCACGTGTAAACTGGAGGAAAATGTGAGGCAGCTACAAGTAACTGGGGTGCAGGTTCTAGCTCTCACCCAGCCAGATGCTCACATCATGCTGCCCAAAAACTGCCTGGCCACAACTCCTCCTCCTCCTCCAAATTTTGCTGTTGTTGTTGCAGAAAATAGGACAAAAAAAAAAAAAAGGATAAATACACTTTTAAACTTGAAATCATCCCGCTGTCATAGGCAGCACTACAGCCACTGCAGGACACACAGTGCTATAAATGGAAACTCCTTCTGGTCACTTATTTGACCTGATCTCTTAAGAACAAGTATTTCACGTATTTTCCTTGGCCCCTTTCTTGCAGAATATTCCTGACTGCAGTTTGTAAATTGAGCTAATTTGAAATCTTCTGCCCATTTGAAGCCACAAGGGTATTTGGGACATAAAGCTGCAAATGCAACATCTCTTCTGAAATAACTTAGGCAAAATAGCAATATGGTTTTGCATACTGTAATTCGACATTACAGTTAATTCAAAACATGAGTCAAGTTTTCAAAACAGAATAAAACCTGATATTAAGGAGATTCCTGGGCAGTTCAGGATCATCCACCCCCGTGTTACTCTGTGAGCTGGCTGCTCACCTCCCTCTCTCCTGGTGCCTGCAGCTGTTCCATCCTGCCAGTGCTTTGGAAATTTCGATGGTTTAACTCAAAACATTTTGGGGAAGAAGAGCAAATAGTTTTATTGACTCCAGAAGGCTCTGGCTGCGAGTGTGATACGTGATCCTTTCCTCTGAAACCACTGACACAGGGACCAGCTCAACCACAGGGGACAGGGTGTCCGCCCAAGTGGTTTCCTCGAGAGGTCCAACTGCCATTAAACACGGGAGGTCTGGTTTTGGTAGCACTTAAGCTCGGTTTTTCCCTTTAGCTTCCATAAAATCCTGATGACTGGTTCCTTCCTCCAACCAAAGCTCTACACCTGGCCATTTGTGAAGGGGAGTGAAGCTCTTCTTGCCCCTCAAGCTACAAAGACAAAACCAGGCAGGGTTAAGTCTCCATCATATAAATTTACAAGTCGATCAGCAATTTTTGTGAAATGGAATAATAGAGAATATAGTTTCTAAAAGCTCTGGTCTCACTGTTTGCTGTTGGAAAATATGCAGGATTTTGGTTGTTTTTTTTTTCTTTCACATCCAGTTATAAATGCTCTTGCTGGAGGAGCAGTGGGAAAGCTTCCCCTGGGGATAGTGAGGGCAGCAGCTGTTCTTCTCTCTTGTGAGAAGGAACTAGAGAGGAAAGCAAAGCAAAGCAAAGCAAAGCAAAGCAAATCCATTCATTTCCCAGTGACAAACCTGGAGTGCCTGGGGAGGGGAGGGTTGAAGGGGAAGTGGGTCTGAGCCCAAGGCATGGGGGAGCAGCAGCAGAGCCGACCTCAGTGGGGCACATCCTGAAACCACAGCACTGAGATGCCTCCTTCAGCAAAGAGCTGACAAGGAGAAACCACAGAGCTGCTTTTATTGTCACGGTTTTTGACCTGAGGACAAGGAGGGGAGGCTCAGAGCTGGCATCTCTGCCAGCTGCTCTGTCTTCCAGCCCTTCTTGTGGATAAGAAGGTCTGGATTCCCCGCTCAGAAAAGGAATAGAAAGAAAGAGAGTGCTGCTTGTTTGACAGGTTTGGGAAGAAGGTCTGGATGTGTGTGGCTTTGTCCTCTGTTCTGACCCTGCCGTGCTTTTGGAGAGTTGTTTTTTACAGGAAAAATGTGTTGGGGTCAGTGTAACAGAGTGAGTGGCCATCCAGGGTTCCCAGTGGATGCTGGGTGGGGTTGCATGCCTGAACTTGGATTTCTCCTGCCTGGCTGCAGGTCCTGCACTGAGGGACCCAGCTGAGAACCCATTTCCACTGGCTCCTCTCTAATCCACAGAGAGTGAGAGACAAAGAGAGGCACTTCAACCTTTAGATCTGTTGAGTTGCTTCCAGAGACACCCAGCTTTGCCATGCTGAGGCTCCAGGCTTGGAAGCCTCTTCTAAGTATCCAAAATTCAGTGGGATAAATCCATGTCTTTCTCATTGCACAGAGGGGAAAACAGGAAACACAATCAAATGAAGCACAAAACCCAGCCACGGACAGCACAAGGCTGAGAAGAAAGAAGGGAGGATGAAAATGCAGGATGTTCCTTTAACATGTTCAGTACTGAGGTCTGGTTTACACTAAAACAAGCAAACCAGTCAGACATTAGGATTTTGATCCAAACGTTGCTTAAGTCAACAGATGTATTTTTAGTTACTTTGGCTGGTCCTGAGTAAGACATTTTGGACAACACTCAGAGATGTATTTGGATTACTGGATCCTTTTAAGACACCTGACTTTCAATATATTTTAGTAGTGGCATGGGTTCCAAAGTAAAAAATTTGAGAATTGGAGAAGCTGGAAGAGGAGTATGCAGTGTGTTTGCTCTTCTAAAAATTTAAATATTTTTCCTTACATCATCTTGTATCTTTTTTTGGAAGTTGGATTACTACACATTACAAATTTCCATTAGGTAAAGCTGTAAGAATAGAGAATACCAGATCCAAAATGCACTCATCTGCCAACAGAGCTGGCTATTGTCTGGTGAGGACAGATCTGGAGTTTGGATAATGGAACAAACTACTCAGCACAGGCAATTAATGACCAGCAAAGTACTCAAGCAGGAAAGAAGGGTGAGAGGAGGCTTCTGTGCTGTAAAGTAACACAATATTTGCTGTTAAACAATGTTTATCTGGAGAACTTTTATCAAACTTTTAAAAACATGCTCAGAAAATTTCTTTGGCTCAGGTTATTTTATATTTTTATATTTATCTGTCTATCCATCTATATATCTATTGATAGAAACCTGAGCCAAATATATAGGTATATATAAATAATTAGAATTTTGTGACAAATGCAGACACCGCTTCACAATTTTCAAAATTTCATGGTTTTCTGTATTTTGGCAAAGTGATGAGAGTGCTAGGAAATGTGTCCCCTAACTCTTGGGGCTATAATTTGGAAACTATTTGAAAACTCTGCCTTTCAGTTTACTATAAAAGATATTATTGTAAAAGTTATAAGTGGATCAAAAATTGTAGGCAAGAAAAACAGACCTGAAGGTAACGTTGCTCGGGTAGATAAAGGGAAAAGAAAAACAACCAAGAATAACAAATAGGAGGGCTTGGGTTTGGAAAACACCCAGTGGACTGATAAATGTTGTTTGTGTAGCTAAGGAGCTCTCTGGAAGAGCCAGAAGAGATCTGTGGTCAGTGGATTCAGAGGTCATTTTAAGACAGGTGAATATCCATATGGGTGCTATGAATGATTCATATGGAGAGTTACTCATTGCTGGAACACCCTTTGAATTTCTGCTGTGACTGGCTGGGTCTCTGCTGCTCTGTGGGGCTCCCCAAATCAGGATCAGCCGTGGCAGAATTGGTGCACACAGGGGTGCAACGTCCTCTGGGGATAAACACCCCAGCTCTAGATTTCTCAAGGCCAGGGAAAAAGAGGCCTTTGTTGTCTTTGACTCCTCATATCAGGCCAGCATCTGCTGCTTTGAGACACCTTCCAGCCTCACCCGAGGCACACCACAGAACCACAGAATCATGGAATATTTTGGGTGGGAGGAGACCTAAAAGACCCACCCCCCTGCCATGGGCAGGGACACCTTCTACGAGACCAGGTTGCTCCAAGCCCCATCCATCCTGGCCTTGAACACTTCCAGTGATGGGAATGAGTCCTCTTTCCATAACTACTCTCATTTGGCTGGATTGTGATCCAGCAGCAACAGAGAAACTTGGAACCTCAATGCTGGAGATTTTTATGTTTTTTTTTTCCTTTACTGTCTACATGTCCCCAGCTCCAGCCTTATTCTGCCACTTGGGGAAGATGAACAATCTCTTGTCTCCAGGAGAGTGGAGCATAGGATGTGAAAAGATATGTGGATCCTTATCATGTCCAGATGATCTTATGTCTAGGGCATCCATGCTGGTGAATTTTCTCCTAAAGAATTCCCAATCTGCATTTCCAATGCAAACGTAACATTGCACCAGCACTGGGAATTCCATTTTGTGTAGTTGAGACCTGCCACACCTTTAATGGTGTTTGTGGGTCAGCACTGAAGTGTTTATCCTGCTATTCCCCACCGGATGTTCCCCATCTTTTAGGAACTTGTCTCAGAGGTGATTCCCCATGGGAATCACCACACTCCCCACATTTGGTCCACACTGGTGGCCTTCTCACCATGTGGAGCACAGCTTGCCTGGTTGCCCTGGATGACTCAGTGTTTGCCCTGTGATTTCCCTGTCTCCTTGTGCCTGTGCCCTAAGAGCCCGTACTCCAACCTCCAATTAAACAAAGCCGGCTCGAGTTGGAAGAACATCCAAAATAAACTGAGAGCTTGACAGTGTGAGGGGACAATTGAGTAAGTGATGCTGCTTTTCCTCTGAGTCACTGTGGAAAATTGCAGCTCCAGAGGTGCTGCTGGATGGACGAGACACACAGCTGAGTTCCTGACCTTTAACGTTTATTGAGAAATCCTCGGATGCCTTTTTTTCTTTCAATGCGGATTATATATTGTGCCTTTCCCAAGTCTTGGGCAGTGAGGAGCTTCATTCTCCCTGTCTCTGCCCTCTGCTCTGCCTGTTTTTCATCCAGTTGAGGCTTATCCTGCCAACCTTGCCTCTTCTGGGACATCTGAGTGCTTGAGGACTCAAAATATCACAAGGGACCAGAAGCTGCTGCTTTAAAAGGAGCAAAGTGGTTCCCGAACATGACAATGATCTGGGATTTTTATTTCTTAACAAAGACTGTCACAACAATAGCTCATTGTTCATGGTCAGTTTTTGCAGCAGAGGGCTTTTAAGGCTTGCCAGCATTGTACTGAGGGGCCCCAGGCAGAGCAGGTGGGACACAGGAAAGGCACCTGCTCAAAACTGGCCACGATCTTGGCCTCTTTTTAATGAGTTCGCACAGCGACAGCAGAAACATCTGGGCTGAGACGTAAACCTGATGGTTATCACCCATCCCCCAGAGAATTTGGGGTTATGGCTCTAATCCTTATCTCAGATCTCAGAGCTTATTATCTGACTTCCATTTCTATGAAGATTTGCTCTCTAATAATAGAGCCATATCCCGGGATTGTGGCGGAAGCACGGAGGGCTGCAGCAGCACTGCCATTTCTGGGACAGGGAGATGCTTGGTGCTCATCCTCCTGCAGCTCAGTCCTTCTGTGCCAGAACAGGGGAGATCAAAGTGGGTTTTGTGCCAATGGATCCAAGGATGACCATCTGCAAAATGCTCTGCAGGCCTCAAACTAAAGGTTCTCTTCCTTTATTTCTACTTAGAAATGGTAGAAATGCCTGAAAGGGGTGCACAGGGTTGTTTAAAACAATGAGTTGCCATGGATCTAAAACCATTATTAATTTGTTAGATTAATTAATATTGTAATACAAGAGGAGTCATGCTGGGAATTTTAGAGAATGATTTTTTTCTGTATTAGATCAAACTAAGTAGGATTTAAGTAAAATTCATTTTGCCACCATCCTACCTGAATGGTCAATAAACAGTTAAAATTGGTTTCCTTTCCATAGAGTTCTCTGATTATACCAAATATATTTGGGCGTTCTGTGTGTTATGTGTTTGGACACCCCCAAACACACTCACACATGAGAGACGGATGGACAGAAAGATTCTTCAGGTGAGATAAACTCAAATTTCAATTTTTAATTCAAATTAATTGGAAAGTTTTAAAAAATATCTATTAGTAGATGTGGGTTCTGAACCGAGATCTGACATGGCAAGGACCACAGTATGAGAAGAAATGGAAATGTCCATAGCAAGAGAATGAATATTATGAATTAATTCTGGTTAAATTGGTGCAAAGGTAAGGAAAAAAAATCTAGGTTTTTGTAGCAGGGCTTACGGATTTTAACAGATATTGTAAACCTTCAGGGGGCTGAGAATAACATTCCTTTAATCAGAGAATCCTAAAAAATATCACTATCTGGACTGTATAGATACTTTTAAGGGAAGCATTTTTAAAGCAAGGATACCAAACCACATCACAAGTAGTAAAGGAAGAAAAGATAGCCCTTGAAAAATTTCCTGTTTGTCTCCAGAGGAAATTGCCTGTTTTCTTTAGGCCAGTAGTACATTTTTGCTTATTTGTCTGTTCTCCAGCTTAACTGAGAGAATTCAATAACAGAGTGGTCTTTACCTGGTACCACAATTATCTCCTGGAGGTTTTTCTGTCCTGGCTGGGAACATTTTGAGTATTTATTAATGTGTAATTGATGGGAAAGTGCTGATCTTCCTGGCATCCAGAGCCAGTACTGGTGCTCGACTGCTGCAGCTCCATTGAAACCAAGATGTGAGGCTGAGGTACAACATCAACCTGTTAAATCAAATATACAGGGCCTGACAGGCATCCTGCAGGAAATCATAAACAGCAGGAGGGTGAAAATGTGGCCTGAGAGCTCTGCAAGGCACAACTCATAGACTAGAAAGGAGTAAAGAAACCCTCTGTGTGCCTCCCTGGACGAGTCTTGAACATCCCCTCTCTAGGAGCCACTGGGAGGTGTCACAGAAAACGAAACTTTCCCAGGCTCTCGACGCTAATTCTGTGCCAAGTGGAGTCAGTGAATGCTTTCAGAGCAGAAATGTGGCATGTTTCCTTACACACATACACACACAACACCTCCTGAGGGCACTGATGACTGTGTTTGGAATGGCTAAGGGCAGGTTTGGCCCCTTTACACTTCTTTGTTAGGGCTTCTTTCTTGGTGAACGAGGTGGAGAAACGAAGGAGTTGGAATTGTTCCTCCAGTTCCTGAAATGCATTGCATAGGCTCACAGCTGTTTTCTAACCCCATGGAAAGGCCAAATCTTCAATTCTGTGCACAAGATTGACTCACAGATTTTGAGAGCTTCACAGATTTGCTGGAGTTTATCTAGAAATATAAAATGAATATTAATTTAGTGAAATTGCCAACAACCATACCGTGAGCTTTTTGCAAATCCAGGTGTTATTGCAGTAACAACATAGAAAGGATGATCCTATTTGGCTCAAAATTCAGCTATGCCTAAAATTGCCCAAAATTTCCCACTGAAATACTATCTCCTGCTGGGCTGGTAATAGAGGAGATAATAAACAGCTCTGTGGTATAAATGAGTGCTTCAGCTATTGCAGAAAATTAACTATTTGCTTGGGTTTGGCCGGGTAAAGAAAAAAAATACAAAACCCCACAATTCCTCATCCTCTGAATAGAAGTTGTTTATTTCTCAGCAGCAACAATTAACCAAAAAAAAAAAAAAAGTTTTTCCGAAGCAACTTTCTCCGAGACACAGCAGAAAGTAAAAGTGGAAATAAAAAAAAATTGTCTGTCTCTGATCAGCTGTGCTAAATGCAAGTCCTGTAGAGGAACTGAATTTTACTGCCTGTCTCAGTCTGACATACAAATTTTATGGGCTCTGGTTGAATATAATAATTGTTCCCCCCTCTTTCTCTCCATGGCACTATGACACAGAGCCCTGGATAATTTTTCCTCGGCCTGAAGAGAGGGTGGGAGGAGGGAGCTTAGCCTTATTCCTGGAGGGTGTCTGCTGCCTAAAGAACGGAAAATATGATTTCTGCTTTGGGAATTGAATGAGCCCCCTTTAGAGCACTTAAGGCTGTATTTATAGGAAGGATAATCTAGCAGAGGACAATATGTTTTGTCCCCAGGTTCTGCTGAATGCATCCATTGTTGATGTAGGATACGATCCAAAGCTAATTCATAAGCAGCTTCTGAGTGCTCCTGTCATATAATTTTAAGTGAAACCCTTTAGGTCTTTGCTTGTCTCTCCTTACTAAAGAAATGAGACTTTTGTACTCCCTGAATTCCTAGTACTCAATTAATGGGTATAGAAACATCCATTTCAGAGTGATATCATTAAATAGCAAGGGTGGAAGTGAATAACTGTAGTTAAACAGCCAGGAATGAAGTCTCTGAAGCAATTTTGACTCTCACTCAAGGGAGGGTTTATAGCCACGGAGATGTGGGATAGATTTCCAGGAGAATAAAGGTATTTCATCAATATGGAAATTATCAAGTTTTTTTCATGACAGAGTTGGAGCTGCAAGAGTGAGAAAAGTCAAACAAAATGACAGGCAAGAGAGTGGGATGTGGTTTGGAGGGAAGTGGGGAGACGAATTTCTGAGATTTCATTTGTAGAACTACCCATTAAAGACCTTTGCCAGCCAAACACTTAAATGATAGCTAGCTGGTATAAAAAAGAATGATTAATATTTCAAAAGAGGGGATGATGAAGGAAGAATGAACAATCTAAAAAAAAAAAGTAAAAGAAGGAAAGTCTAGGAAGGGAAATTTTAAGCTATAAGAAGAAAATGCTGTAAGATGGCAAGAATTTACTTGAATAAAATGCTAATCTTAAGAAAAATGTCTGCCATAGCAGAGATAAGGTAATAATTTAGGTAGGATGGTGAGGATGTCCAAGGAAGAGAAGTCCCAGCCATTAAAATGCTGTGGCTTAAATTTTCTCCCTCAAAACCACACCAGCAGGCAGGACTTGCTCTGGTGTTTCATAAGAACGGGGAAAGCTGACATTCCCCTGCTAAAAAATAGACTTCTGCAATTCCAGAGGCCTCTTTTTTTACTCTGGAACAATGAGAAACTAATCCCTGTTATATGAAAGGAAGCTGGGCCCTGGAAGCTCCAGTCCAGGGTGAAGAGTTTGTTGGATGAGATGGAGCACAGCACCACGTGATGGAACCACCTTGCATAACAAAGTGTCTTATCCACATAACGGGAAACAGGTTTGAGCTTGATATACTTTCACTCGTAATGAGAAAAATATGAAGCCACTAGAGAAGTACACAGTGGGGTTTACCTTGGGCCAGTTTAATTTCCTGTCCCCATTTCTCTTCTGAAGGCGGACAACTCATAAATATCCTGTCCTAAAAAAAAAGAAAACAAAAAAAAGGAAAACATACAATTAATTTGCCCAAATTATTGCTGTGGGAGTCAGTCAGGTAAACATGAAACATGGCAGTTAAGGACACTTCTGGGAAACAAATGTCATTTTTCCCATCTCCTGTCTGATGGTATGGAGAGCTGGAAGCAATGTGGCCACTGCCCATTTCCTAAGATATAAAGCAGATGTTCCTTTCAACTAATTGCTCTCATGTTCATGTCTAGAAAACACCTTTTGGGGTTTAACACTCCTCATTCGAATGTCTCTTGAGTCACTGTGCCTTCAGCACTTCCTTAGTTTCCAATCAGTTGCACCTCAGGAGTTTTCTGAATACGATGTGATCTCTGTACATTTACTGAATCCTGATAGATTTTTATTACATGACCTTGTTCAGATTCACAGTGAACTGGGGGGAAAAAAAATATTAATCATGGGATCCTTAAGGCTGGAAGTGGTGGAATTCAGCTTACAGGAGGATGCACCTCCCTTGGGGTGTCTACATGTTCTACTTCTTGTTTGGGAACTGTGACGGTCGAGGGGGAATTACTCACCGCATGCTAATGCAGCCAAGATTGATCCAGCTGATCAGATAAATGTGTCCACACATAACTCTCCCATCTTGCCAATGATTCAGCCCATTTCTTATGTGCATTTCTGGTGCTCCTGTCAAAACACTGCCTTAGAAATGAAGTTGAGCAGAATTATTCATGCAAACAAGAAGGGAAAAGAAGTCTGTGTAGACTCTCTTGGAGATGAATATGGGCTTGTGTGCTTCATTTAACCCCTTAGAGCATGTTTGGTTCCTGAAAGCACTGAATCCACTCCTCAGGTCTCCCAGGCCTGAAGCCTGAAAAGCTCAGGGGGTTGCCATGCTGTTCCCTGCTCTCTGACATGCTTTCTGTTACCTTAATGAGGATTACTGGACTGCAAAGAGAACATGTCAAAGATTTCCCTGCAGATACATCAAGCCCAGATGCAGTGTCAGCCCACATATCCTGTCACTGCTGGTGACACTAGTGTGGTAAAAAGGCATTGCAGCATGGGTACAGGTCACTGCCAATGGTTATGTCTTGTTTCAAAGCATTGATTTTTCTATTTCGGAACCAGAGATATTGGTCACCTTTGGGTATTCTCAGTAGCAGAATGGCAGATGTTAAAAACAGCTGTTGATTTTTAGTTAGGTCTCTAATGTGTGGTACCACTTCCTACTAAATTCAGATTAAGTTTTAGACAACCCTGAAGCTTCTGGAGTCTGGTATTCTACAAAATATTCTACTAGAGTTTAACCTTTCCTTAAAAACCTGAATAACATACAGAAAATACAAGCAAAGGATAGCAAGTCATGTTGGTTCTATCTCCCTGGTTCTGTCAAGAGCTTAAACCACCAGATTCAAAAGGTGCAAAGTGTTGTCTGGGTGGGACTTGCAAATCTTTTGTGAATAAGGATGATATAGATATAAATATAAACATGCACATGTACATGTACATTTTAACTTGACACGGGGGAATGAACCTTCCTGTTCCCTTTCTAAAGCTTTTCTGGGCTGTGCTTGGGATGGTGAACACTGCTGCTGTTCCATGTGCACCATGGATGGCCCAGGCTGCTGCTGCAGTGATAACTGAGCTCTGAAAAGGAAACAAATAAATGCTCTGTTATCCTCCACTTACACACTGCAGATCCACAGGCCCCAGCAAAGCAGGACATCCAAGGTTTGCCTGGGTTTGTCCCGTTTTGGAACATGGCCCAGAGTCCTTGCTCTCACAGTGGAATCTTAACGTTCCTGGCAGGCTGCGTGAAATTACCCACTGGAGGAAAGCAAAAGGTTTCCTATGATATTTCCAGGTTTTCTTTGATTCCACACAGCCCATCAATAAGTGTTGATTAGCAGGGAGAATGACCTTAAGTCACGTCAGCTGTAGGATGTGTTTTTCCTGGAGGGAAAGGAAGAATATGATTTCCGCCTCTCGAAGATAAGGATTATCACAGGTTTTTAAAGAATAATTTTGCTCTTATTGTCTTTTATAGAAGTCTTTCAAGTGAAGGGAAAGCCCAGTGGCTGGCCAGTGTTTAATCTTTTAAAATGTCAAGGCTTTGTCAAATGCTAACATTGATGAGTCAGACCTCAGCTCTGGGTTCTCTGGGGTTGCGTTATGATAGAAAAGAATTTGGTTTCTTATCTGCTTTTTTTGATCATGTACACATCAATCACTTATTTGCTAAGACACCTGACTTTCAAGTTTGGCCATTTGGCCTTCCAAACATGAGATAAGATTTTCCAGAGGGTATACAGTCCAGATTCTTAAACTGGTTTTCATACAAAGAAACACGTTGAAAGCCTAATTTGTTGAGAGACAAAAATCCCACTGTCTCTACAGTGAAAAAACGTGTTAATTTTTAAATCTTACAAAAGCAATAGAATATAAATTCAGAGATATCAAGCATGAATTTCTGGATCCTGCAATTTTCATTGCATCTCATATGGATGCATTTATGTCAGACTCACACTTCTCACATGTAAGTCCTGATAATAATGAAAATTTCTTTAATGGATTTTCTACTCTATGGATGGTGAAGGAACCAAAATACCCATCCTTTTAACCAGAATTCCCTACTAATTGTGGATAAACTACTTCCAGCTCAGAGGATAATGCTCTTGCATGTTAAAGAACAAGCTGTAAAAATACGTTATTAGTGTTTCAGATTAGCAGGATTTAAAAATCAGTTTTATATGCTGAGGAAAGACTCAAATGACTTTTTTTTCATTGCTTAGGAATTTGATACTAAACTTTGTTACAGGGAAGAAACAAGAAATATGAACAGCACCTGTGGAAAGTGAAATAGCTCAGTTAACCACCTTTAGGTTTTAAAGTTTTTCAAATATCTGCTTTGGGGAAATTAGTGCATAAACCACAACATCAGATTAACAGCAGGATTTCCTTTGGTTTCATTGTTCTGGACAGGTCACAATAACATGTAATTATGCTTTTTGCCATCCATGACCCAGCAGTTTTTAATGACAGATGTGATAACCTACTGATAGCACAAATTAATATAAGTTTTGCAGAATTTGCTTCCTACTTTGAGTCACAGTCTCAGTTCTCTGGCTTGGCTTGTGGCCAAGCTCATGTTTAATCCCATCCATGCAAGTGAGTTATTTCTACTTAACATCAAGTTATTCAGCTCAGTAGCAGGCTTGCCTTGACTTAATGAAGACACCACTGAATACAGCAATTAAGAGCAGAACTCAAACCTTGTTAGAACATCAAATGATTTACCTCCATGGTTTCTTGTTAGGTACAAGTTTTTAGCAGTACTCCTGAAATAAGGCAGAATTTTGGCTCTGTAATGTCCATTTATGTGAATCACCATGGTTTCAATATGTTCTACAGTATTTACAAGAAACTCTGCTGATTTCATGACTAATAATACCATTGGAATATTTATCTCTGACAGTTTGAGTTGTTCTAGATAATCTGCTTCAGTAGGAAATTGAAGCAGTCCCATCAGCCTCTTGGGATTCCTTAACTGGGGATTTTTTTTATGTATCCCAAAGAAGGTAAATGAGATTCAGTTTGAGTCTAAGACACCAAAAAGTAGTTCACCTGTGAGTTAGGTGTCTAAGCTCTTTGTAGTCAAATGAGATCAATAAAATGAAAAAAGATAGAGCTTTCAAATGATCCCCTTCATTTCATCAGGTGAATGGATCACATCTCTATTGACTACACCATTATCTGTGCAAATTACAGACCCATTGACTAAATATTAATATCTAGAGATATTTTACATACTTTTGGTCTTCTATCACATCTACGAGTCCCACATGAACTCTGTGGAAGTCTTCGTGTATTTCCTGTAGCATTAGAGGCGTATTTTCAGGCAATTAATTCACACTATAGGTGAAATATTAATATCTTAATGTGGAAATCCCTGAAGCAGTGAGTGACTGTCCTAAGGCAGTTCACTTCTGAAAAAGTAAACTCTGCTGAAGGTGACTCTTTGGCTGGTTTGTTTTTCACACATAGATCAATTATGCTCTCACTGTGCCCTGTGGCTCAGTGCTCACTTTGGCTGGAAGCAGCAACCACTCAGCCATGTTGGGTCACTAAAAAAAGCTGGTTATGCCTAGGCTTGAGTACAGCAGGGAGGGTTTCAAAACTAACTTCTCCTCATTTTTTTCTTTTTCTTCCCATTTTTTCCCCCTGTTAAGCAAACAGGGGGAAATGGATGTGCAGGTCTGCATTTTCATATTGGGGAAATAGATACGGCAGAACTGTTACACTGCTTGAAGTCATGTAGGACTATGAAATAACATTTTCCTTCTTGCTTCCCTGCAGCTTTCAGAGGGAATCAATGCAGGCCAAGGGCTGGGAATTGAAATCATTGCCACCTTCCAGCTGGTGCTGTGTGTCCTGGCCACCACAGACCGGAGAAGGAATGATGTCTCGGGATCGGCACCTTTGGCCATTGGGCTCTCCGTTGCCTTGGGCCATCTTCTTGCTGTAAGTTCTAGCCCTCAGAGGTTGTATCTGCCATGTCCCACCTCGGGGTGGGCCAGTAAAGGCAGGGAGAGGATGGGGAAGCTTCATCTGTGCCTCACCTCTGGTTCTCTTTCCACCTCCTAGATTGATTACACGGGCTGTGGAATTAACCCCGCCAGATCTTTCGGCTCAGCGCTCATCGCCAACAACTTTGAAAACCACTGGGTAAGTTGAGTAAATTTGTTTAACTCACAAGAGGCTCTGAAAACACACAACCTACAAGATCAGAAACATTTCAACACGTATCATTAGGACCAAGTCAGAGAGTTGGCATTTCCATTTCAATTAAATCAGAATATTCTCCTTTCAATCCTGACCAGCCTCAGGCAAACAAAAAGTCCTCAGGATCATCCAGTTTCTGTGCTCAAAGTAATACAGAAGGTTTTCTTTGGTTATTCCTCTTTATATTTATTTATTTCAAACATTTTAATTGTTTAAGCCTTATCACACAGAATCCTGTATTGTGTATTTATTGTTTAAAATAAGTTTGTAAAGTGCTACTGCTTAATCTGGTAAAACCCATTTTAGAAAGATTCTTAAGAAGGTTTAAAAACTAAAATGGATCATCCAGTATTTAAGAGCTAATAAAATGCTCAGCATCTTAAAGCTGAGTTTCTGCTTATGTGTTTTCAAGGATAAGGGCTCTGCAAATACAATAAATTTTAGATTATTCATTGTGTTTAAATCTGGTTAAAATGAGGTTCCTCACAAAAAAATTACTTATTTCACCAAAGCCCAATAAAGAAGGCTGATATAAAGTTGTAAATGAGCATGTGGTCTAGAATATATAAAATGGGATTTGTTCCAAGTCTCTGACTCACAGTTTTGGCAGCCAGTTGTGTGGGCACAGGTGAAAATTTAGTGGTAATACAATGGAGTTGGGAAAATTATGGATATGAATTCCATTTTAATCTAAAGACTAAAACATAAAAGGAGGACACTGGGGAAATTTTAACAGTCTACCACTTGAACATTATTATTAGGACACTAAAGGGAAGTAACTAAGTGAGATGATTTTTTCAGAACTTAATAGGAAAATTATTATCCTTTGTAGAGACAGAAGAAGATAGAGGCAATAATTTGTGTTAAACTACTGATATTGCTGAATAAAAGAAACGATTTTCAGACTCAGTAGTGTTTGACTACAAAGTCTTCACATCTTCTGCTATTTCTAACAGAATCAACTTGTCTACGAAAATCCTTTTATTACCTCTCCTTCTAAATTTTAATTTTCTTAAGTAGTTAGGCCAGTTCCATCACAGCAATACCACCAGCTAAGCAGCACCTAGTGAAAAATTAAACCTCTAATTAGGTCCTCATTAAGTAGTTCTGTCAAACCCACGTATCACTGGAATTTAATAGGAGAATGGAAACTAATGCCCTGTTGTTTTAGAAATGGTGCTTCCCTGCCAGCTCTATCTGGAGCAGCAGAGATGTTTTAGCACTAGGTAACTGATTTTAAATATCACAACTTGAAAACAAAGTCGCAGTCATTTGCCTCCGGGTCTATCACCAATTCATGGTGGCAAACTCCTGGTTTTATGCCACCGGGTTAAGTAAACATTCAGGGGAATAGGCTGCAAATTTCACGGTGAGAATCCTCAGAGGAGCTTTGAATACAGAAATACCTGATGCAATGGCTTGGATTTGTATTCCAGATTTTCTGGGTTGGCCCAATCATTGGAGGAGCAAGTGCTGCCCTGATTTATGACTTCATCCTGGCGCCCAGAACCAGCGACCTCACCGACCGCATGAAGGTGTGGACCAGTGGCCAAGTAGAAGAGTATGACCTGGAAGGGGATGATATGAACTCCCGGGTTGAAATGAAGCCAAAATAAAGATGAGCATGGAGAGAGCAGGAAAAAAAAAAACAAAAACAAAAAAAAAAAAGCAGCACATTGGTTTCCAAAGATTTTATCAGTGTTATAGACTCTTTGTAAACCAGCAAGCAGTACTTTTGGTTTTTTAATTCAATATAGTGGTTGTTTTTTTGTTTGTTTGTTTGTTTTTTGTTTTTTTTTTTTTCCCCCAATCCTAATAACATTTTTTAATATCTGGGGTTTTTCAATTACAGAGTCTTTAGGTTGAGAAGTCATGACCTAAATAAATTGAGATGAAGTTTATTTAGGTCACTGTTATGTGATCTAAATAAATTGGGCTGAGGTTTTACCCCTCCCTTGATACCACCCAATTTTGAGGTGCATTTAGCAAGGGGGGGTTCTCCCACCACAACACTCAGTAATGATAAGTAGTTCCAATTTTTTTCCTGAAAGAATAGATATTGAGGACAGAGAACTATCTGTACCAATAACAGAGGCCTTGCACCTGAGAATACAGCATTTATACAAAAATGCAAGGCTGGCATCTAATGCCAGCAATGAATGGGAAAAAACCCAGTCTCAAATCAGGGTCCAAAAGCACCTTTTGGAAGGAAAAGTTACTAAACATTAGTTGCTATGTAAAATTACCCATAATTTCCTAAATGATTGATCATCTTTGAGAAAGAGGGCCAGAAAACTTAGGCAGGGTAAGAATTTCCAGAGTCACAGGATCTTTCAGACTTTCTAGTGTTTCATTCTCCCTGAACCTGCATCCAGCTGCTTGTCAGGGGAGAATATATTTGACAAAAAAAAAAAAAAAGATATATTAACTCCTGGGAAGCAATAACTAGAAGTCAAATTGCAGAGTAACAGCAACAATGGCAACAAGAGGGACGTGGTGCCAATGTGTAAACAGGATCCGATGGTTCCTGTGACTACTCTGCTTTTGTTCACCTTGTGTAATTTATCATGTGATTTAGAGCAAAACAAGGGGAAAATGAGCCCCCTTTCTCTCTCACCCCATTCCAACAACCACCGCTGTGATATTCAGGGACCACAAACAATATAATATGCACCACATACACATGGTATATTTTCTAATGAGGGACAAATACATACCTGTAAGACCATTTTGGGGGAGGTTGCTTTGTTTTTTTTATATATATATATATATAAAAATGTTTATATATGTGTTTTATACAGAAAGCCTAGTGTACTGTTTTGTAAGAAAATAAGAGCATAAAGGCAAGTGGAAAGAATTGCAGCAGTGCTTAGCGAAATAAACGACACTGGAAACGAGAAAGAAATTAACACTCTAAACGACGTGGAAGATTATTTTCTGTTTCAATTTGTGTGTGTGTGTGTGTGCTACTTATGATTTCCTGAGTAACCCAAAGCATTAGCTGGTCTTACCTACTAACTATAGAATATAGTTAAAGCAGATCCGTGCTGATATTCTTGTTCTGCACTAAGCAGTTTTCCATAAGAAACGAGGCCCAGAGGAGCTGGCAGAAAATCAGCACACTCCAGCATTCAGCAAAACCCCCCAGAGGTAATGGGATGGATTCTCCTCTCTGAGAGACAGTGTGGGGTTGAGAGGTGAGGTAGGATTGGCACAGCAATCTGTATGGGTTGGATCATTTCATCAACTTGAGCAGATGGACAATAAAAAAAAAGAATAAAAATGAAAATCACCAGCAAAAGAAACCAGAGAGTATTTTATTTTTCTTGTCTACATTTGGTGTGCTATCTCATGTATTGCCTATGTACATAGAGCATGATTGGATTTTGGGGTGGTTTAAAAATAAACAAAATCAGTTGTGCTAACATACGGACTGTTCATGATTTTTCATTTTTAATTTGTTGTGTAATACAATTTAATTTTATGCACCATTTTTTCAAGTGCCCACCTCTAGCACTGAGCCAATTTCTACTTTTCCACTCTTCACTTGATGCTGCCCTTTAGGGAAAGGATTGTTCTCTGTTTTTATGGCAGGCAAAGCAGACCCTCACCTGGAAGTGAACGCTTCCAAATTATACTCAGAAATGGAGCAGAATACCAGGATCTTGTACCCATTTTCTAGAATATCTTTCCAATTTTAGCTGCTGTTATCCCAGTGCCTCCATTGACCCCCAAATTAACCCTTTTTTGCTTTACAGAATCTCTGAGCCAGAAGAGTTGCAGAATTCAACCTCAGTAAATAGTTTTGACAAGCTTCAGGTAACTTAAGAGTTAATGGTGCAGAAAATGTGAGATTCACAATTTGTTCCTTAGTCTACACCTTGCAAAGAACTTAGCTTATTTTTTTATGCTTCAAAGTCTAAAACTGTGAAGACAAAACCCACTCTCTTTCCATTTGGGTTGTGATAGGACTGCACCATATTAGCTGCTCTAGCTTATGATCACTAAAATAATAAATAAAATAGATTAAAGATGTACATTAAATGTTTCAGTAGTGAAGAAACAAATAGAAAAAACCTCCAAATCAAAGTAAACAAGCTGTGATTTGTTGGTGTATTTAGTAGAATCATAGAATCATTGAAAGTTTTGTGTTGGAAGGGACTTTAAAGATCACCTAATTCCAATCCCTTGCTGTAGGATTTCCACTAGACCTTGTATTCACTGTGAAAATGTTTAAACAATTTACAGTAAAGCTCTTAAGAAAATGACATGAACAAGAAGTATTTAAGGTAAATTCCAGACTCTAAACCCCTCCATTCCTCCTAAAGAAGGAGAAGCTTAATGGTATATTTTAAAGTGCTTTTGTCGTACTTAGACCCTGAACTAAGAGCAGGGATTCAGGCCACGGCTGCTAATGGTGCTCCCACTCCTGGCACAAATGGTTTTGCTTTGTGCTGGACAAGCACCCTTCAAAGTTATCATCAGCTCATTAAAATTGTTGAAACATACTCAGGGAAGGAATTAAAGGCACGAAGCAGCAAGTATCGAAACCGCTAACAAATGTCAAGTGGGCAAATGTGATCACCCAGAAACTCAACAAAATGTCCCTGACAAAGCAAGGGACACGGTTGTTCAAACAGCTCCTGTGATGTCTGCACTGAGAGCTCCTGATCCATCGACTTGTGGGGAATGTCTGTGCCCTGGTGGTGCCCTGGGCACAAACCTCTGTATTTATCACACTTTCTAACAGGAAAAGGCCACCAAATCCTACAATGGTTTGTATTGGAAGGGAGCTTAAACATCATCTAGTTCCAAACCCTAGGGACACCTTAGGGACACCTTCCACTACCCCAGGTTGCTCCAATCCCCATCCAGATTGCCTTGGACATTTCCAGGGATCCAGGGGCAGCCACAGCTTCTCTGGGCAAACTGTGGCAGGGGTTCCCCACCCTCTGAGTGAAGATGATAGAGGGTGGATGCTTCCCTAGATTACCCAGGAACCACCTACCATGGTCTCAGTCCCACGCCTCAGGCACCCCACAGAATCCCAAACACCTACACTCTCTCTAAAGGAAAAAGCACAGGGAAACATTTCTGACTCCAGTTACAGGGTTTCAGTGCCTGTATGGGCCGTCCCAAATATCCCAAATTTTTCCTGGGCAAAGCTGAGCAAAACAAATATGATCCAATTTGCTTTTTCTGAGTGCAGCTTGCCATCCCAGGAGTGTGCCGGTGTTCCCCTTCTGTTTATTCCAAACAAGACAATTTGCAAAAAGCCAGAGGAAGGTGCTTTGGATTCATCCCTGAGAAATCCCCCTTGCTCCACTGACTCTGTAGACAATCTAGAGAGATTTGGGCCCTAACTTTACCCACCTATCTTTAGAACTAAATGCATGTTCGGCCTCCCCATTGTAACTGCATCAACTTAATTTTAGATTTTGTCTTGCTCCACTCTATGTAGACTTTTAACATGTGCAAGGAAAGAAAGGCAATTGAAACCTAACATAATGACAGCCAGCACTCCAGGAAGCCTCCATTGTCCTTCCATATCCACCAGCTGCACCAGCCACCATTCACAGCTTAATGTTTTTAAAAATGAGGGTAACACAATAATACAAATATAGAGTTTCTCATCATATTTCAATGTTTTTGCTGCTTTTACCCAGCTGAAGGTTTGGACATGCCAAGTATCGCACAATAAATTCTACTAGGAACATGGATGTTATGATTCAGTTAGAGCCTGGGCTTGTACAAACACCTGTGTGCAAACATTTATGTCAAGAATGGTTCTGGGTTTCGTTCAAGCTTGATGCCCTTGAAAGTATCAAAAATTTTGTATATCAGTTGCCTGATATTGCCTAAATTAGATCAGAATTCTTTCTGGGGGAAAATGCATAATTTTGTAGACTTTCCAAAGCTGAAACATGAAATAGAAACTCTACTTAAATAGATTAATCACTAATTAGACATTAGCCATCTGTGAGATCACTTTGCTTTAGGTTCTTGAAATTAATTTGCCAGGCAGGCTAAGAATGATGCTCCTGAGAGGGCACAATCTCTGTTGGCTTCGAGGTTCCCCTTTCTAATTGGAAAGTAAAACTTTCCAGGGACCTGTACTCCTGACCGCTCCCATGTAGCCATGGATGCCTGCCCATGGCCATTCCTGTTCCCCCACAGGCCTGCTGCCTGTAATTCTGTGATAAATCACTGTACAGTGCAGAATTTGGTAAGGGCAGAGACAAAATAAACACAGGAACACAGAATGGATGGAGGGAAGTGACACAAGGCACACAAGGTGACCGGTTTGTGGATTTTAATAGCACCCAGAAAGATTCATTCTCCTTTCACCTTGGTTGAACTCTGTGCCCTGGAGCCATACCTGTTTGAATGAGAGGTTTTCACCTTTTTCAATCATTTTGTTATCAGGTTTATGGGTTTGGATAAAAAAGAACCCCAAAAACTCAATGCACTCCCCTGCTCATGATTTCCTGAACTTCCTGATCTGTCATGCTCTAAAGTTTGCCATGAATTGCCCTCATTGTGCCTTTTCCTCTGTTTTGTTTCTATTCTTGGGTTAGAGCAGGAATTGAGAAGCTGGTGGAAAATGATCAGTGTAGTGATAATATTATCCCATTTTTGTAGCATTTCTAGAAATTTTTTGCCTCTTTCTCATATTTTTCTTTACACTTTATCTTTCAAGGTCACGATGAGGACCATTATCAGTGAGAGCTGATCCCTCCATTTAATCACTTCTCCCTTTAGCTTGTGGTCAGTTCCCTGCTCTTAAGGGTGTATCCTTGCTCCTAGACAAAAACCTGGAGGGACTATTTATTAATTAGTTTTTTCTTTGCCATTGAAAGCAAACAGAACAATGTTTCCTGGAAGCATGGGAGCCAAACAGCAGCTCTTGTCTAAAAGTGGCTGTTAAGTGCAATTGCTGGAAACAGTCATAATTTTTCTTTTTTTTTTTTTTTTTTTTCCCCCTGAAAAGTAAATGGAGCACTTGCAGGTACCAATCTGTCCAAAAGATAGATGTGACTATAAAAACAACAAGCTGCAGCACACACTTGATTTCCTTTGGGGATCTCCAACTTTTTCTTGTTTCACCATTTCACATTATTACTTAATCAAGAAGAACCTGGCATGAAATAAAGGGGAGAGAGAGAAATGATGGACCTGCCTGATGCTATATCCTATCAGTGCTGTGTGGGAAGAGTGTTACTGTGTTTTCTGTCTTGGAGCCAGATCTGATTTACTCAAAATTATTTAACATTGTTCAAGGAGTGAAAGAGGAACTAAACTATATTCCTATCTGGCTTTGCAGTGGTTTGTGTTGTCACGGCAATGTGAAATGTTTTTTCTTGTGATACTGGGCCATTAATGTTTTCATGTGGGCTGTAAGGGACCTGACCTCATCTCTGTCTGGTCAAGACTCAAGCCAGGCAAGAAAGTGAATCTCAAACACCTATTTCAACCTGTGGAAGCCAAAAGACCTGTGATGTGCCAATTTTACACATATTCCTTGCTAATCCATGCCATTCAATTTCTGTTAATCTTCAAAGTGTTCTTCAATGAGTCTTTCTTTGTAAACATTATTGGTAAAGGAGACCTGATCTGATAGACTGTGATTTATTTGCCACAGGTGGGTATTTTTTTCTCTAGGTCTTTTTTTTTTTTCCCATTTGTGTCATTGCTGAGGCAGCCAGATTCACATCATTTTAAATTAACTTTTGCCTAGAGAATGCAGAGAAAATGCTTTGTCACTCTAGGTTCACATTTCCATGGCTTGTAGGGAAAAGACTGGAAGGAATGGTGGAACTGTACTTCACTATTGAGAAAAAAAAAATAAGAAAACACCTGCTCAGGAATGTTCAAGATTTGCCACATGCAGCTTGGATGAACCTTGGAATGCGAGGGGCAGGTTTTTGTTGTTTTATTAGAAGTCATATCATACTACTTGCTCTTGGCTCTAGCAGGCAAGAACTTGATAATTTTTTTCACTAATATAAACACATCCTGAAATAATGTATCTTGGTGACATTTTAGGAGGGTGTCACTCTCAGCTGTCACCTCTCTCTGCTCAGTATGTGCACAGAAATGAGCTTTTCCAAAACTGAACTCCAACAAGGTGAAGGACACCTTTGGTCCTCCTGTTATGTGCAGTCTATTTAGTGGCTATTTTTGGAGAACTTGGAGAAACTAGTGGTTTCTGTCTCCTGCTCAAGCTTTGGCACGAGTGAAGCTGTGAATCTGCTCAGAACTTGAACTTTTGGCTTTGAGGGGCCATAAAGACAATCTGGTCCCTGTGTGAACATTTAAGTGATTTGGGCACTTGAGATTCACGTGTTTGAGTTGTGTTTATGGTCCTCACTCGAGAACTTTGGCTTGTCACATGAGGACTTCTCACATGGATTTTCAAGCACTTCGTGCTTCTGTTGCATCTGACCTTTTGTCAAAACATCCAGAGTGGTTAATTATTATGCTGTGGTTTCCACTGCATGAACAATAACCTCTTTCTTTCCCTAAAGGATTGTTTGTCCAATTAACTGCTTTTGTCCAATATTGTTAAAAAGCCTTGACTTTGGCTCCTTGCTACATAATGGCTCTTTCCTGAACCCATTCAAACATGGAATTCATTGTTAAATTTTAATAATGGCCTCAGAAAAACTGTAGGGTTTTACCAGCATGTATTTATTCCAAACATAAACCAGTAAAAATGATCTAAATATTGCCCAGTCCTATGAGCTTTGCATAGTAAAGTCACTTGGATGTTTTTTCATGAAGAAAGAAAATGGAATAGATAGGAAAGAGCTGCAAAGTCTGCAGATTTAATTAATTGGCAGTGTATGGGATTTAGTGGTAGCTGAGGTATGGAAACCAGTGGGATCCCATACTGTGCCAGGCTGGATTCTCAGACTGGCATCTGACTGCCATGTGACTCAGTAAAAAGTGAGCATGTTTGGGTATAAAACTGTGCATGGAGTCTTATATATGGAAAAGCAGAGATGTGGGCCAGAGTTATGTAAAATTACTGATGAGTCTGTGTGGAACACACATCTCCAACTCCTGTTATCCCAGGGAAGATATAAAACAATTCTTGATTGAGTTTTGATGAAGACGCAGGTGGCAGCTGGTATTAAATTCATAGACATGATTTGGACAGCTCTTTTTATTGTTTCATTTAGGGTTTTCTTTAATAGTTTTCTTTATGTGGGAAGGAAACATTTTCTTTTCATACAGCATTCTGTGAATGTTTTGAAGCAGATTATTATTTTTAATAACATTAGGATGCTGCATAATTCTGTTATTCCAGGGAAGATGTACTTTGACTCACAAGCCAAGACTTATACATTTAGATATTGGCAAGGCAGGAGTTCATGTGTGAGCTGATTTTCTAAAGGCCCACTAAAGTCACTGCAAGTCTGCTGAATTCACTTAATGAAACATGAAAACTCTTCAGATGATAAAATTAGGTTTAACTGGATAACTGCAAACTTCCCTGACAATATTGATGGGATCCTGACGGACTCTTATAGAAACCTGTCTCTCATGTATATGCCTACACAGATTTATACAATAAGGACACCAAGACAGGATCTGTAGTTTTAAAGGGAATTTTTTTTAAAAAATCATATAATTTCCAACAAAAATAAAAGCATTTGCAATACTTGACATCTTTGACTGGATCCATTTGACTGGATCCTTACACTTCAGTTTTTATCTTATAGCCAAGTTTGACATCTAAAAGGCAAATATATAAATTATCAAAAATAAAATGCATTTCCTTGACAGAATGACAAGCACTGGAGAAGACTTTAAGTGCAGACTTTTCTGGTGAGAAAGAAGGATTTTATGTTCAACTGTGTCAACTGCCTCTCAATTTCATCTAGATATAGACAGAAATTATTTGCCTGTACTGAAATAGAAATCCAGCAGAACACTAAAATTTTAGTACACAGTTGTCTGATTAATCCATGCCTCAGGCTGATGAAGGCAGTTTGGCTGCTCTGCAGAGAATTTCAGGATCTCAGTCTTCCATAACACATGGGACAGAACTGGGGGCATTCCCTGGGGGTATGTGGAGCTGAAATCTGCCCTAATGGTGATGAAGTAGGAAGCAAAGGCTATGGGGTCCCAGGCTGTAGGAGAAACCTTGAATTTGGGTATATAAAGCAATGTTTCTAACAGGAGGGAGAGTGAAATTTCTCTGTGTAAAACTTTCTCTGTCCTTGTCTGTGACCTCCAACAGCCACCTAAAGCCAAGAAATCTCTGACAGTGACATAAAAGTTCCATTTTGACTTATCCAAAACCAGCTGGTGGTTCACTCAGCTTCTGCCTGATGGTTACATGTGGATGCCTGAAGCCTCCCAACCCCTCTGGAGCTGAGATTTCACAGGAATGGATTTCACAGGATGCTCCCTTAAACACCCTCATTTGTACAAGACCAGCCCTGCTGCCTTTCCTGCTGCACTTCAATCCCTCAGGATCCCTGGGATACGAGCAGGGGCCTTGCTGCTCCGTGCACTTCTGTTTAAGGTAATCCCAGAGGAGTGGTAACTAAAGAAAACTGTCTGCAACCTGGAGTTTTAAATATAGAAGCAGATGGCTGGAACTCTGCAACCAGCTGGGCTGCAGTTTGCAAAAGCTCGTGAGCGATTTTAAGGTCAGGCCTGCACTGTGGGAACAAACAGCCCCTGTTGTGTTTGAACTGGAGACTGAAAAATGAGCCACAGCAGGAGCTGTTCCCTGATTCTTTTCAGACCCTTTCAAGAAAGTTGTCCTGGTTTGTTCCTTCAGCCAAGCAGACTGGAGATGGGACAGGGCTGGCTGCACTGCAGAGAACATCCCTTGCCAGAATGCTGCCTTGTTTTTGTACCTCTCCCTTTCTTCACATGCTTCATAATATTTCCATCCTTTATTTCAGATATTCGTCATTAACTTTTAACCTGACAAGATTTGCTTCTGCTCTGCTTCATACTGGAATTTGTCATTGGGCCAGCCCCAATTTAGGACTCATAAGATAGTTTGGGTTGAGAAGGAATTTAAAAGATCATCTCATTGCAACCCACTGCCATGGGCTGGGACATATTTTGCTGAGCCAGATTGCTCAGTTGCCAATTCTTCCTGGCCTTGAGCAGTTTCAGGGATGAGGCATCCACAAACTCTCTGGTCTTGGTATCCTTCTTTGCTTAGCTTGTCCCTGATGATGATGGTGATGAGGATGATGATGATGATGATGATGATGATATATTTCACACCTTTGTCACTGCCTTAAATGGAATTTCTTCCCTCAGTTCTGCAGCACCTCACTTCATTGGCTTTCAGAGCAGATGTTCTTCACCCATCAGCACACCAGGCAAACAGCCCTGGGCTGCAACCCTGGGTTTCTGGCACATCCATTTATGTATTCAGGACACCCATATTTTGGAGTAGGTAGAACTAGGAGTTTCTTCTTTCATTTTCCCAGCTAAAATTTCCAGTAGCATTCCCAGTTGAACAGCTTTGACTTGGACTGTGAATGACAGACTATTTATTTTGTTTTTATTATGCTCTTTGTCTTGAATTTCCTTCTTTTTTTTTCCATAGAAGAAAGACACTTTCCTTAAATATATCCGGTTTGAAAAAGATATCCTAAAGCATTTTAAAAACCTGAGTTTCCTTCTTAATTTGTGTCTAGAGCATTTCCATAAAATGCTGTAGAAGTTACGGTCTCACAGCCGGCTGAAAATATCTGGATGTCCTGCTTGATTTCTTGTCGTTACTCAGCCACCTCATTAGAATTGAAAATGACAATAAATATCAGGCTGATAAAGAAATAAGGACATAACACAAGCTTAACTGCCTGAAGGCAGAGCTCACACTTCTTCCAGTGAGTAGCAAACCTTCGATGGCATCCCAGTGGCGAAGGACATGTGTCATCCTTTGGTGATGGAGCTCTGAAGAATATTTGTGTTGAGCAAGAAAAGCCCATCTCTGATCTGTCAGGACAGGGCTTGAGGCCTCTGAGCCTTTTGCAGAGAGATATCAGTGCAGTCTGAGCAGCAGAAGAGCAGAAATCATATGGTGGGTACAGTATCCAGCCTGTGTTTGCTGGCATTATGTCACCGAGGAACACACCTCCTCCCCTAAGCTAAGGGAGAGACAGGAAATCTAAAACCAGCATTTATTCCAGAAAATGTAATCTTCAAGAGTTTTCTCCATGGATTAAGTCATTTCAAGGCTTTGTCAGACAGCTTAAAACAGTCTGAAGGGCGGCCAAGAGAAATGACGGCTGCTAGACTGCGTTACAGCTGTGACTGAAAGGGTGACAATGGCTGAGGTGGGACAGGGAAGTGTTGCTGCCCACGCAGATAAGTCATTTGATGGAAAAGCATTGCCAAGCCAAGGCCTGCTGTAGTGGAAAGCACATTGTCCTCGGGTTCTGAGCTGTGTCAGAGCCCTCTGATACAGCTCAGAGGGCTCTGCACCACCGGGAGTTACTGCATTGAGTTCCTTTGGGTGCTTTTTGCACAGCATCCTTTTTACTGGCTGGGAAAGAGGGATGAGCAGAACACACTGTGATTTAGTGAGAGAAAGGCCCTTTGAAGACAATCAAAACACAGCCTGAGGATACTGGGAGGGGATAAGACCAGTGCAGCTTGCCAAGGGAAGCTGCCACGATTTTGGCCTAAGTATTGAACACAGAGAGATTTCTCCCAGGAGTCGTGTCTCCCCTGCCTAGCTCTGACCAAGGACAAAGGCCAATTCTTAACCTCCCAGTGTGACAGACACAGTCTGGGGATGGAGATTTCTCTGCTCTCTCCCAAGGCTGGCTCCAACGAGGTGCAGAGACCCTTTGACAGCTTGACAAATGTTTTTCAGCACCATCCAAGTGCACTTCTTGGTTAGACCCCTCTCTCTTCTTCACAAAGTGGCTCTGTGTTGTCCCATTGGCATCCAGAGACAGGGCTTGTTACTAACCAGTATGAAGGACTCTGTTCTTTAAAGAAAAATAAAAAAATAGGTCCTTCAAGTCCGTAGAATAAGGAGACAGTGAGATCCAAGTAACTTGCCAGGAAGTTCACATGGGTGAGATGCCCAAAGTGTTTTCTCCATCCTACTCACAAAGGCTTGGGTGTCTGCCTTTAATAAATATAGCCAGCCATGAAAGGGACTGGGAAAGGAAGGGGTACCACCAGAGATGTGCTCCAGCTAAAGGAAAAATTATGATTTCTTAAACTTTATTGAAGAATTTGGAGCAAGGCTTCTATATGGACTTACAAAATGCTGGCATATGAAAGGCTTCAGTGACCTCACAGCCACCAAGAGTGGGAACTGGTATTTTCACACTAGATCAAGGTGGGTTTTTTTTTAATATCTCAAATAAATTTGCAGCTCTTCTGGAGGTTTTCTGTCACTCTGTCACTGTCACATCTTGGAGGCTGAAGCAGGGCAGGGGTGTGAGTGTGTGAGGGTGAGTGCGTGCACAGGCGTGCTTGCGTGGGGATGTTTTCACAGATCTCATTTCCCAGCCAGGGCCCAGGGAGCAGAGTGCCAGCTTGAGGCTGGGCCAATATTGTTGTGTTCTGGGAAAACACACAACCAGAGCTCCTCCTTGGGCTGTGATAAGAGGTCAAGTTCAGCACAGCAGAAGTCAAGTCATCCCAATTTACAGCGAAATGCACACTGTGATAGCAGTGAAGTTGCAGCACACAGCTTTCAAAGAACATGAGCTAATGTCTAGAAAGTGAGAGTAGAGGAAGGGTTTTACTCCTGGTCCAGCCACCAATTCTATCCATGTTTAAGACAAAACATGCTGGGCAATATTTGCTATCCTGAAGAAAAAAGAAGCAGTATCCAAACAAAGCTGGTAAAAAACCCCAAACAAACAAACAAACAAAAAACCAGAACCCAAACCTGGAATATTTGCAGAACTTCAGAATATTCTGGTGTCACACTGTAACCTGCACCTAAATATGGATATACAAGACAAATACACAAATTGTACTTTTCTTCCTCTCAGGTGAGATTTTTCTGGACTGAATTGGGAACTCAGATCTCAACATTATTTTCTGGGGACTTCTAATTCACTCACATTTCTGAATGCCTGTGGTATGTCATTGCCTGTGTTTTCCTGTCTCTGACTGGGACAGAACAACTGCTCTGAAGCAGGGATTGTGTATGAAAAATAATTGTATTTTTACTTCAACTCTATCACTAGCAGCAAGCTGTGTCTCAATATTTTAATATTAAAACGGCAAAAGCAATATTTTATTACCATACAAAGTTCCTGTGAATTTTAATTACTTAAGAACTGCAAAAGCTCTGAGTTACAGTTTTCATATTGTACTTATTGCCATTTTTATGGATATAATTATACAGAATGAAGTTATAACACATATTTCTAGCTTAATATCCATTTCTTTGGGTTTGAGGGTTTAAATCTGGTCTTTGCTGCGTTGTAGTCCTGTGTGTGTTTTTAATATTTTAAAAAGGCAGGACAGTGCCTTAGCAAGATCTACATCAAACAGTATAATGTGTAATTAATTAAAAGGATACTCAGTGTCCCACTTGATTTGGTATTTTTTTTCTTTCTTTTCGACATTGTGCAGAATTATTATTTTTTTATTTAGATGTCCTTTACTTTTTAATTACTCAAAAAATGTTCTATGTAGTGACTACAAACAAAGCACCACAACATGGTACTCTCTGAATGTTGTGCCAGCTCTTCTCTGGAGAGCTATTAAGGAAGAAAAAAGAAGAAACAGAAAAATCTTGCTTTGAGCTGAGTTATTCCAATTTCCATGTCCAAGCTGGAAGCACAGAAAAGAAACAAACACCAAGAAACACTAGGTATTTGAGTATAAATGCCTGACTGTCTCTGATAACACTGTCATCTGGTACTTCTGCCTTCTTGGAGTCTTTTGAGGATTTTTAAAATAACTCTCTCCCTTCAACAATTTTTGAAATGCTTCAGAGGAGATGAAGATGCTACTGATGTAGTTTTGCTGGTTTTTAATACAGTTCTCAACTCCCTTGCTCACTTTATCGCTGATAATTCTTTGATGTCACTGATGGTTTACAATTAAAGTAGATTTATAAATAGCTCCCTCTCTTCCTTCATAACTGCTCCTCTTCACCCTCTGGAGAATTCTTGCTCAAACTCTCATCTTAAATCTGCCTTTTTGCCTAGGTCAAGTAGGATGAACTCTTGACCTTTGCAAATTCACAGAGGGTGGATTCAGTAGTAAGGGACTTACAACCAGACACGATTCCTATGAAACTTCCAGGGCTGCAGAATTACCACCCTGGAAGCAGTGCTGATGGCCTGGTGCTCTGTCAGTGTGAATGGGATTCTCACAGAGGGGTCAGTCACCTCGCACTCATAGCTGGCTCCTTCTGGTCAAGTGAGATTCCAGAAGAGAGAAGAAAAACAACAAAAGCAAAAACAAAAAACAGAAACAAAAAAACCCCAAAAAACAGAAACAAACAAAAAACCACAAACAAATAAAAAACCCCCCAAAACCCCAAAAAACAAAAAACCCCAAACCAACAAAAAAACAAACAAACAAACCTCAAAAAATCAAACCAAAACCAAAACCAAACCCAACCAAACAAAAAACCAAACAAAAAATCCCAACCCCCTGAAAAAAACAAATAAAACCCCATAAAAACCCAAAAAACCCAACAACCCCCAAAAAATCCCCAAACAAACAAACAAACAAATAAAAAATCCAAAAAAGAAATGAAACAAAAAACAAGAATAAAAACCCAAACCAAACAAAACTCAAAAAACCAAATCAAACAAAAAATATAATCATAAAATCAAACAACAAAATAAAAACAAATAAACAAACCAAAAACCAAACCAAAACAAACAAAACAAACAAACAAACTCCAAAAAAGCAAAAGGAAAAAGCTGTTTATTCCATCACAAGAAGAAAACTAAAACTAAAAAAAGAAAACTTTAAAAAAAAAGCCCAACCAATGTTAGTCACATAATCTTTGGAAAAAGGTTTATATAGGAGTATGAGCACATAATAGTAACACTCAGGGAAAATAAAGTATTTCCTTTAAAATAAATATATATAAAATAATCAGAAATCAGTCCTTATGACCTAAGTAAAAATGATTACATATGCACTGAAAATGGAGAAACAATCCAACACCAAAATCAAAAACTAAACCCTTCATCTAAAAGGTTTTCAAAAATTTCCTGGGTTTGGCTCCAAGAGAGTTAATTTTCTTTTTGGTGGCTGGTTCAGCTCTGTGTTTTGGATTCAGCAGCAGGATAATGTTGACACCACAGCGATGTTTTGGTTGTTGCTAAGTTGTGCTCACCCTAAATCAAGGATTTTCAGTGCCTCATGCTCTGCCAGTGAGCAGCTGCAAAAGGAGCTGGAGGGGAGCCTGGCCAGGACTGACCTGAGCTGGCCAAAGGTTGTTCCTTCCCATGGGACACCATGCCCAGGACTGATCTGAGCTGGCCAAAGGATGTTCCATCCCACAGGACACCATGCCTAGCACTGACCTGAGCTGGCCAAAGGATGTTCCATCCCATGGGACACCATGCCCAGGACACTGACCTGAGCTGGCCAAAGGATGTTCTTTCCAGCCCATGGGACATCATGCCCAGGGAATGGGTTTGGCAGCAATCACTGGGCGGGGAGGAACTCCATTGTGCATCACTTGTCTTTTTGGGTTTTATGGCACTCTCGTCCTCTCCTATTTATAATAACTATCTTTAATAATTATAATAATTATCATTACTATTATCTTTTATTTGTTTCAATTATTAAACTATTTTTATCCCAAACCATGACTTCCATTTTCTTTTCCAATTGTCCTCCCCAACGCATCAGAGAAGGGAAAGAGAGCGAGGGCCTGTGTTGTGCTTTGTTGCTAACTGGGATTAAACCTGGACCAAAATGTCTATAATGTGGTTTATCCACAGGACACCACTTCTTTCTGGGCTGATTTTCGGAGTTGCAACCCCACATTAATGGGTGTGAGCAGAGGCAAGCAGTGATCTAACAGACGTGTTACATGCCTGCTGTCAGCATCAAAGGCTGCAGTTCTGGAGACAGAAATTCCAGCTGGGACATTCCTGTGTCCTGTGTCACACAAATCAAGATGTTCCCGACACTTTGCTCTCTTATCCTCATCCAAACTTCCCATCCTGGAGTCACTTTGGTGTGAAAATCACACATAGTTCTTGGGCAGGGCCAAGGTGTCAGGAATGATTTCACTGCTTGGAACTTCCCAGGAAGTGAGATCCACACAGGGGCATTGGTTGAAATGGTGAATCTGTCTGGGAGGCAGATTTCTGCTTTTTTCTTACTGTTCATGGCGGGGAGGAGGGAAATGAGTGTTTCTTTGCGCTCATCAGGGCAAGACAATACATTTCACTGCTCATTTGTATTGTTCTTACACAAGGAATGCACACTCACACTGATCCCTGCACCTCATTGCTACCAGTCATATGATAAATAAGGAAATTTTTGAGCCTCCTTGCTCATCCTCTGGGAACCTACCAGATGAGGACTGCTGCTGCACAAGCTCTGCCCTCCCTACATCCTATACCACAAACTTCCCAGAAGTGAAGCAGATTTATAAGTGCTTTCCTGCTTCTGACAAGGCCTCTCGGATAAGTTTACAACTGGCCTTTGTTTGCAGTTGATTTCTTCCTGTAACAAGCCTCTCCCCAGCCTGGCATGGTCCTGATTTGGTAGTTGTGTGGCTGTCCTGACACAGCAAGAGGGGAATGAGAGAGGGAAATTACAACACTTCCCCTGTTCTGAGCAGAGAGCAAACGGGAAGCTCGATGACTTCTGCTGTTTCAGGAGTCAGTGGGTCACCCTTTCCATTTCCAGTGAGATGCTTCAGTCATTCTCAAGCTTCTTCTTTTTTTTTCTTTGCCAGGAACAAAGCTCAGAAACCATATAACCCTGCATTTTAACTTCTGCAGGCTTGGGATCAGCTGGGAGAAAATAAGGATGGAACAACCTTTATTACAATGAAAATATCAAGCCATTCACACAACTCGTTGATGTGGAAATGCCACAGTTCTACAAGAACTGTCCAGTTCTGTGAGCAAGAGGGACTGGAGAGCTGCAGAAAAGGTGGAAAGTGCTCCAAAAATTTGTGCTTTCTGTAGCCAATCTTTGACAGAATTGTCATGGTCCTTTTGGTCACAATTAGGTTGGGATCAAAGTCTTTGACACATTGGCTTTTACATTGAAGCATTCAAAATAATTGTTTTTTTGGTCACAATATACTTATAACCATATATATAAATTTTTTATGTGTATATATCTATATATATAATACTTATAACTTATAAACACTGCAACTTATAAGTTATAACACTTATAAACACTGCAACTCTACTATTAAGTAAAGCAGAGGCACCAGAATGAGCTCAGAGAAATGTGCAAGAATGGAGAAGCTGGGTAAGCAAGATCCAGAAGAAACCTTAAAGAACTGGGTGTGTGATTCCAGAGGGAAAGGAAGATTTGTGATTAACTGAGGATGGCTAAAATAGATGTTACATAAGAGACAAGCATCAGTTATTCCTTCTCATCATTATGGGATGGAGAAATGGGTTTACAAGGCAGCAGGGAGGAATCAGATCAAATATCAAGAAAAACATCACAACTACAAAAAAATCTTCATAACTTCAAGGAAAACCAGGCAGTGGACTTGGTTGCCAAGGGGAGGATGTGAATCACTGTCAGTGAAGATCTTTGTAGCTGAGCAGCCATCTGTTGCAGAATTAAATCTTCATTGTAGTGTTAGATTAGGGTTAAAATACTTAGTTATTGCTGTTATTGCAGTTAGAGCAAGCCTTGCATAACTGGTATTCATAATTATGGATAATCCTAGTGGAACCTGCATTTTCTTTTTTTTTTTTTGTTTCAGGTTTTATTTCTTTTATTTTTCCCTTTGTTATGCCCTGTGTCTATGAAGGATTGTGTTATAAAACAGTGGCTACATTTTGCTTTTCCTCCTGTTTATCCATTACAGGAAACCATCAAAATATTATGGGATAGGTGTGGAATATATCTCGTGGTTCTTCCAGTAAACTTCCAAAATCTGTTTGCATCCCAGGAAGCTGAATAAGGAATTTCTTGTAAGGAAAAGAGGTGCAGATATGCCTTAGTCTAAATGGTAGTGGGAAAAAAAAAAATCGTAGTGATCTGTCCCTTCTCTGTTTATCACAGAATTATTAAATTATATTAAAATTTGAAATTTGACTCTTCTTTTCTTCTCTGCTGCAAATATGGATGGTTTTTATCCTAACTCAGTGCTTTAGCTCAGGAAGATACAAACTTCTGGAGGGTTTAAGGAGCAAGCAAGAAGAGCAGTGATGAATTCTGATTTTCAAAGATAGCACTTAAGAGAGAGACAATAGGGAACTTTTGGAAAAAAAAACCAAATTTCTCATAGAGAAAGACCTTGAGTCATTGTAAACTCCTGCTAAATTATGGAGCTACTCAGGGATAAGATAAAATATGGCATTCAGACCATAGATATCCTGATCTGTCTGTAGATGCTGGAAAGGCTGAAACAGAGGCTTGGCTTATTGGGTTCATTTCATCTTTTGTCTTTCCACTGAGCCCTGGAGTTGATTTCAGGATTTCAAATATGCAGCCTTCCAAATCAAAATATTGCCTGATCTTTCTAGAAAAGCAGTTCAAACCTGTGCATGAAAAGACATTGAATCTGGTGGCTTGTTGGAAAAAAGTCATAATTTATTCTTTCCCCAAACTTGAAAATGTATCATAATCATCACAGTTGAACCATTTCCACACTCATCTATGCTTTTATTTGCATATCTTTCTTGCTGTTTTCCTTCAAAATCTCTTATTCCAGTTTTTCCTGAAGGCGAAAAATTTGAGCTGAGAACTATTTCTCTGGCCCTTAGGTTTGTAAAGAGAGAGCACTTCCATGTTATTATATCATTTCCTCAAATAAGGGTCTGTGTTGCAAGATAGAGGAGTTAATTATGGTTCTCTTTTCTCTTTAGTCACTCCTGAATCACCACGTTGTATAATTACTCAACTACTACTATGCAATCAAAATAATAATATGTTTCTTGCTTTCCTCTTCACTACTGTAACCAGTTCAACCAGAACCCTTACTTTTTGGCCCAGAATGTGAGAGTGTGAAACCATCTGCAGAATAACCACAGGCACGGGCTTATCTGTGGCCCACGGGCCACCAAGAGAGAAGAGTTGACTTAACTCATCTCATGCCACTCATAATTAACACCATGATCACCACTTGGGAGTCACTGACTTCATTACTGGGCTTTTTTTTTTCCTTCCAGTCTGAGCTCCCACTCTGGTGGGTGCTGTGTGAAGATGTCTGATAATTAGTGAGTCTCTAGAAATTCAGATCTCTGAGCAAGAGGCAGGTCACTGGCCTCACCCAAATTTTGACCCTTCTTCTGTCCATTTATTCTGGAAGCAGCATATCATAAGAGCTTTTAAATTAGTGTGATGGTCAACCTTATCTGGATGTAAGGTTCTCACCAAGCCACCCTATCACTTCCCTCCTCAGCAGGATAGGGAGGGAGGGAAGAAAATAAAATGGATAAATCTCACGGGTCAAGATAAAGCCTGTTCAATAAAGCAAAGGTCTCATGCAGAAGCAAAGAAAAACAAAAGATTTATTCTCTGCTTGGTGTCAGAAGGGGCTGGCTGCCCAGCCACTTCCTGGGAAGTAGGGCTTTAGTACACTTGGTGGCTACTCTGGAAGACAAACATTGTGATAACGAATTGTGATAAAAAGCCCCTTCTCTTAACTTTTATTGCTGAGAACGTGATATGGTGTGGAGCATCCCTCTGGTCAGGTGCTGGGTTGTGACTTCAATCCCTGTATGGACCATTCATTTTCAAAGCTGGATCATTTCCAGCTCAGAATGTCCTGTAAGTAAGGTTTGGATCAGTTGTTCTGACTGTGTCCTTCCCCAAGATCTTGCCCAAACCCTGCCTAGTGCTGAAAAAGAAATGTTAGAGAAAATCATAGAACCACGGAATGGTTTGGGTTAAATAGAGCTTAAATTTCATCTAATTCCAAGTCCTCTGCCATGGGCAGGGACACTTTCCACTATCCCAGAGTGCTCCAGGCCCTCTCCAGCCTGGCCCTGGATACTTCCAGGGATCCAGGGGCAGCCACAGCTTCTCTGGGCAGCCTCCCCACCCTCACAGGGACGAATTTTTACCTAAAATCTAAACCAAGTTTCCCTCTGTCAGTTTGAAGCCATTTCCCCTTGGCCTGTCACTCCAACCTCTTGTAAACAATCTCTCTTCGTCTTTCTTGCAGGCTCTCTTCAGCTACTGAAAGGCCACAATGAGGTCACCCCAAATCCTTCTATTTTCCAGGCTGAACAATCCCAGTTCTCTCAGCATTTCCTCCCAGCAGAGCTGCTTCATCCCTCTCATCACCCCAGTGCCTCCCCTGGACTCTCTCCTCTGCAGTAGCCAAAATGCTCTTGTGTTCCCAACACCTTTCTAGCCACGAACACACAGCTCATCTGCTCAGTGGAAAACTAATTCCCCCTCAGCCAGGCCCAGCAGAGTCAGAGACAAGGTCCAGACTGAAATCTGGACATTTTTTTTTATTTTTTTTTTAGCACTTAAACATACGGGTGCAGAGGGAGAAATTTCTGACCTAGGCACTCAGTGTCCTTGTCCTGACATGACACCTGTGGACATTTGAGAAATGCCAGGGTGTTGAAGACACCCATGTTGATGGATTCAGGGAACACCTGTGCTATTCCTGACCAGCTGGAAGCCAAGCAGGATGAACCAGACCAGCTCAAATATCATTGACCACCACATATGTTCAGGTAACTGAATCCTGCCCCAGATGTCAGGATGCACGTTGAAACCCACAAGGACCTTTTCAATGTGTCAGGAGGCAATTTTCCTTTAGGAAGGTAAAAAATAGTCACAGCCAAAAGAGAGATATTCAGCCATCCTTTAAAGGTCTCATCACATTGCTGCTCACCCCAGGTCACTAGATGGCTTCCCTCTGTGTTCCTGCATTAAAAAGAATTGTATTTGTTAATGGGCAGCACAGAGAATGAAGCAGAACCAGAGAGTCCTGACTTTTCCAGCATCCATGGTTAATCAATTACATTTTTGAATGCATAGTACTCAGGTTTTGCCATTAGTCAGGGAGGAATAAAAGACCAAAAAAGCCTCTGTGGTGTCTGTCATCAGTCCACTTTTTCTCAACCTCTCCCATGATTATGATGTTCAGGGATTTACTGATTGTCTTAACCTTTGGCCAGTGATACAATCAAAAGAACAGCCAGTGCCCTTCCCAAAGTAAAATTTGGCAGTGCAATGGCTCGAAGGAAATAAACTTAATTGTGTAAAAGAACAGGGTTATAATTCAAGTAAAGAAATTGCTATCCACCTGCTTAATCAAATACAAATGTTCCTTCCTGAGGGAATTTTGCTTAGTTCCTGGCCAGGTTAGCAACAGTTTGTTAGAGAACAGCTAGAAAAAAAATACCTTAGTCCTACTCTATTAAATGAAAAGATAAACGCACCTATTGACTGCTTCAGTGGGTCTCTTTAGTTTATTTTTAATGTTCTAGCACTATCTGTGATTTTCTGTGTGGTGTATCAAGAACACATGGGTTTGCTCCTTACTGAGAGCATGGCAAACATTCCTATTTCCACTGACAAAGATCTTTTTTTTTGCCAGGAATTGCTTCATTAAAATAGAAAAAATAATATCTCTTTTATATCTTATTCCTACTCATTCCTTCAGTAAAAAATATTTCATGATTTTGCAAGGTTTGGAACATTTGCACAATGGAGCTCATACTGAAGTTCATCTCAGAGACATGAGGGGTAGTGACAGTTTCAATCTGTTTTTGTTTTCTAGAAAATTTTTGTTTTCTAGAAAAAAAAGGGCAGAAAATTTGTCTTCTCTCTCATTAGTTTCTGAATTAAAAAAAAAAAAAAAGTAGAAGAATTAAATCTGTTTTTCCTACCAGTTTGACTAGGAAATGAATTCCTGGTTATGGAAGAGAAAATATGACACTTTTATAAACAGTTTTCTCCTCTCAAATTCTACTCTCTTTGCCCACCCCTAAAGACAACTCTGTTGGCAGAGCACTTCAAGGACCAATTTTCTGTGACTGATAGAATTCAAACAGAATGCAGGAAAACAGCTTGAAAAGACTTCAAGACATCAACCAAGCCATTGTCCAGCCCCAAGGCAGTCTAAGGCATCACTCCCATGGTGTTTGTCTGACCTTTTTCAAAACCCATCCAATGACTGAGATTCTACATTTTCTTCTCTCCATTTATTAGAGGCTTTAACAATTTTTACTGACATAAAGATTTTTCTGGACATCCCATCCACAATTTTCCTCTTGCATCTTTAGCCAGTCTCTTTTTGCCCAATCTGACACAGCAAAATTATTCCTGTTTCCTTCCCAAAAGTTTTTTTAAAATACAAGACGTGACATGTCACTGTGGTGTAGTGGAAGGTGTCCCTGCCCACAGCAGGAGGTTGGAACTGGATGATCTTTAATGTCCCTTCCAACCCAAACCATTCCATGATCCTGTGATTCTATGACTTATCCATTTCATCTTCTCTTTTGGAAAAACCATTGCTTTCCTTCCGACCTTTCCCCTTACTCTGCATTTTCCTGGCCTCTCCTCAAACTCTCTGCTTGCCTCTGGGTTATTTCCAGCAAGATCCAAACCTTTCTTGAAAAATACTTCCTAAAAAGGCTTTATCTTAGACTGGTCAAGTTACTCTGGCAGTTTGACTGCTTGCCACCGTTAAGTATTGCTTTATGCAGGAAATAATTGATTCCCTCATTTATACACCAAATAATTTTGCCCTTTCTCCAGTACTGTGACCATCATTTACTCACCTTGTGTAGCCATCTCAACCCTTTGGTGCTTTCTTGGAGGACTGTTGATTTTTGCAGCTGTTTCCATCATATTTTGTCCTGAAATTATTAATGTAGAAAGTGAATTACTTTCCTTCTCTGATGTAAGGCACTGGTTGAGTATGATCATCAGATAATGAGGAATTATGAATTTAAGGACCGTTTTTAGAACTTGCAAGGTCCTAATGAGCAACTAATTAAGAGAAAAACCAAGAGAGAGATATGTTTTAGACCACACAGAAATCATCTTCCCATATTTCTGCATCCAAAATCTTCTGGGTGTTTTTTTTACCCCCTTAAGAGAAATGTTAAATGCAGCACTCCAACAGCAAAGTTGTGTGTCTGGAAGCATCACCTGATGGGCACCTGCCCTCTCCTAAAACTGGCCCCACTCCCCTACCAGGGGCTGTCTTCTCTCTTCAACTGCCAGCATTTATGAGATGCCCTGGGGAACTGATTCTTCTGGGGGAAAAAAATGTTTATTTCTAGCCTGGATCAGCTCCCTGCTCCAGTTCCCTGCAATGCCCACAAATAGCTGTGGCAGGGAGGAAGCAGCCTGAAAGAAGTTGAAATGGGAGAGGAAAGAAGAGCTGAAGCGCTGTGTGGTCAAGTAGCCGTGCCATAGCCTTGCTGCCAAGCTAAAAAAATTATCCCAGTGGAAATGAAATCAGTCAAGCTTGCTGGTACAGGCCCCAGTATTCTAGTGCTTAAACAGGTTTCATTTCACATTGTGCTGTTTAAGCAGCTTTAGTTGAAATCCATCAGCCCATTTCATACGTTATGTCAGCAAACTGGGCAAAATGATTAACCTCTTACATTGCAAGGAGAAATTAATTTGACGGCATAATTATTGACTCTGAATATGTTTCAGTCTTAAAAAATGAGAATTTGGGGGCTCATTTATAAAGCTTCTCTAAGCTCTGGGTTGTGTAAAGTTTTGAACATTCCCTTTTCTCCTCGGAAACGAAACATTCATCCGTCACGTCTGCACAATAAAACCGCCTATTCTTGGAGCTGTGGTTAAATGACTTAGGCCCAGCCTTCCTCCTCCCCTCCCTCCCCTCCCACACCTTCCCTCTAAATTTCAATAGTATTAAAGAACCCTCATGGCAATAAGAGACTCTGTGAGGCAACGGTAGAGACTGAAATTTCCTTTTAATTCTCTGTAGATTTGCTCCCAGTATTGCAACTTTCACCACAGCAGTCTGTGCCCATCAGGGTGACCTTGGTAGCCCACAGAAGCATTCCTACCTCCATTTTCACTTTGGACACTGCTGGTTGTATGAATGACTTCAAGAAAAATGCCACCAGCAGATTTTTTTTCCCAGTGTTGAGTTCTAATACCTTTTTTAGGGCATGTTTCTTGGGAAATATGGAGCTGCAGCAATGTCATCTCAGAAGCTATAACTATTTAACTCAAATTGTTTGCTTTTAGCTTTAGAAGATCCATGGGGTTTATATGTTAATGAAGTAAGTTGTTACTGCTGTTTTCAAACAGTTAAATTGTGAAATAATAATTTAGAGTGTTAAGGTTTCCTCCATCTTTTCATCATCATAAGAAAACTAAAATCCTGAATCACGGACTGGTTTAGATTGAGAGGAACCTTAAAGACCACCCAGTTCCAACCCCTTGCCATGGACAGGGACACCTTCCACTATCTCAGGTGTCTCCAAGCTTTGTCCAACCTGACCTTGAATGTTTCAACTGCAGATTAATCCATGTGTAAATGTCTTTGTAAGTATAAGAGTTCCTCCAGAGAAGTTGTGAAAACCTCATTCCAGGAAGCATTGAAGTCCAGCCTAGATGGGGCTTGGAGCAACCTGGTGTTGTGGAAGGTTGGGACCAGATGATTTTAAGGTCTCTTCCAGTCTAAAGCATTCTGTGATTCCATGATAATGGAGGGGTCTTGTAGAGGGAGAAGAAGTGGCAGAAAAAAAACCCAAAAGGTTTCTATAAGTTTTAGGATTCTACATGTAGGGACAAGAATGCAGGAACAGGGATGGCAGGGCTGGGAGGATGCAACAAATTGTTGTGAAATCATCCAGTATTTTATAAACTATGCAAACTTTTAACAAAAACTAAAACCATTCCACAAAAAGCTGCAAGAGAGTCCTTGAGGGAGTCGTGGCAATGTCAGGTTTTCACCTTTGGGGAGAAAAGGAGCTCCTTTTACTGCATATCCAGCATCTCCTCTGCAGCTCTGCCATCCTGAAGGTGATCTGCCACCTCTAGAGAACTTGGCAGAGGAGCTGCTGGAGCAGGGAGTGTGCTGATGGTGGAGGGGATGAGTGGAGAGAAGATGTAGTAATTACTGATCTACTACGTGCCTGCCTCTGCTCAGGAGGAGTGTGGGAGCAGGCTTGCAGAGGTGGTGGTAATTCAAGGACTGGTAGGAAGTGAGAAGTTTGTGCCTGTGGAAAACTGGTCCTTCAGATGTGCTTTTATGGTGAAACTAAGCAGCTCGAAGTTCTGTTGGTTATTGTGGAAACATTTTTGGTTTAAATGTAAAAAAAAAAAAGTCATTTTAATGAAATAATAATAATAAAAAAGACTCATAAGCCCATTATTTTCTTTTAGAAGTGTCTTTCTCCTTAACCACAAACAGCTGGAAATTTGCACACAACAGCGACAGTAGGAAGGAACTCATTTTAATGGAATGTCTGCGCTGCTGAGTGGCAGAATTAGGCTGAAAATACTGAAAATACAGAAAAAACAGGTTTTGCAAAATGATCCATGGTGATCAGAGTTCCTATATGGTAGATTTCAGCATAAAAACTCTCCATACCAATATTCATTCTGCCTGAAAAATAAAAACCTTTTGAGATATCTCACACTAGGCTTTTTCTGTGTTCCCTCCTAGGATGAAAAGTGGCAGGCAATGCCTTCTGTGGTTTTTATAGGCATGACTTCAACAGCATTGAATAAACACACGGAGTGGTTCAGATGTGGTGGCTAAAATGGAAAATTCTAATGTGGACACCAGAAGCTTAGTCAGAGGCCACTTATTTTTTCTAATACATGGAGAAAAAAGTGCATCTCTGTGGAATAGGAGATGTTGCTCCTCTGGATTGGGTCTGTTTATGATCCTTTTTCAAACACTGATTGAAATGTCTATGGGGTGCATGGTCAGCAGACAATCTGTGGGACAGACAAAAGGTTATTAACCTTAAAGCACTGAAACATTGAAAGAAACCTGATGGATGCTTAGTCCAAATTTTTTTTTCTAAAGTCTGTAATGTCTTTGGGAAGGAGAGGAGGGAGGATGTGTCCAAATTCTGGCATGAGCTTGTGATGACAGCACTGGTCAAGGTGGTTTTATAAGATTCTCAAGGGTTATATCAATATTAAATGTTTATAAGACAGCCAAAACTCCCTGCTGTAGTTGTTACTAATGAGAGGATTTTGAATTCAGGACAATCGGAATATTTACACTCTCCCTAAGTGGGAATACCAGGTAGTCAGCAAAATGCAGGTAAGAACTGAATATTGTCACCAAACATTTTTTGGAAGGTATGTGTGATGGTGAATTAAAGCTTGGTAGGTTTAATTTCTCTTACCAGCTATTTTTTTCATAACTTTACTGACTGAAAAAGTAGATTTAACATTATGGGCTGATATTTTTCCATGTTACACCTCTGCAGGGAAATCTTGCAGTTCTTAAGATCCTGTAGCTTCTGAAATGAGTTTAGGAAAAAGTATGAGATTGGCCCATTATAAATACATTTACAAGTGTTCATTTACGAGTCTAGAGCTTCATCCTCTGGAATGAGCTGATTAAAACTGACAGGAACACAGCTCTAATTTTGTTTTAGACAGGCCTTTGAAAGTTTGCATAATTAAGGAAAGTATAAGGCTTTAGGGGAAAATGAAATAAATCCTTAAGCACACACTGCAAGGAAATCTTGCCCACTTCAGCTCTCCAAAGACACTTTCTTGCACTGGATATGCTTGGTTCCCTCCCAGACTCAACCTACAGCCAAGTCCTGGAGACTTCAATCCCACAGATATTACCAAATGTAGGTACAATTCAGTTTCTCACAGCTGTGGTGACTCTGGGAGGTGAGAGGCTTCTTTCCAGGCTCTCAGCATTCCCACAATCTGTGTAGAGAAGCAGACAGAAGACACTTGAGATAGCTGAAGAAAGATGAAAGGGTTGATGGACAAAGAGCAGTGCCAGAGGTGGAAACAGGGTTGTAGGATGGACCATTGTGGGAAGTTGGGAGCTGGGGTTTATAAATCACTTTAAGGAAGGGCATGGTATGAGACTAGAAGAGCAGAGCACAATATTTGAAAGGGATTTCATATCAGATGATCTTGCAATGTGGACTTTTGCCTAATGTTGATGGGAAATTTGAAGTCCTTCAAGATGGTACAAGCTGACAGAAAAATGAAAGAAATTTTCCTTTAGCTCTGAGAGAGAATGGGTATTTCTGGAGTGGGATTCACCTGGTCTGCCTTGAAGCTCAGGATGAGATGAATGAGATGAATGTTTGTATTTCTGGACTTTGACTAGAGGACTTGACTCATTGACATTCAGACACTGAACTTTCAGAAGTCTGAGGAAAACTGGGAAGAATCTTCTGTGAATTTGCCTTCAACTCAATGCCCAAACAGTTACACAGCAAAATTTGTGTTCACGTGCCTGTCAGTAGGCTTTGATTTTGCATTTTAAAGTGTAGCACTGTGGTCATTGCACTCTATAAAAACACCCAGATAGATTGGACCCACACTAAGAAAAAGGTTTCATTATAAAAAATTGACAATAACTGTTAGGAGAGTGCTTCTCTTATGCCAATTATGTTGATTTAATACAGGATTAGTAACATTTGGAGCTGTCCATTCCCCTAAAACCATTTTGTGTTAAAAGAAAGAAATTAGTCTTGCCAGGAGAGTAGAGAATTCCCATAATCTTGGCATCAATCACTCAATTCATCCAGTCCAGTCTTTGTGCAAAGTCAAAAAGTTGCAAAGCTTCGACACAGCACGGAGAATTGTTAATATTTATCTCCCACTTCACATCCCTGTTACGTCACCTCTGTGCAAAAAGATAAATGCTTCAAATCAGCACCTGAGAGGAGAAGGAGAAGTCAAAAAGCAGGTGAAAGATGCTAAGAGAGGCTGAAGAAGTGAGGTCTGGCTCTTGCTTCGGAACATGAACTCCTATTCTTTATACCACTGTGCTCTGCACACCCTGGGTCTGGCAGTGCTTGTAAGTAATTGCATGAAAAAAAAAAAAGCTTTTACTTCATTGTGTTTCAATAATTGTTCATTTGCTTGTGGAAGCAGATGGTCATATACAGCTTTATTTTTAAATTTTTTTTAGTCTCTTTTCTCTCTGTTTGCTTTGGATTCCAGCTAAAAAAGGCAAAATGCAATGAAAAGTGTGAACAGCAGCAGAAGGGACCCACGTTGTAGGGTCTTTATATCAGTTTATTTCTCTACTTTCTTATGACACACTCAGTAAAGAGAAACACGTAATTGGCAGAAACCCTTATTTTGTGTGTGTGGGCTTTGAAAGACAGTGACAAAGAAGAAAAAACTGGAGGAGGGCTGTTACACCAGAGAAGCTGAGTTTTGATAGAGTTTTCTTTCACTTTAGATTATGCAGGTTTTTTGTTACAATTTCATCTGCCTTGGTGGTAGCACTGATATTATTTGGCACGTGGGCAGCTGAGATGCTGCAGGTAACAAAAGAGTGGAACTAGCAGGGATGTTTAGGGCAGATTTAGAAAGATCCAAAGCCATTAAAAAGCTTGGAGTTCTTGGTGATATCTCATTTTGGACAGAGATTGGCAAAGCAAGATCCAGGATCACACCAGGATCAGGAAAGGTTTGTGCAAATTTGGGGCAGGATATTAACTTTGCTTTTGAGAAAAATCACACTTTCAGCATCTTCCTTTTGTCATGCCTCCTCTATATCCTTTCTTCTTTCCTGGGAATCTCTTCCCTGAAGGGACATTTCATGAGGGGGGGAACAGCAGCTTGTTTTGGTTTTTTTTCTCTTCAAAACAAACTACTGTGAAATAACTGAAGAGACTTTTTACTGATGCGAAACGAGATATTCCTTTGTACCACCTGTGTGACAAACCCACTTCTCTGTAGTAGGAGTAGATAAGTGTGATTGCTCTTAAGTAGAATATCAAGATTCAGTGCTAATGGTTAAAAATATGACTGGAGGACTCTGTAAGAACCTGCCTCATTTACCCAAGAGAAACAGAATTTTCTTCTGCAAAGCTGTGTTGGTTGCTATACTATCATCTACTGATCAAAACCAAGTCTGTGTGCTAGTGTATATTGAAAATCTCCTAGCATGTGTTACATGTTAGAGGATAGGTAAACAGCCCTCATTTGAGTATAAAATGGTGGAAAAGCAGCCCTCTCTTCTTGTTGTTGGTGTAATTTGTTCATGTTCTTTCTCTGGAAAACATGAACTCAACTCCTGGAGAGGTTTGAAATGCTTAAGAGGCTGACTGTCCTCTCAAACTGGGGAGGTAGTTTAGTGCTTTGAGGTGATAAATATACCTAAAACACAGGAGTGGAATCAATCTTTTTAGTTGATTTAACCTGAATTTCTGTCATATCAGATGTGGCACTCAGGGTCTGCTCAGGCAGTGGTTAGTGCTGACTTTAAAATAAACTGTGACAGCCTCTCCTAAGGTCGGTTCTTCTTGAAGGAAGAGGCAACAATTTAAATACCTGGTACTTGATCAGTCTCATCTTTTCATTTGAGATGCATGTGCTAAATAAAGTGTTCTTGCAATCTGGAGACTTAGAAACTAAAAGGGGAATAAAAAAGCTTTCCTGGACTTTCCTAGACTGGTGAATGAGCCAAACAAGCACTGTCCTTGCCATGAACATTTCAGAGAGCAAAGAGAGTTTTTACAGGCAAAATCTAGCAATCCTTTTTGCCAGGAGAAATAATTTAAAATACTGCAAAAAGGGTGCATTTCCTCCTACTGAGGTTTTTCTGGGCACAGTTCACTGAACCAAGAGAATGTTGTAAAAGAGATTTTCAGTAAATGGTTTGACTGTTTTTTCTACTGACTAATAAAGCTGCTCCTTGCAATAGCTGTCATACACCGTGGTTAAGGAGTTTTCCTGCAGTCATTGTCCAGGAGGAGTACAAGGGGGGAAGGGATATATGTTGACATGAAAAGAAGCATACAGACAGCAAAGCTTTTCAAGGCAAATGCCAATTTTCTGTAATTCCGCCTGACATTGAATTTCTTAGTGAAGAGATATGGAGGGTTTCCCTAGACCCCCTGGTTTTACTGATCCAGATGACATCCCTGGGCCATCCCCCACGTCAGACCTCCACCTCCTGGGGCAAGGCAATGTCTGTGCTCTACTCCATCCTTCCACAGTTACCCTCCTCTCACACACACCAAACTTCATTCAGCCTGCAGAAGGACCCCTGCTTTTCACTGCTGCCTTGAACTGAGCCATAGAACTGCTGTCTGCAAATTTGGCAGGAAAACCACATCCTCCTAAAAGTGCAGTAAATGGGAAGCAGATGATCTTGCAGGGCATACATGTGGAGATAATGACATTTTTAACTACCAGGGCCCAAACCCCAGAAAAACAAATGCTCTGTAATTAATCCAGTGCTCTCCAGCAGCCTGAGAGCCTTCAAATTTTTGGTCAAGATGCAGTTCAAATGCTCTGCAGGCCAATATGAGACATCGACATTAACATGGAGGGGAAACACCAGCTTATTGGAAAGGATACAATCTGTCCTCTGAATGAACTGAAAGCCAGAGAGTTATTTTCCAAATTCCCTGAATATTAATCTTCTCTGGGTGGAAGAAAATTGAGCCATATGCCAGCCACCTGTTCACCATGCAAATCTCATCCTGGGTTTATTTTCTGTTTTGTCTCCATGTTTTTATGTCTATATTCACACATGCAGAGCACACCAGCACCAGTGGCCAGGGCATAGAGCTAAAAGTCAGAATATCTGATCACACCTGATCTTTTGGGACTGAGAACAGTAGTTAAGGCTGGAAAAGGCACATATTTTTTAATTTGTGTGAAATATTCCTGTTCACTCCTGCCCAGTGGGCGCCTCCTCAGCAGTTTGGGTGCAACAGCCTGGGCACACTTTGTCCTTTGCTGCCCAAAGTTCTCTGGATGCCTTCAGATCCTTCTGTGGTTCCCATATAAGTCTAAATAAAATCTAAACAACTGAATGTTTCCTGCTATTAAAACCCTGGGTGTCACTTTTTTGCTTTACACCATCGTACCAAACCAACAAATGCTTTGGTGCAGAGAGCTTTTTTTCCCCAACGAAGGAGTTTTGCCTCCCACCCTGCATAAAGAAAGGCAGATGGCAGAAGGGAGAGAACAGATCCACTACTTTTGGAATGAAGAGCTCTTTCAGGAGACAGTTTTGCAGCAATTGTCTGTGATTTCATGATGATGTTTCTTTGGAGGTTTGCAGGGGTTTGTCTGTGCCCAGGTTCTGCAGCATTTCCTGCAGTACTGAGCCCTTCACTGACAGGAAAATGAGCCTGACCAGGTGCAGTGTGTCTTTCTGGGGCCTGACTTAACAAGGTCTAGCTAAAGTTAGGGTGTAAACAAATCCTTCACTCAAACTCAGGCCCTAGCAAAGAGATCTTGAATGTAGCCAGAGGAATTTATAAACTTTCCAGTACAGAGTTGTAACTACCAGCCTGTGCAGAGACGGTGGCAACCTTTGGATGGAATCACTGTTCTGTGTCCTTAAACCAGCCTTGTTAGATGTAAAATTTGGTCTGGACTTAATGCCTGATGAGATCCCATCCAACCCCTTCTAACTGATCCCCCAAAACTCTTTTCCTTGTAGGTTGCTGGAAATGTCCACCCAGAGTGTGATTTTGTGGTAGAGCTGAAGAAAAAGGAGGCTGAATGTCTGGAGGCCCCACAAGAGCAAGGAAATGCAACATCACCAGGTATCCATCCATGTGTGAGGGATGAAGGAAGGGAGAGAGAAGAGACCAGAGTCAGGACATGGCCAGGCTACCAAAGCACAGGAGGGTTTTATTTATGGTCCCACGTGCCGTTGTCTTGTCAGCTCTTCTTCCTTCTACTTCTTCCCATTCCTTCCCATTATTTTCTTTTTTCCACAGTCGTTCACATTCTAATATGGACAGTCAATTTATCAGAGTGAATCCTGGTGCCCTTGTCCAATTCCTTGGCATCATGCTTGCTGGTTGGTGAGGGTGTGTTAATCTTTAAAAATAGGGCAACCCCTGAACAATTACAGCGATCTGATCTTTCTTCCAGCAGCACTTTTCATTTATTGCATTCTTTCTGAAAACTCACCTCAGTCTAACACAGGGGTCTAACTAAAGCAGATTAAATAGCACGCTGAGGGTGTTTATTTCTCATAATAAAAACTGTGGCTAAACTATTTTTATAAGATATGGAAGGGGTGGAGTGGCAAAGTTTAAAAAGGTTTGGGGTTTTATTTTGCTCAAATGTAACCATGCTTAAAAATACATTTTGCTTTCTGTCTGAGGCTGCAAGAGAACTTGGGACAAATTGCTGTGCTGGCCAGAGGCAGATGCTGGAGAGATTCTTGCCTTACCATGTCCAAACATCCTCTTTCACTTCATGAAGGAGCCAGGTGACGTCCTACCATGGTTACTCCTGTTGCATGTCTGGCAAGATCATTTCTAAAAAGGGAGGATGAAGACAGAGCATTTCATGTTCCCATGAGTTAGATCAGAGAAGTACTGCAAAAATTTTAGGAGGATCTGAGGGACCTTAGCCATTTTTCTCATATTTTAAGGGTTATCCAGAATTGGATTTGATTTCTGTAGTCTCTGATGAGGCCCTGGATCAAAAATATACTGAAATAAAGGAACAATTCCATTGGTTTCCATGTGCTTTGGGATCAGTTTGTTGTGTGAGTTTCCTATAAAGCTCATCTGGAAGCTGCCTAGGTCAGAACTTAAGCTTGGGGTTTCTTGAGATTTATGCTGTGATTTGTGTGGGGTGAAATGAAAGGCAGAGGAATGAACAACGTGATTGTTCCTTAAGACCAAGGTTGGAGATACAAAGCAGAATTTAGGCCTTGGAGCAGCACATGTGTTGCAAAACTGCAAACAAATGCCTTTGTGTCTGCTTCATCTCTGGGTGAGCAAGGGCAGAGCCCACGAGGAGCAAACCAGCTTCCAGGAAAGACCTGGAGTTGGCAGCTCCATAAGAAAAAGAAACTGCAAAGCCCAACCTCTGCCACGTCCAACACATGCTAGTTATAAATGAGGGATAAGGAAAATCCCTTTCATCTGTGCAGATTCATTTCCTGCCCTGGGATTCTCGACTTCTCCTTCATCTGACTCATAAATCTTTTTTATGGAAGCCTGCTGTCCTCGTGGAAGGGGCTGCTTATCCCAGCTTCTGATCTGCTGGGGCAGAGCAAGCCCCAGGGGAGGTGGGAATGAGAAGGGACATGGTAGAAGGGTGAGTGCTGTGCAGAGCAGAAATTTGTGGAGCAGTGCTTCCCAATCTTCTCCAATGTGCCTGTTATAATTCCTTCCTTAGTCCTTCCCACCACTCCCCCGTCACCTTTGTTCTCCTCCTTCTTCCCATTGTTTGGCTATAAATAAAATACAAAGTTTTCTATCTGATGACCTGAATGTGCACAGGAAAGTTGTCCAACCAACTCTGTGAGATGCTAATGATCCTCTTCTCCTGCTACAGCTTTGTGCCAGCCAGAGGTCTTCTGGCTTTTATTTTACATATTATCTGACCCTTGATTGAGAAAATGAAACACTTATTTTTCAGCTGGGATGATAAAAAGAAACTGCACAAAAAGGGGCTGGTCTGACCCATTCCCTCCCTATCATGTGGCATGTCCAGTAGAAGATGAGATTCCTCTTGAAGAAGTAAGTTTAATTACATAAATATATGTGAGTTGTGTGCTGATGTTATAGTATTCTTTTCTTTTCCTGAAGGTCACTGCAGAGGGAAACTCAGAAGAAGCTATAATTTTTTTCTAAATATGGAATATAATTCCAATTTTTATTCTGGCCACCTATTTTGCAAAATAACTAAGAATGTTTTATTATTAAGGTGTAACAATAATAAAGGCAGCTGGAACATTTCAGTAATATCAGTCAGCAAGAAGAATCTGTAGCATCACAGCATCTGTACAGAAAATGTGCTATTAAAAGACCAGTGTTCCAAATTTAGCAATATCTAAGGACAAGAGGGGTTTTGGGTATCTCATCCTGCATGAAATGTCTAATTCAACAACGAAAAAAAAATCCCCAAATCTCTGTAATCTCTGTAATGCAGACCAGAATTTGACATATTTCTTCGGCCAGATTTTCACTGTTGGTAGTATCTCAAGGTTACATGCACAGGGACAATACAGTGTTTGACCCCTAATTAATAAGGATAAAAAAATGGTTCCTATCACCATGGGAAGACTTTGCACAGGGTGCCCAGAGAAGATGTGGCTGCCCCTGGATCCCTGGAAGTGTTCAAGACCAGGCTGGAGCAGCCTGGGACAGTGGAAATTGTCCCAGCCCATGGCAGGGGTGGGCTGGATGTTCTTTAAGATCCCTTCCAACCCATTCTCTGATGATTCTGTTATTTCAACCAGAGGAAACTCCTCAGTTGTAGGTTTATCCACTTAGGGAGCTGATTATTTTCTGTTTTACACATCTGATTTCTTGCCAGCTATGGTCAGCCTAGCACAGTTTTGATGTTTCTCATGGAGTGGTGCATCCAGACTTCCTGGCAAGCTTTGGAGCTCTGAGGCACTTCTGGGAGCTCTGGCTGGAATTGTGCATAGGCAGGGATTTGGGTAATTATATACCACTCACAGTTCATCCACTCGACAAAAAAACCCAAACAAACCATTATGCCTGGTTTCCACCCCATTTAACTTCATCAATCTCAAAAAATACTGGGAAAATCAGAACTAATGTCTTCACCATGGATCTGTATTAGTGCTTTGGTCAGGACCAGGTGGGAATTTTCCAGGAATATCTCTTGGCTGTCCCCACTTACTGCATTCACTCTGAGGGATGCTCTCAGAAAGGATAATCTGGTTTCTTATGGATAAAACTGAACTGGAAAGCAAATTCAGGGTGCACCAACTGTGCTCTGAGCAGCAGTAACAGTTCAGGCCATAGGATTAGACTGTGGATAATCATACATCTGCACTCATGGATGCAAAGTCCTTGAAACAAAAGGTTTCACTCTACTAATCCAGGAACTGGAAGTAGATAATATTTAAGGTCCCTTCCAACCCAAACCAGTCAAGGATTTATGATTCTATGACCTGCTCTTTCTAAGGCAAGTGTAGTAATTGATCCTTTTTGGTGGTCACAGAAACCAATAAGGTCTCCTTTTCCAAAGACTTGAAATGCCTTCTGAGAGTGTTTTCCTTAATTAACTATAAAAGAAAAAGGATGAGAAAAAGCAGGATTGTATCAATAATTAAACAGATCAGCCCTGTGGCTAGGTTCTTCTCGTTCCACTCCAAACTCATATTTAGGCAGCTAATTTTTAAGCACCAAAATAAATTAAATAAACCCTTCTCAATGTCAGTCTTATAGTGCCTAAAGTTCCACTTAAGGCTCAAAATGAGCATCTCCCCTTCCCCAAGTGAACTATAGGAATGCACTGCACAGCTATGCAGATTTTAGATTATAAAAGCACTGAAAAGGGACCCCAGAGGCAGACCATGTTAGACTGGAGTTAGATTTGCAGCCTGGAGCTCGTTCATTCTGCTTTCTGCTTTGATCTGTGAGAGTCAAAATAAACATATCCTCACTCAGGGATGGTGTCTGATAGAGGAGCCACTTAAATTGAAATGGATTTTTGACTGGCATTCCAACTGAGCAGCAGTTGAGTTTGGCAGCAAGAAAAACAGAGGAAAGAAACAATCCCCCCCAAAAAACAACCCACCACAACACAATAAAAATTGAAAGGAGGAATAGATGGCAAAAATGGAAGGAAGGAAGTAGAGAGTAGGAAAGTGGAGAAAAATAGAGAGAGGCTGACAGAATTCTGTGTTCATCATGCTTCCAGCAGCATTGTCCTGCTACTGCTGGGGAGAAAATGTGGTATAAAATACAGCATTTATAAGAATTGCATAAGATTTTTAACAATGCCTTTTTGAAAGACTGGTGCTGGGTTTTATGTTTTTATGAATGAACTTCAAACTACCCTGATCAACAGATGTTTCAGCATCAGATTGGGCTGTATCCACACAGCTATGGAATGGGACTGCACAAAAGAAACACAATGAGTGATTTAAGTCGAATTTTGCTGTGGGATTTGAAGAGAGGAGGAAAAAAGGCAGTCAGGGATGTCAACAGAACACATGCACCAAACAAAGCAAAACTGACAGAATCAGTAAAAAAGCTGTCATTTAACAGCAACTTGTGTGACAAATCACTCTCTTCTTTTACAGCAATCCTACTTTTCTGCTATTAAGATCATCTACACTGTGGGATACAGCGTGTCCATCACCTCCCTCATCATTGCTGTGACAGTTCTTGTTGCATTCAGGTAAAGGCGTCCTCTAACCTCGATTCTTTCCACAGTTCCTGACTTCTTATACTGCAGAAGACAACATTAGACTTAACCAAATAATATAAACAGAAATTCAGGTGAATGAAAATACAAACTTCCAGCCATGTTGGTTAAATAGTATGAAACCGAAGCTGGAAATTAAAAGGCATCAGAGAGAGCAAGGAATGAGACTCAGATCGGGGAAATAAATCTTGGCTGTCTCTTGGAAAAACTCAGCAACTCACTTTGATCCTGAAGAACCAACAGAAAAATTTACTTGCTTTAGGTTGAAATGAAGATTTTCTTCATAAACTATGTGTGCCTGCCTGTTATGGCTCCAGGGAATTTTAAATAAGAAAATGCACAAAGGACTAGATTCAGATTGTATAGTTTACTATTGAAAAATTTACCCCTAAAGACATGTTTTAAAGTTAGTCTCAGAATCTGGCCACATTTGGTGAGAATTCTTTCTTACTGAGTTATCTATCCATTAAGTATTTTCAGGCCTAGTTTAGAGCATTTAAAGTATTTTATCATTTAATGTAGATTTAATGTTTGCCAGCACGTGGGATTTATTTCATTAATCTTTGTTTATTTCTTGCATTTTTGTGAAACAAAAAAAAAAAAGAAAAGAAAAAAAAAGGGTAAGAGTTTTATTATTATGCTGTGAGAATCAGGGTTCTCTAGGGAAAGTTTCTTGACCTCTGCTGGTTCCTAGTTCATGTCTGGAAGCCTCCAGATATGTTTATTGACATCCACTCTGACCTCAGGAAAACAAGCCAGCCCAAATGAGGGGAAAGAAAGAAACAATGGACATAAGGAGATGTAGTAATAGGGAGGAAAAAGTCATAATTAACAATGGGGCTGACATTTGAGGTCAACAATAAAATTCTGCACACTCTAGGTGAACTTTCAGATTGGGTGATCCTCTGATTACTGGCTCTGGGGGGAATTCAGCTTTTAGTGGAACTTTTTGATTATTAACTAAAGTCCTCATCTCCAAATGATAACATGAAGCTGCATAATGCCCTCAAAAATCTGTATTTAATGACAGTAAAAATTTAATCTTAGTTAACTGGGAATTTAAGGTAGATGTGTAAATCATATTTAAAGTAGATCTGCCAAATTATTTTAAAGCTTTTCTGTGCTTTTACTTAATTCATCAAAATAATTTTGGCAAAGTAAGGAAAAAAACTATAATTCTGGATAACAAGGAAAGAGATTAAGATGTAGACTGTGGCTGCTTTGCTTCACACAAGGAAATTTTCTGCCTTTCTCTGAAAGAGCTCAGTGGATCAAAATGTTCTTCCCAAATGTGTCTGGAAGTACCTGAGATAAAACAAGGGCTTATTGTTTATTTGAATTGTTGTTGGCACAAGTTAATGATCTCAGAGGGACCTCTCCTGTCTTCTTCCAGGAGGCTTCGCTGTCCCAGGAATTATATCCACGTGCAGCTCTTCTGTACATTCATCTTAAAGGCTGTTGCCGTTTTCATTAAGGATGCTGTCCTTTTCCAGGAGGAAGGCATTGATCACTGCAGCTTCTCTACAGTAAGCACATAAAAAACAGGATATTGTGGTATTTGATGTTTTTAGGTACCATTTATTTATGGTTTCACTCTTCATGCCTCTTTTTCACTACTTATTGGGGTTTTTTTTCCCTTCTAACCTAGTAATGAAAATTCTAGAATTCTAGAATTATTCAGTATATTTTACTTCCATAAATATGTACATTACGCCCTCCTATATTCTTAAAGCATCAATTTTTGATGTTGCAGTACTCTAAATGATATTTGGACTTTCACATAGCAACAAAGTAGTATCATTACACTGTTATGTTTCAATAATCTGAAGCCTAAAATACTCAGATCTCCGAGTACATCAAAGAACAACTTTTAAGGCTTATTCTTCTGGAAATGTTGGATTTCCTGTTCTGGTTGGAAGCTCTGATCTGTCAACCACAAGGCACTCAAGGTACCAGGCAATGAACTCAGCGTTCATCCAGCCCCAGACCTTGGCAGTGTGGCAGTGGTTTTCAAGCAGGGATTTTTGGGATGGTTCTGCATGGCTCACAGGCACACAGAATTTTAGAGGTGAGCATAAGGAGAAAAATGGGTCCTTGAGCCTTTATTCAAGGAGCATTTGGCACTGAAGGTTCACTCAAGGCAGTGCATTTGTGAGAGAACTCACATACCTGGGAGCCCAAGTTATATTTCTAACACAGAGATATAAAGCAAAATGCAGCAGAGCACCAAGGTGTTGTGATGGCTAAAGCCTTACTGCTCAGAAATCCATTTTACATTTGAAGCTCTCTGTTTAAACTGAGCTAATCAGCCAATAGTGAATCTTGTTCTTGATAGAGCTCAGCCTATTGCAGATGGCTCGTCCATGGTCAAATCAAAGAGATGTATCTCCAAGCAATGCCTAAACTATGACTTTCCTGCTCCCCAGACTGGGTGCAAGATCTCCGTGGTTTTCTGCCACTATTTCATGATGACCAATTTCATGTGGCTGCTGGTGGAGGCTCTCTACCTGAACTGCCTGCTGCTCTCATCCCTTTCTCATGGAAGGAGATATTTTTGGTGGCTGGTTCTCTTTGGCTGGGGTAGGTATGGATTTTACAGGAAATCAATTGAAGGAAAGGTGTTAAAGGAGGCTGTGCAGCCTGGAGGAGATAAAGCTTCACAGAGACCATGGAGCAACTCCCAGGGAGTACAAGAAAGCAGGAGAGGGACTTTTCCCAGGGAATGGAATGATGGGCATGGAAATTCTGTACTGTGAGGGTGGTGAGACCCTGGCACAGGTTGCCCAAGGAGGCTGTGGACTCCCCATGCCTGGAAGTGTTCAAGGCCAGGTTGGATTTTGATCTGAGCAACCTGGGACAGTGGAAGGTGTCCCTGTGGGTTGGAATCAGGTGATTTTTTTTAAGGTGTCTTCTTCCCCAGGCCATTCTGTGACTCCATGCTCTATGACTCCATGATTCCATTGTTTCATGATTCTATGATTCCATGATCCATTCCCATTAAAAGCACTGGGTGTGGAACCCAGTGGATCTAACTAAAGTACCTCACCTGGGTGTTGCTTCCATTTTATTTTTATGTGTGTGCTAGCGAGAAGCAATCAAGTTTTGAATGGCAATCAAGCCCCTGTGAAAGGGGTGGGAAATAAAGTATATTTGAGAATGCACAAGGAGACCTGCAGTCTGAACCTTCTTCACCCCACTGAAAACACGCTGCCTCTAAGGAGTTACCACAAACACCAGAGTTCAATGAGCCTTGTTCCTGTTTGTGCAGAGTAGCTACACAGGCTGGGAAAGGAAATTGTTTTTCCCTAAGCAGGAACTTTCTTATTCTGATTTTTCTACAGCCCGTCTTTGGCAGCTCTGTCCACTAAATAACAGGACAGGCAGTGAAACAGCAACATCTCCACTCTGATTTTTGTTGTTGTCTGGAATAATTGGAATTGTTCAGACTTAGAAATCTGAAACTGAGAGGTGCGCACATCAAGTTGCTGTGAGGAGGAAAAAGCAGAGAGCTCTTCTATGGCAGGTGAATACACTTGGCACTTGGCCAGAGGAGTTTTTTGTTGGTTCAGGGAGGGAAATCCACACCTGTTGCCACCAAAGGTGAAGGTAGGCCTGACAACTCAGCAGGTAGAATCACTTTTTGTGTTTTAGACTGTGTTTAAAACAATTCCTGTTACAGGAACTGACTCCAAAAGATAATTCCAGCTCTCAAAGATGAGTGATCTGTACCACTGCAGCAGAGTTCCAGTGGACAAGGCTTGGATTAATTATAGCTTATTTTAAAATCTCTGACAGGTTTTCCAACACTTTTCACTCTTATATGGATATTGACAAAATTCTACTTTGAAGACACAGCGTAAGTCATTGTTTCCCACACTATTCTATATTCTTGGGTTGTATTTCTAATTGATTGCACTGAATACGTGCACGTTTTTTCTAAACTTATTATCATGTTCACAGATGCTGGGATATTAATCAAGGCTCTCCTTATTGGTGGCTAATCAAAGGACCAATTATAATTTCTGTGGGGGTAGGTACTTCTGAGTTTGCTGATATTACTTAGAAGAAAAAAAGGCTTTTGTATGAAAACTGGGTTGCTGTTTGTGGAGTTGTAGGAAGAGGAGTGGTAAATTTCTGCTGTTAACTGCTTGTGTGCAATGCAAACCAAAAAGTTTGTCTTTCAAACAAATTAAAACTTTCCTAGAATTGTCAGTTTAGTTGAAATTAATAGCAAGTGAGTGGACTAAACCCTCCTTAAAATATTTGAAAACAAAATTTAAGCAAAAGAGCCCAGACTCAGCCATAAATTTTTAATATAAAACTTTCAAGGGAAATAGCTTTCTGTTCAGAGCTGGCAACAGATAACAGCTCTTGAACCTGGCATTTATTGAAAAAACTGATGGGCTTTAAGTGATTATCACAGGTGATTACAACCACAAGTCATTAAACCCAAGCAGTGTTTGAGAAAGCAGTTAATGGATGATCTAAAGGCCAGCTATAAAAACCTTAATTTATTTGGAGGACAGATGCATGCAAATGAGAGGTGTGGAATCACAGAATGCTTTGGGTTGGAAGGGACCTTAAGGATACACACAAACAATGTGGGTGAAGAATCTCAAGTTGAATTCTGGCCAGAGCTCGCTGTGCTTCAATAAAATGTATTGTGTCCTTTTACCTCTGTTATTTCTTCTGCTGGATGCACACAGAGCATCACTAATGGATAGAATGAAGTTAGATTCTGGTTAAAGGAGGGAATTCTTCGGCAAAATTAAATGTTCAGCCTCACCTAAGGATGAGCTGGTGTGCATAGACGCTCAAAAAATGCACAAGGAGAATCCCTCTGATTGTGGAAAACTGAGCAGCCTCACAGACTTTGGATTGAACTGTGCCAAACTGCAATTGTAGAAGATTTGATTTGCAAGTTAGGATTGACCCTTACTGCTTTGGAGCTAATGCTCCTCAGAGGCTCCTTCAGAGCCAACAAAGAGAAATATGCACTTTTGGCAAGTGATTCACCTGATTTAGAACAAATATCTGCCTTGGGAGGAGGTGACCTGTCCCCTACCCCACCTGAAGCTCTAGGAACTCTCCTGGCTGGTTCTCCACTGGCTGCAAAGGCAGAACAGGGTGATCAGCTCTGGTGGAAATATCTCACTGTGGAGGTATTTAGGCAGAAAAATTCTACTAATAATGCCAAGAGGGATCAGCCAGAATTTAATGCAATATTCGTCTCTAGGGAGAATCCAAATTTGAGCTACAAAAGGTAAAAAGAGAGTCACACAAGCTATTGATGAAAATATTTTGCTGAACAAAGTGAAATTCTCAAGTTTTCATCTTCAGCTATTTCTTCAAGCAGGAATGCAACTTATTTAAATACTTGAATGCTGCCAACAGGAATAGCATTAATGAGCTTACCTTGAAACTGCACAAATTACTAAATAAACTAAAATTGTAACTAAAATTAAAAAAGAGAAACATTAGTTTTTCACTGCAAAGTTTTACATCAGAGATTATCCTTTTTTTTTTCTTCCCTCTCACTCGTCAAATGTTGCGAACAGGTCAATTTTGTCCTATTTATCAACATCATCAGAATTTTACTGAAGAAGTTAGACCCTAGACAAATCAACTTCAATAACTCTTCTCAGTATAGGTAATGTATGGAATAATTTTTTAAAAATCAATTATTTTAATAATAGTTTTTGAAATTATGATGTCTTTTCTAAAGAGAGAAAAATGTCACCGACAGGTTCAGTTTAACTGGTATTAAATTTTAGTATTCCCAACCTTATCCTATTCCAAAGGAAATTGGTCAAAGGGTGAGACTCAAGTCACCTCATATTGGCCAAAAGGATGTATTCAGATCAGCTCAGATCTGCCTACCAATTAAAACAAATGGGGAGACAACAAAATTAAATTTAATCAGCATTAAATCTCTTATTTAGGACAGGAAAAATTACCCTCTGTAGCTGCCTTTCTCTGTATGAGAACTATAAAGAAAGCCAGCATATTTATTTATATTTTTATATATATTTATATATACTAGTTTCTTTTTCACTTCTGTTCACTACTGTGGCACACTGAGTGCATTAGTTTTTACTCAGAAAAATAATATTACCTTATTTTTTCTCATCTCCTGTGCTAGACGTCTCTCAAGGTCAACTCTGCTTCTAATTCCATTATTTGGAACCCATTACATTGTCTTCAACTTCCTCCCAGAATATACCAGCCTGGGGGTTCGGCTTTACTTGGAGCTCTGCATTGGATCTTTTCAGGTAAAATTACCACAGATCCTTTGGTTCTTTCTTGTTAGTTTTTCTATTTTAGCCTTGTGTACTCGTGACAACAAATATTGCACAAAGATCCTGACAACAGTGTCTGCTCACAAAATTTCTGGTTCTTTGCTGAGTTGAAATGTCTGAAGAGGTGACAAATCCTTCCTGACTCTAGCTGGCCTCCAGATTTTTTAAATACAAGGCCAAAATTTCAGATAAGTGTTTAAATTGGATTGGGGGCCAAAGTCAAGCATGGAAAATCTTCCTTGCTACCGGTACGTGTCCACCTGCATCCCCTGACTTCACTAACAAGTTCAAACTGATTTGGGCTGATTTAAATCATCCAGAGGCAATCAAAGTTGTAGGTCCAGCCCCCTTGCTAGCTCTTTATCAAAGAACAAATTGATAATTAAATACAAACCTCAAGCAGCTCCTGGTGCATGCACCAGTCCCACACAGGCTGCTGTCCCAAGGAATGCCACATCCCTTCCCTCCTGCAAATATTGGGGTGATGCCCCCACTGCTCTGGATTGGCACACAGGGCATGGACAGCTTGAGGAGCGTGATGCCAGCAAGAACAACCCCTGCTCTGATGTCCCCTCCAGGTGATTTTTCTCCCTGAGTTATGAGCTGGGCAGGACACAATTTCCCTTGGCTTCCCTCCTGTTCCCTGTGCTGCCCCTCAGTCCCCAAGCAGCACCTGTGGGAATGCCAGCACACCTCTCCAGATGGCTCCATGGGATCGCTGGTCAGGGAGCATCAGCAACAACCCATGAGTTCCCTGAGTTAATGAATAGTTAATGAATAATTTAATAGAATAAAAGGTTGAGGTGTTGAGTCAGCATCTGGTCATGTACATCCTTTGATTTGAACCTCCTAGGATTGTTCCTGGGTTTATCTCAGTTCAGCATTTTAACAAATATATTCAATAGGCCCGAACTTGATCTCGTCTGGTACTCTACAAAGACACAGAATTTGACTGGAAAGCTGTGTGAGCTCCATCCATGGATCTCCTTCTCAAGTCTCTGTTTTACTTTCTTTAGAGAGCATAAAGAATCAGTTGTCAGTGTGTTGGGCTAGAGAATGGACACCACTTTCATAATCACTGATTACATTTGTGAATTCATAGCGTGTGACTGATTTTGATGAAATGCCACTAACCTGGTGTTTATCTTTAAAGCTATTCAGCTTTATTGGAGTTCCATAAATTATTTTTCAACTTCTAACAATGCTCCCAGCTACAGTGATACTCACTAATTCACATAACACAACAACACCATGAAGTCAGATAATGCAAGTGGCTTTTTCAAACTGTATTAACCCTCAAAACCTTTTCTTCTGGTCTTTTTCAGGGGTTTATCGTGGCAGTTCTCTACTGTTTCTTGAACCAAGAGGTAAGAAAATTATATCAGATATATCAGATATATCTTCAGTGGCAAAAATATAGTTAACAATCAGTTTCATACAAACAGATAATCAAATATTTCATTTTCATATGACTGTTACACGGGTAACAATGTTGATGAATTTCATTATATTTATCTCCACGGGAATGAAGCCATCTAGTGGAGAAAGGAACTTTTACTACTTTGCTATTCCATCGAGGATTTTTTATCCTTTCTGCACATTTTTGTCCTACAGCAGGGTTTGGAAAACCCCTGCTAAGTCCAGATCTGAAAATACAAACTGCTTCAGTGATGCAGAGAGTTCTCCATTTACTAAAAGTCTATGTCTAAATTAGAAAGAATTTAAATGCATACCTCTTCCCAACAGTGAAATATAATTTTTAAGTATTTTTAATAGTCTCATGAAGTGTCTCAGTATTTCTTCATATTGGCAAACCTGTTTTTCTGCTTAGAATGTTTAAGTCAAAATTTTGCTGTTGATGGGAGAGAAGTCTTTCCTTTTAGCTTAGTGTCCAGGTCCATTTACACAGCCTAGGTATGATAATAATGCATCTTCAAGGAAGTATACAGAAAACATGAAAGTTTATCCTCCATATTTTAGAATATGTTGAAACTCTGGAGTTTTCCCTCATTTTCTGGCTCCAGAGTAGCTGAGATTGCCCCTTTGGAATATGACAGGAATTCAGTTTCAGACTAACACTCTGCTGGATTCTACCTGCAGCTCCTGAAAAGGAGAACCCTGTTCCATGTATGTCCAGAAAGGGCATCCCTGGAGTGCCAAATGTGTGTTTAGGAGATGAATCCTGTCCCTGATCACTCCTGGGCTGTATTGACTAAACCTTCATTTTCCAAGTTTAAAGTCTAGGGCTGATTAAGCTTTCAAGCAGTATTTAATCACCTACATGTGCCATGGGCCAAACGTTCTGAAATCTACCAGAAATTTCTGAACTATTAAATTAAGTATTTTTAAATATATTAACATTCTTAGCCTTTTGGCTGAGTTTATGGCCAAGAGTTACTGGCTACTCTAATGGTGCTTGTGTTTAGATAAAAATCCTGTCATTAGTTTATTAATAACCCTAATGCCTTCAAACCACAGAGCACAGCTTTACATCAGCTCCACCTCCCAGACACACAGAACTTCAATACCGAAATTCCCTTCTCATTAAACATCTGGGAGGCACACTCCTAACAAGAGTCAGATGTGACAGGAGGCTTTAGTGGGTGGCCTGGGCCCACTCTGTGCTCCTGTGAACACGCCAGCACACGACACACAATGACACCGCTGTCAACAGCACGCAGCAAATGGCTCCTGACTGCTGCTGCCTTTCCCCTCCTAATCTCACGAGCCAAATGGCAAAGCAGCATTATTTCCCAGCCACAAACTGGTGAATACTGATTAAGAAACTTGCTGCAGATTATGTTTTTCTAGAAGCAGATGGAACCAAGACAACATCCCATAGTAACTGAGGAAGAACAGGCAATGTGGACAAAATATGTTTAATTGTGTAAGCTATGTTGGTGAGATTGATAGTAGAATAAACATTCACAGAAATATTAAAAAAAAAAAAAAGAGGTTATATATAAAAAAGCTGAGAAAATATTTTAGTAATGGAGAAGAGGGTTTATAGTGCTAGAGACCTCAAGCTTAGTACTGATAGAACTTCAGGAGAAGTTTTCATCAGTGCAGAAAGATGGCCATGCTGAGACAGGATTCTACTTAGCTAAAAACGAAACTAACGTGGACAGAGATATCTAAAAATTTTACTCTCCTCTGGCCTCTCTTTCTGTCCTGCTTCTTTCCCACTGGTCTGCTCCCCAGCAGTACTCAACCAAAAACATCCTTTCTCCTTTGTTCCTGAGGTGCAAACGGAGATCGGCCGGAGGTGGCACGGAAAGAGATACAGACTCGTGCCAGTGTGGAGGAGGACCAGGTGGACTGTGCCATCCAGCTCTGGGGTGAAAATGACCACATCTGTGTGCTGAAAATGGCCTCAGGACCGGGAGGGGGAAAAAAAAAAAACAAACAACCAACTAAACAAAACCCAAACAAGAAACAAACAAAATTTTACCAAATGTAACTATTGCAGTTTATCCTGAGCAAACTGGAGGAGGATTCACTTCTACAGTTCTGATCTTGGGGCTTTTTTGCAGGACAAGCATTGCAGTGACAGATTAAACCTAGACTGACCTTCTAAAGACAAAATAACCCTCTCAGTGATAACTCTGCATCACAGCAAACATGAAAATCACCTCTTCTGGTTCATTTCTACACTTTCACTGATAGAGCACAAAGTGCTTATGAACGGGCACCAGTAGAACCCTCCAGTGACATCACAGATGACCCCCTCTGGAAAACAGAATTCAATTCTAATTTAGTGGGAGCTGGAATCTATCCAGCTTGTTCAAGCTTTGTTCCATGTTTTGATTCTGCAGACATGCAAGTAAGAAACCAGAAATCATGCTAAACTTTAACACAGTGACTGAAAAATCCTTTAATGTTGTCTTTTTACATTGTCTCTTTGGATCTTTTTTGCTACTGAAGTTCACAATAAAACGCTCTCAGGTTCTGTTGTTATCTCAGGAGTTACAGGTTGGAAAATTTCTGACAGCCAAGCAGCAGGAAAGGGAGGCACTGGGAATGGCAACACTCCATATGATATTCATTAAGGAAATTCTTCACAAGAAATCTTCTTCACAAGAAGAATTTCCACAAGGAAATGAAAAGAAAAAGCCAAATTTTGAACAGAAAGAGAATGAGATGTCCAGGAGACGGACCAGGAGACTGCTGGGAATACTGCTAAATATTTTCTTATGTGTGACTGTTTTTGCTCTCCAGTGTTGTAAAAGATTCAGAAGCTTGAAAATAAACTTGGATTCCCAGTGTTTGTACTTGAGTGGTTTTGTTTCATTTTATTTTTTTTTTCCACAATGGTGATTGTAACCTGTATATTAAAAGATTGATTAAACTTTTTGATGGGAACATCAGGGCTTGGAAAGGAGTGAAGAAAGCTAAGCTGTACCAACCAGTGAGGATCAGTACATCAAAACACTTCACCCTGCTCTTCTGAACATTTCAGTGAGCTGCCAAGTCTGATTAAAATCCAGAAATTTCAGAAATTTCCCTTTGCTGAATCCAGGTGATTACAACGAACCTGAAGAAATGGAATGTTGCTTCACCAGTTTTTTGTATCAAAGTTGGCTGTCCAGGGGGCCTTTTCCTCTTCCAATCAAAATAAACAAACAAACAAACAAAAGTGGTTTTTTCCCATGCTGTTCTTCTGCTTGTGAAAATTACAGCAATGGCTGGATTCAGAGCTGAGGGTGGGAGAAAGTGTTTATTTCCATTTCTGAACTGACTCCTTGGAACACATTTCTCAATGTGGAACCCAAGATATTGTTTTTACTGGTTTCCTTCCATTATCCAGAAGAATTCAAGGTGATCTGGTGGAGAGTGAGGGACTAACAGAGAGAATCCTTCACACGGTTTCCAGTGTCCCACAGCATCCAGCTCAGGTGGAAAAGGGGCATAACCAGTAAATATGAGCTCTTTCCTGGAGAGGAATGTTTTTTCAGCCTCCCAAAGATCATGGTCTCTATCAGCTAAAATGGAGCCTGGGGTAATTACCCAGGAAAGACAGAAAAGTTTTACCCATCTTTCTCCATAAATATATAGATAGAATATTTCTTGAAGCTGCTGCATTGGTGCTGGTGCAAAAATGGGCAAATTTACGGTGAACACCATCATGCTCTAAAAACATAAGACAAAAAGCAATAAAAACCAAATAAAATTCCTTCTTCTGCTGAACAGATCAGCCACTGTGAGGCTCAGCTGGTTGCTGAACTTGTGATGGCACTTTCTGGTCTCTCTGTCTCAAGCAGTGTTTTAAAGTGTCATATTAAGACTCTCGTACATCTTGACCATATCAAATGGATTTTCTGGGCTGTAATTAGGCCCTGAAATTCTGAAATGGGGTTTCCATGTTTGCTCTGACTTTAAAAGGATGGGTTGGTAGCAGATATAAAGGCACATGAACACAGGGATTTCTCAGGGCTCTTGTTCTCTGCTTTTGGAGGAGTTTGGATTAAGGGATTGGTCCCAAATCTCTCTGCAGCAAGAAATAGTTGGTCTGGCCAAATAATTTCCATTCCATAATTTCTATCTTTAACAGGCACAATTATTTGCCTTCATTCAATACCTGTGGCATCCATTTTCACCTAAATAGGGTTATTACACAGTGAGTCTTTGTCCTTCTCCAGTCTCTCAGCTTTTTCTAGCATGAAAAAGAGCAGGAATCTTGAGGATATAATTTTGTCCCTTCTTGAAATAAACCCTAGCTACTCTCCAGGGAATATTTCCCTAAGGGATGGCTGAAACTGGAAACAGAAGTGGTTAAAATCACAAGATATGACTCAAACTATTTAATTAGAGTATTAATATCAGTTATGACAAGGCATGGCATGAAGATTAGGATTGTATTACTTTTTTATTAAATTCTAAATTGAATATAAAATGTCGAGCAGGATTCAGAGATTTAAGCAATTCAGCTTTTCAGGATGGGAATTGCATTGAATTTGGAATATTTTTACTGGTCTTAACACAAGTTAAGAGCATGTGCACACTTATCACATAAGATTATTTTTCTACATGTTCTTGTCTGTCACGTGCAAGGTTTGATAACGCAGGTATGAAAAGCATAAGCAGCAGAAACTCCTTAACCTTTGAAGAATAAATTTGGCTGAGTGTGATTTACTCTCACTTGAAACTAAATGGACCAGAGCAATGAAAAACTGGGTTGAAGACGGAAAATTATTCCCAGGGTGTGCAAATTGCTACAGGGTTTATATTGTAATGAGTAAAGACAGAAATAAAAAGGTGCTTCCAGGCCTGGGGGCTTGAGTTGATCTCACTGCAGGCTGCAGAAGTAAATATAAAATCAGTTTTAGGTGTTAATTTTCAAGTTTCTTCCAGCTTAGGTGCAAGTTAAATCACTTGGTCTCGAACTTAGTGTCTTACCACATCTCATCGCATGATATTGGTTAACTGTTCTGCTCCTATCCTCAAAAACACCTGCCAGATACCTAAAAATAAGCAATACCTTCCAATTGGTTTTTTTGAATGGAAATATCCCATTTTTTTTAATGGGAGAACTTGATTACTTTCTTTGACATTCACATTCAGGTGACATTTTCTGTTGAGCTTCTGCCCCCTAATTTTGTCATCATTTTTTCATCTTCCCTCAGTCAGGCAATAACCCTTTTACACCGATTTTTTCTCTCTAGCTCAGTGCCTTACATGCTTCCCTACACAATATAACTGTTAAGTTTAGTGGCAAATTCTCTTCTACCAACAGTATATATTTTATATGAACAAACTTAACCAGTGTATCCCATAACAACTATCAGAGAACACTCCTGGTTCTTCTGTCTTTATCTGGCATCAAGAAGAGGTCACTATTATTGTTTTTATATCATGAAATAATTTAAATTTTCAATGAAGCAAGAACAGCTGTTCAAAACTTTGTTTTATTTGAATTATGATTCAAGCTCTGGTACAGTAAACCCTTGGTACCTCTTCCAAGGGATGTCCCACAGTGATGACACTGACCTTAGAGAAGAGAAAACATAAAAATATTAAAAGTGGCCCAAAGTGTCTTTGGATTGATTATTGTAATAAAAATTTCTACTGGCATCATTTGTTATCTGAACCAATTACATGAAATTCTTTCATGTAAGATCCCACATCTACTGTGATGCCTGTAGGTACCTGCAGGAGATTTCACTGTCTGTCTGTGATGGGTTGGGAACAAGCCTGGAACATCCTTTAATTATTGCATTGCTGTTCCCTGCTGGTAAAGGAGAGCTCTGGAAACTGAAATTGAGATCAGCTTTGAGAGCAAGAGACACAATCACATTTACACCATCACTGTCTGGCTTGAATTGGGCTCTGGTATTATCCAATTTAGCTATTAAAATGGTACTCTTCAGTTCTGCCATTATCCCTAAAGGACAAAGCTTTTAATCTTGCCCACTGCAAAATTGGGGAAGTTTTTGGTCAGTGGAAATTGCTTTATGGCACACTATGAAAATCCTATATCCAAAGAGCTTAAAAAAAAAAAAGAATTGCAGCTTCTATGTATATTTCATGATTTTTGGGCTTGCATAACGTAATGTTGTTTAGCTGCAAATAAAAATACATTGTGTTCATATTTTGTGACATAAATTAAACTACTGGAATGTTTATTTCTTCGAATGCCATCAATTTTTTGTATATATAAAAATATGACAGTATGCTAAAAGACTGATAAAATACTGTTTGTAATTTTATGTAGCAATAGGATTTTCCTGTAATTTTGCATGTGATTGAATAAAACCACTGTATCAAAGTGGAAAATAAAAGCCTTTCTTAAAACAACAGGAATATATACAATAAATCCTTAATTTTTTTAGCACAAATGTCTCCAGTGGATCTGTTTTTCTTTATTTCCTCTGTTACACTCAGTTAAATTTTCAGACCATTTTTTCTATATTTTAGCTGGGTCTGTGCAGAGCTGGTCTATGGAATGTGTCCCTGACCATGGCAGGGGCTTGGAATTAAATGATCTTTAAGGTCCCTTCCAACTCATTCTAGGATTCTGTGGTTCAGGGCAAACTAAAACCACACGTTTAAACTTGCAGTGGGATTTATCTACAGCTGTTTTAGCTAAATCAAGTTTAGGAAATGATGAGAGGGCGAGGTAGCGCCTCTCCTCCCCTTCCTAAGCACAAGCTTTATTTTCATAACTCCTGTTTCCAACCAGAAAAAGCCCGATGTTCCAGCAGATGAGGTCTACAGGAAATTGTAGAAGCACCTGTTTCTGGTAACAGAGTTAATTTCTGATGATTTGAAGGGATTTTAGAAGCTAGAGAAATACACACCCTAATCCACAGAGTACCTTAACAAGTTAAGGATTTTCTCCATCTCCTGGCTGAACAGACAATGACAGTGAGTAAAACAGAACTCTGAGTCCAAATCAGCTTGATGGGAAAACAACCACGAGATATTTGGCTTACTGTGTATTAACTGCGCTTTCTTAGCCAGTGGGAGCTACAGAGAAAAGGTAAAATCCCATAAGGGAAAATGAAACCATTTTAAAGGAAAATGAACAATGTCAGGGGGGGAAGTGAAAGGATTTTTCCTTGAAAAGTTCCTTCACACCCTGCCCAATACTGAAAGCATTGCCAGACAGACAAAGTCTAAGTGGGCTCAAGACAAGGCTGGAGAAATGAATGGAAAATGCCAGAGGGACAAGTGGGAATCTGGGAAGCAGATCACGTGCCTGCCCTAAGCTTCCCCTCTTCTCTGGATGCGAGGTTTGACCATTGTCACTGATGAACAGCACGAACAAAGTGCTGACCAGAAAGTTCCAAAGTGAACTTCCAGTTGGAACCTCTGCCCCCTTTCCTGGCAAAAAAGTGCAGCTGTGTTGTAAAGAGCACACAGTAGAGCACAAGCTGGGGTGGGGGAACTGAAATTTCATCTGATTACTCTGAAAACAGCCCAAATTTCTTTAGTTCAAATGAAAACCCTTGTGTGGCTTTCCATGGAGGTGAGAAAGAGGACCCAAACTGTTCCAGAAAACAGTGACAAGGGGTTCTTTTACCTCCTGATCTTTTATCCCAAGTTTCCTGCAATTTCAACGTGGTTTTGTCCCCAGTTTCACTGGTTTCTAGGCTATATTATTTTTTATGACTTTTTTCTCGCGATTCATCCTACATGTCACAGATTGGTTCTCTGTGGTATGCGCCATCTGTGTATTTATTTCAGCCTAAAGACACATCTCTATTCCACTAGATGGCAGCCGGGACCTTCCCAGACCCCATCCCTCTGGAGCAGGGCTCTTCCTTCAGCCGGATTCCCTCGGCAGCACCAGTTAAGATGTTCCATCCAGAGGGTGAATTATCTCACCGCCTGTCCGGTGACACCCTCAGCATTCCACACCAATGAACTCCACCATCCATCCTCCAGCCAGGACATGGCATCTTTCTTTCCCCCTTGCTGCTTGTCCAGGTTGGACTTGATGATTTACAGGTCTTTTCCAATCTGGACAATATTATGATTGCAAAAGCACTCAGAAGTCCCTCAGGAAGGCTGTGGCACCTTTTTATGTGGGACATCCCTCGGTGGAGTGAGTCCAAGGAGCCCTTGAGGCCCACCTGCCAAGCCTTGTGCAGGTTGTGAGATTCCCAGGTGTGGATTTAGGCATGGCTGGAGCACCTACTCATCCCTGAATAAAATCCAGAGTCTCCTGGACCACCCAGCATGCAGCCTGGGAGCTGATTGCAAGGACACTGGTGACTGAGAGCCAAGTGGAGGATGTGTCACTTCACTTTCCCAGCCACACTGGAGCCCACCCTCAGGGACACGATGACTTCCCATGGGAGCAGAGAGCCAAATCCAGGCATGGTGGGAATAAACTGCACTCCCTGTGGGAATGCCTTGCTCTGCTGGTGGAGTGTCTGGGAGGGGATGGTCTGTGAGGCCACCCTCCTTGCTCTGGAGAAGCAACAGATGGCAAAGTTGCCAAAGCAAAGGCTGAATCATTTGGGTGGATTCATCAGTGCCTCAGAGCTGGTGTTTGAGTTAAAGCAGCTCCTGCCAGGACCAGGGCTCTCAGGCTACATCCCAACACACAGCAAATGTGGATTTGGAGCAAAAGCCTGGAGCTCGGAGCAGGCAGCAGGGTTGTTGTTGTTATACAGAGCTTAATTCAGGCTTTAAGTCCACCTGAGATGCCAAGAAAAAAAAAAAAAAAGAGGTAACAGCTGGCCTGGGCTTAGTGCCACAGCTGCTTGGCTGCTCAAAATCATTCATGATGTCTCCTTGGCCACTTGGTCGTGACAGTAGTGAACACATTTATGATGTCAGCTCTAAAAATCACAAAGTGTCACCATAGTACTGTGATGAAACCTCAGCAGTTCTCTGCTATTTTTTTCCTTAGGGATTTTATGTTATTTAAATACATTTCAATGGATTTTTGAGAGAAAACTTTGTACGTTTATAGCGACCTCTGTCAGGATCTGTTTTGGTAAAAGCTAGACCTGAAATGAAGATGGATCCTGGTTTTGGCAGGTGGTTGGATATCTCTAAGTTTTATTAAAGAAAAAAAAAAAGTGTATTTTTTTGTTGATAGGTGAGAGAGGGAAGAGAAGAGAAGAGAAGAGAAGAGAAGAGAAGAGAAGAGAAGAGAAGAGAAGAGAAGAGAAGAGAAGAGAAGAGAAGAGAAGAGAAGAGAAAAGAGAATTTTATGGCTAGATGAATGTTGATCCATACACCACTGTCACAAACTCCGGAGCTCTTATATTTTATACGAGGGATTTAAAAATATCATTCCAATTCTGTCTGAATATAGCTTTTGCAATTTCCTCCTAGTAAAAAAAATGCAGCAACGCAGATATTGGCAAAAGTAACATACTATTAGTCTCATACCCAGGGCTAGATGAAACATTTTGGAAATATTGACATTTTATTGAAAATGAGCATTTTATTTTCACTGATTTTGGAGCCTCTGTAATGTTTCTGAAGGGTTGTTGCATCTTTGGGCAACAGTCCTCAGCAGGTGTGGGAACCAGACTGACCCACTCCCATGTTCAGTGCTGAACAGATGTTCAATTCTATATTATTCCAAAGCACTCGTTTGGTTTCATTTCTTTTAATGTTAAATTTGCACTAGTATTTTTAATCAGGAAATGCAGAAAACATTAAAAATCAAAATACATTACTCATCTACTGCAGAAAAGTATCCTAGAGTTCCCTTTTGTTGGCCACCTTTTATTTTTTTCCTGCTGAAGAGATGTCTGGCAGAGGAACTGTGTGTCTCATGGGTTTTTTGTTTTGCTTCAGTTTGTTGTTTTTTTTTTAATAGGAGAATAAAACTTTTACCCTTTTTACCATCTAGAAAGGTGTAAAGAGATGGGATTCATTTGACAACATTTAGTAGTCTAGGAGGTAGGTGCCTAAATTCAGTTCAGGCAACCCAGACTGTCTTTATAGACAGAAGAGAGCATTTTGAGGTGTGATTTACCTGATCCATTTTAGATTTTCGGTATAAAAATGAGATGAATGGCACAGCAGACTCCCCTTGCTGGGTCTCCTGGGCTTTCAGAGGAAACCCACCTGGATGAGCTGTAGATGTTTTGGCAGAAGGTCTCTCCCAGCACACTCTGCCCCACATGGCAGGAAATGGTGACTGACACTGCACCAGGCGCTGGAGGGACAGGCACAAAAAAAAAATGGCTTCAAACTGACAGAGGGAAAGCTTAGGTGGGATATTAGGATGAAAATCTTTGTTGTGAGGGCGGTGAGATACTGGAAGAGGTCTTCCAGAGCAGCTGTGGCTGCCCCTGGATCCCTGGCAGTGTCCAAGGCCAGACTGGATGGAGCTTGGGGCAACCTGGGACAGTGGAAGGTGTCCCTGCCCATGGCAGGGGTGGAATGAGATGAGCTTTAAGATCTCTTCCAACTCAAACCATTATACAATTCTCTGAAAGTTACAGTTTTCAAGACCACCCTGGAGTCTCCTCAAAGCTGATTCCCAGCAGCTGTGAGCAGTTTTTCCAGTCAGCTCTTCTGGGCACCCACAGGGCATCTCCTGCATGCACAGGCTCTGCACTGGGATGTGTCAGCATCCCACAAGATGCCTCAGAGCTCACATCCAGGACACTCTCAGAGCCCTGCATGGCCATGCAGACACTGGGCTCATCCCAATCTCTCTGTCCTGGGTCCACTGCTGCTCAAGAGCCATTTCTTGGGGCAGCCAGTTTTGTCACAGATCAGAATGTGGTAGCCCAACTCTCCCTGGTTTCTTCTCTGCCTGTTGGAGAAGTTCTTCTGACCATGTTAAGAAATAAAGTTATGCCCCAGTCTTGGTTCCTAGAGCAGTTGTAGGCTTATTTTGAGATTAAATACTCCCGATGTTGTTTCACATCCTGATTTCTCTCACCTAATTACACAGACATACCTGAAGTTTTTTTTCAGTACTAAATTAAGCATACACTTACCTGTTTTCCTGGCATATGGCACTTGCTTTGTTTTTCATGACATAAACATGGGCCCAGGACAAAATACATGGAAGTGACCAGCTGCAAGTGCTTTCTGTACTCCTCCCTCAGCTTTTAATGCATCTGTTTTCTGAGTGCTCTTTCAGAACCCCAGTAACAAAAGGAAAGTAGCTTTTAACTACTGGTTATATTTTAATCTCCATCTGTCTCTGCTTTAAAAGCTTTGGAGAAAAAAATAGAGTGCCTTTTAATAAAGTAGCAGCTATTGAAACACCAGTAATTTTCTTTCCTCCCAGAGACTCGGTGGAGGACATTTAATTGGATTAATTCACCGTTCACATTTAAAATGTTGGGTTCTTTTTGTTTCTCTCTCTTTTTTTATTATTTCTGCTTTTACCCCCTCCTCTCCTTTCTGATGCTTGCATTTATCAGCTATTTCACAACAATTCAGATGCTTTTAGAAGGAAGTTGTTACCTCTGTACCCAGCAAGAGAACTGCCAGAACATTGGTACCTCAGCTTCTGATGTATGATGGACAGGAATATTTGGTGACTCATATAATGACAGACTGAGACAACAGGATGTTAAATTCCTCTAAATTTTCTGCTTTTTTTGCTTCACAGGGGATTGCTCAGCTTTTGGTCATGTACTACACTTCTATGAGTGCTCCACTTGTCTTTCTTTATAGCCACATATTTGAGCAACGATATATAAAATAATGAAAGAGAAATGAAGTGTTCCCATTACAGTTCAATGTGTGTGTCAAAAATCCTTCTTTAAAGAAAACAAGGTGTTTTTCATAGATTGTCCATTTTGAGGAAAGATTATCAAGTCCATGCTGAAATGTTTAATCTATCTGAAAAACTAAAATTGAGATGCCGACATCAGAGCTGAACAATTCAGTGTAATTTAATACCATGAATAATTACGAACATCTTACTTCTGTATTTTCCTTAGGGCTCCTCTGAGCAGTTGGAACAGGTATTTGCTTAATATTCATTTTGCTTATGAAACCAGACTAGGCTGGATGAAGCTTGGAACAACCTGGGATAGTGGAAGGTGTCCCTGCCCAGGGCAGGGGCTGAAATGAGATGATCTTGAAGATCCCTTCCAACCCAAATCATTCCCTGATTCTGTGATTCTCTAATTCCAGATCATTTTCCCCCTGCATGTCAGTTTACCTGAGCACTCATAAAATATCTCCAGGAACTGTAACCACCTAAATATCTCAATAAAGAGATTATAACCAGTCTGTGCCAGCGTGTGCCATCAGCAGGAGCAGATACAAAAAACGATAGAACATATGCTGATACAAGATCCTCATAAAAAACACGAGGCTTTTCAGATTTTGAGTGCCAATGGCTTTTTTTTTTTGGGGAGGGGGGGGTTTGGTTTTTTTTTTTAAATGAGAAAAACAAGGCTTTCAGCAAAACTGGGCAAACAGCAAGCAGCTGGCTTCCCACTGGGTGAATGTGTGCAGAGGAATCGGCAGCAGGGCAGTCCAAACCCTCCGTGGCTGCTCTGTGCTCACCTTGAAAGGCAGGGAATTGCAGGCATTGACACGTGCTGGGGGAAAATACAGCGTGAGAGCCCATTGCTGGGGGTGTGGGCAACCGGGGAGGCTGATAAATAGCTCAACAGGACGAGGAGGCAGGAGCTGCTCTGCTGTGGATGCTCAGCTGCAGGGCAGGAATCAGTCCCGCAGCAGCGCAGCTGGAGGGATGCTGGCAGGGGAGCCACGGTCTGGGCTCAGGGCAGGCTGTCAGGGCTGCTGAGCAGCACTCTTCTCCAAGGGGGGCTTAAAATTCTGCCTGAGCTAGAAGACACCAAAACCTCCAGGAAAAAATCCCAGTCTGGCCAAAGCTGCCTTCTCATTTTCAGCACCCTTGGATCAGGAATTCGGCTCTGAGGTTCAGGGAGGGTCTTTGAGCTAAGGTATGAAATATAAATGAGATCAAGCCTAAGAAGCAGAGTGAGACTCAAGCTCTTCCTGGTAAAAGTCAGCCAGGGAAGGCAGCTCAGAAACACAGGGTGTTCTTCCTTTTGCAGGGATGTCAATTTTAAAAATTACTCTCTCAGACCTTGTGACTCATGTGTTCCCTCTTCCAGTTATCTTGACAATATTTCAGCAGAACTAAACTACAGTGGCTAAACTTTGGGAAGCTAATAATTGCTGAAAATCTGTCTTGGATCCTAAATACTGTCCCACATTGTTGGATTTTCTCTGATCCAGATCAAGGTGTGTGTCAGAGCCCTCCTAGGGAGTCAGCAGGGCATACTGGCACCTCTAGGAGCTGGTTAATTTTTCCTAAGCAAAATGTGTAAGACAGTGAGATGAACCACACTACAGATGTGTTATCACTCAGCGATGGCTTTTAAATTGTTCTCTGTTTAATTTAGAAGTTTAATTTTTAGGCATCTGACTTTAAATGTGTCTGAATTGCAGCATTTGAATCCCAATTCAAGAATCACAGCTGAACCCTATCTCTACTGCATGCCTGTGTAAGTGATTTTTTGTAAGTGAATTGCAGCTGAAAGTGGGATGAATCTTTTCTTTTGAATAATTTAGGAGGAGAAAAAAGCCTCTAAGACCATTGAATCCAACCATTAACCCAGAACTGTCAAGCCCACCACTGAACCACATCCTCACGTGCCACATCTGTGTCTCTGGGCCTGGGGACTCCACCACCTCCCTGTCCTGCCTGTTCATTCCACTACTTGACAACCCTTTCTGTGAACAAGTTTTCCCTAATACCCAATCTCAACTTTCCCTGGTGGAACTGGAGGCCAAATCCTTAAGTTCCTCAGGACTTTGGAGAAGAAACTGCCCCCCCCTCTGGCTACAACCTGCTTTCAGATGGATGTAGAGAACACTAAAGCCTGGCCTCATCCTTCTTTTGCCCAAGCTAAACACCCCCAGCTCTGTCACTTGGTCCTCATTTGATTTGTCCTCCAGACCCCTCACCCTTTCAGTATCCCACTGCTTTCTACAGAAACAAGGCATGCAGGGTACCAAGAGTGAGAAGGAAAGTTAAGGGAGAAGCAAAATGAAGAACAGAGGTGCTCTGTGAGACACTGCAGGCACAGGAGCTGAAAAAGATGGCAAATGGAGCTTCCCAACAAAGAAAACCAGAAGTGACAGACTGACACATTAGACAGAAAATCAGGGCAGTTTCTCTGCAGCAGCTGAAACAAAGTGAACTTGCTTGAGAAGCATTAAATCCTGTTCCATTGCCCCTCTTATTTGCTGTGCTGCTTACTTCGGTCTCCTCTGCAGGAGACCCAGGAGACAGCCCTGGACATGTTCAACAGGTGAAATGTTTCATTTACTCCCCTCATGTCTCAGATGTTCAGGGTTGTGAAGAGGTGAAACCTGTTGCTGCATGCTCTGAATTCTTCCAGAGGGCAAACTAAAAATATCAAGCAGATCTGCAAGATCTTAGAACTGATTTTTCCAATCTGCTTTTCTCTACAGCTCTGCTTGGTCAGTTTTCATGAAATAAAGTTTTACATAAACAGAAAGCAATCAAAGAAAATCTTATAATCTGCTTTATGAATTCCTCAGGATTTCAGCTGTCAAGTTTCTGTTATTCTCTAAGTTAAAGTTGCCTTAGAGCAAGCTTTTCCACGCATTCTTTCCCTGTGTATTTCACGTATGAGCTGTATCAATTTTCCTGTGAAATTATATTGTGTTTGCACACAAGGTTTTGGTGCTGAGGACTACAAAGGTGGCTTCTGTGAGAAGCTGTGAAGTTTCCCCCATGTCCAGTGTGGCCAAATGGCTCCAACATGGACCGGCCACTGTCCAAGGCCAAGGCCATCAGTGACGGTGGGAGTGACTCTGGCATCACAGAGTAAAAAAAAAAAAAAAGGGAAAAGGGGGGAAAAGGGGGGAAAAGCCACCTGCAACTTCATCCAGAGAGAGGAGTGAGGATATATGAGAGGAACAGCTCTGCAGACCCCAAGGGCAGTGCAGAAGGAGGGCCAGGTTGAGTGGAAGCCACAAAGACTGATCTGATCTCAGCACTCACCCAGTGACACTGTTGTTGCCATGGAAACAGGGTTTTGGTGTGACAGTTGAGGAAAAGTTTACTTTATTTTTAATGCCCATCTGGAGGTTAGAAGCCACGGGCAAGGCTTGGTTCTAGTCTCTCTCTGCAGTGTCTCCTCAAGAGAATGGAAATGAAACCGTGGAGAATTCAAGCACTTCAGAGAGAAAAACAAAGCCTGAAAGAACTGGAAGAGCAAAAGCTGAAGAAGCAGCATCTTTTATGAAATATTTTTTTTAAAGTTAAAACACAGCTTTGGAAAGGGAGCCAAACATAATCCTAAGAACTGGTGACAGTGCTCAGGTGATGAGGGAAGTCTATTTAGTTAGGTATGCAAATTGCAGGGGAATTAATCAAAATTCATAGCCCCATAGAGCATCTCTGCAGTGTTTAGTCCTCTTAGCTGCTGAAAGTCCTGAAAGCAGAAGAGAGTCTTTGTGAATATTTATTGCTTAGATGGAGGGAAGGATTTTTCAAAGGTGCATAACAGATGATGCATAAATCTGACTGCATGGCAATTAAACCTACATGGCTAATTGCTAGAGCAAGCTTTAAATCCCCAATTTAGACCTCACTGTAACTTTTGGCCATTGCCTCAGGGGAGACTATGAGAAATGGTGGCAGGAATGTGTTCAGGAAGCCTTCAGAGACATAAAAGAAATCTCAGTGAGTGATGGAAGTAAATTAGTGCAGACAAAACAAGTAAACAGGTCAAGTTCTCTTGCCTTCTATTAGCTAGCCTGAAGTTAGGAATCAGATCTCAGCTGGTTGTGCAGAACATCTCTATTGTCATTAAAATGAAATCCAGTGAGAGAGAATCCAGAACTTCCCACCTCTACTTCATCTAACCTCTGCTGGCCACATCTTAAGGGAGATTCAACTGGCATTTGAGAAAGTCTCTGTGTCTCCCCCATCCACCTACAAATTTAGCTTCAAAAACAGAATAGAATAGAATAGAATAGAATAGAATAGAATAGAATAGAATAGAATAGAATAGAATAGAATAGAATAGAATTTTTCCAATGGAAGGGACCTACAATGATGATCTAGCCCAACCATCTGATGACTTTGCTTCAGAAGACACTTTGCTTTTAGGTGAAATGAACCCAGTTTCATCTGTCTGCCCCAAGCAATTGGTTTTTCAAAAGATGATTGCTCATCCACACAGGCAGTTTGTAGTGCAGGACAGTGGCACATACAGAGAGCTCAATTCCTTCTGGGTACCAGAGGATGTGAATGCAGAGATGAAGAGTTGACTCTAAGTTTATTGCTTTCACCTTTAGATGATTGACATTTTCCTTCTGAGCTTTCGCAGATTTTAAGTTTCTATTTCTCTCAATAAAGAAAGCCTCACTCTGTATCTGGAGTGAGAGCACTTTAGAAGCCAGGAAATTCTGTAAAGGACAACCAGAGGAAGATACATCCATAATTTATCTTCCCCTGGGTGAGGGTATGAACCAGATTAATTACTTTTCACGAGCAACTGCTGGCAGATTGACCCCAGCTATTATTATAGCCATTAAGCATCGAGGAGGAAGATAATCAATCAGTCAGTCTCTTACACTTGTAATCTTGGCACCAGAAACAATCAGGGAGCAGCAGATCTATTCATCTGCTGGCTTGTCTGACTGCTTTCCTACATGTTCTTCTCTTCCAGGCTGCAATATCTGTCCATCATCTGACAGTCACTGCTCTGCAGGACATGTTGTCAGCTGGTAGCAAACACAGAGCTGCTCAAACCACTTGAACATCAGCAGTTTTATTTCCCTGGTGGAACAGCCCAGAATTATTTCCTCCCTGCAGAGGGATAGCTGGATGGAAATGAAAGCAATTCGCATTCAGAAGAGCTGAGTCAGGGACAGCTGAACTAAGGAAGCACAGCAGAAACCCAGCATGGCAGAGGTGTTCTCTCTCTCTCTCCACCTCCAGTAGATTTTATATATTTAAGATGGGTGCTTGTTTTTTATTGTGGTCAGGGCTTAACTGCAGATGCAGCCACTAAAAATACCGTGGCAAGCAGCTGTTGCTGTTAATACATGGCATAAATCATCTCTTCACACATTAATCAAGTGGATGGAGATCTGCTCAGAAGGGACTCTTCCTGCCACCTTTCCTCTGCCACTCCAGACCTAATGCCTCCCAGAACGGGTTTTCTGGAAAACACAGGAGAGAAAAGCTGAGTGACTCTTCCCAGCCTGGAATGCCAGCAAAGCTCTTCCCCCTGCCATTAATTCACGAGAGAAAGGAACCATTTCCATGCCTGTTTATCCAGAGCACATGCTGCTCCAGGAATTCAAGCATTTCCCTGTCAAGCATCTTCCAAGTAGCCTAAAAAGAGCCAATTTATTTGTTCTGTGCTGTTAAATGATTGAAGGGGCTAACGGAGGAATAAAAACACGAGTTTGGGAGATCATATAAACATGAAACTTGAAGATGTAGCGAAGCTCTGAAATGATCATTGTGCATTTTGAGTCATGTATCACTAACAAGGAGCTCAGCTGGCTGGTTGGAGGCTCTCTGTGCAGCCTGTGTCCTGATTTCCTTCAATTTCCTCTCAATGAAAGCTGTGTCCTGTCAGACACGCTCTCTCGTTTTTCACTGCAGCCAAGCACAAAACCAAAAGATCATTGGAAAGCAGCTGGGAAGCCCTCCCAAGGTTGCCTATATTCCTTCTCCAAGGGAAGCCCTGCTTGCCTAAAAAATTATTTTATGTATTTCTACAGTCTGCCCCTGCTGAAATCCTAAAGCAAAAAAAGCCGAATAAAAATATTTGTGTTTTGCTCTTCTTTGTTAAGTGACCACATATATGACAGAAAATAGAGCTGACAAACCCCAAAACTTTCATAATTGTATTTTTTTATCTTTTTCTTCTTGGTTTTGCTGCCAAATGCAAACCACAATTTCTTATGCTTCCCCAAGCTTTAGAGAAGGATTCATGTAGACATGTTAATTGATCACAATTAATCTTATCATGAGAACTCCCAATTTAAGCCACTTAAATAAGCAACATATTGAAAGTGGTTTTGCCTGAGGTCCCACTTATAAAACATGAAATTCACCTCACCTAATTATAAATATTTAAAAGTTACGTCTCTCAGTCTATGTAAATCTTCCATTTTTTAGAGTCAGTGGGGAAAAATAGGCACCTAGGAAGGTAATTTTTGTCTTAAAGGATGACTAGTTCAGGCTTTGAAAGGCAACTTGCCTACCTTGCATAAATACATCTCATCTAAGACTAGAAACAGAAATATGGACATGAAACAAATTAAATTTAATGAGAATTTTCAACCAACCAAGACGAAATCGAAGAGATTTACCCAAAACCATGCCTCAGTTCCATGTCAGAATCAAGAATCAAACTCAGTTCTCCAGAGAGTCCTCCTGGTGTGATACAGAGCAATAAGGAATTGTGAATCCCTGGCACTTTGATTGGTTTTTACTCCAGAGTAAAAAAGTGAATCAGGGTGAAGTGAGATGAGAATTAGATGCTGGTGCTACAGATAAGATTTTAGAAGTAGTTGCCAAAAAAAATCCACCAAAATCAGAAAGTGAACACCAGAAAGTGACTGGGGCAGTAGGATAAATGTTCTTTAGGAAGATTATTTGTCTCAAATATTTGAGACAAATGTTTATCTAATCTAATGCTCTGGGGGCTGGAGCCCCCCGCTCTCAAGGCAGGCTGGGAGAGCTGGGGGTGCTCACCTGGAGAGGAGAAGGCTCCAGGGAGAGCTCAGAACCCCTGCCAGGGCTTAAAGGGGCTCCAGGAGAGCTGGAGAGGGACTGAGGACAAGGCATGGAGGGACAGGACACAGAGAATGGCTTCCACTGCCAGAGGGCAGAAATGGATGGAATGGGAAGGAATTACTGGCTGGGAGGGTGGGCAGGCCCTGGCACAGGGTACCTGAAGAAGCTGTGGCTGTCCCTGGATCCCTGGCAGTGTCCAAGGCCAGGCTGGATGGGGTTTGGAGCAGCTTGGGACAGTGGAAGGTGTCCCTGCCCATGGCAGAGGGTGGAACTGGATGAGCTTTAAGGTCTTTTCCACCCCAAACCATTCTGTGATTCTGTGACTTTTTTACCTCTTACATAACCTTCCTTCCTTCCTTCACTGCTTATTAGAGAAGAGAAATCTTGTAGACCTCCCTGTAAGAAACTCTCAGAATAATGTACCCTCTGGAATTTATGGTCTGGAATACACAAAGCAAGACCTTCAGTGCTCACATCCTGTCCCTCTTGTCGATAATAGCAGCCATTATCTCAAAATCAGAGTGACCTTTTCTCCGTGCTCTGCTGGAGAAGGAAATTATTCAACCCCAAAGAGGCAAATGGTCTGCAAATATTTTCCCATGTGAAAGCAGACAGGATGCATTCTGATCTCTCTCTCTGCACAGCATCTTGTTTATGCACAGAGGATGCTGTGTCCAGACCCCACTCCTGATTCAGTTGTGATAACACAGGTGTCAAGCGCTGCTGGAGATGCCCATATCTGAGTCATTCACTCTGTGATTCACTGGTGGCCTGAGGGATGGACAGAAAACCAAACTCAGCCTGCTGAGGGAGGAGCTGGAAGGTCCATCCTGGTGTTCCACTCTCTGCCTGGTGCCTGGAACAGCCCTCTCGACTCCACAGCATGGCTCAGACCTCCACTGGCCATCATGAGCACTCAGATATTTGCACACTTGTACATATCTGTGTTTAGACAACTAAATTTGTGTGTTTTAATCTACAGAACAAGGTTCAACCCTCGCCACTGGATCCATGGGTGGTGGTATCTTTCATGTGCTTTCTTTCTTTCTTTCTTTCTTTCTTTCTTTCTTTCTTTCTTTCTTTCTTT